>CM061490.1:78707065-79204565 GCA_030867185.1 Tagetes erecta | reverse complement strand
ATGCGACGACCGGGTTTTAGTTGGTGCATATGTCGTGTAATATTTGTGACTTCGTTACATGCGTTATGTTATTGATTATCTCTTGCACGTTATGGTGTAATATTATGTTTTGTACCTTGCAACGTAATGCCGTCAAAGTAATTAAAAAAACTAACTAAAACAAAAGAATATACAAAGAAAAAAAGTTTAAAAAGAAGAAAAAAACAAAAATATCCAACCCTTGTGTAGATGTTCAATGCACATCATGACCACTTGATCCAATATGACACTGTTAACTAGGATTTTTTTGTACAATATAATGGTATAAATAAATTTCCGCTTTTATGGTGTTTATGGATTAAATGTTGTCTTAATTCTGCCCAGTCATCAATTTTATTAAATAGGTCGCTTACTCGGAAGTTCACTTGAAAAGAGGATCGAGACAGGGCGACCCCCTTTCTCGCTTTTTGTTCTTGCTGGTGATGGAAGCATTTAATTACTTTGACATGTTACATTGCAAGGTACGAGACATTATACTACACCAGAACGTTCATGAGATAATCAATAACGTAACGCATGTAACGAAGTCACAAATATGACACAACATATGCACCAACTAAAACCCGGTCGTCGCATCACGTGACACAGGTCAATTCTTAGTTAAATATAGATAAATAATGGGTTATTGCCTTATTGGATTTAAACACCCTTAACTATTGATCATTGGCCGCCATCACCGTGCCACATAAGCAGAGATAGGACACGTCACCGTGCCACATAAGCAGAGATAGGACACGTCACCGTGCCACGTCAGCAAAACTTAACGGCGTTAGTGATTTGGTTAACTTTTGGTGATACGGACACCAAAGTATTTAGTTGGGGGTGTTATTGGCCAAAGTGATACTTGGAGGTGACAACGGCCAATGATCAATAGTTGAGGGTGTTTAAATCCAATAACCCTAAATTAAAGGGTACGGTCACAGTGAACATTTTTGTGATTTTCCTAGACAATACTACACATATATCCATACATACATATAAATTAATAATGCGTAATATATACAAAATAATTATACAATACCAACATCTAAACACGTTATTAATTAGATAGATAGGTTCTAACAAAGTCATTATAACTTCCAAAACATACGAATTCTTATACAATGGCGTACGTACTATATGTATATATTGTGTACGTAGCATAACTATAACTATATACATATGATATGGTTCATGAGAGAACTAAATTTAAGTCGAAAACCTGAGAGCTTTTCTCCGGCCTTTTCTTTTTTAAGCATCCTTAACATTTCTGTACATTATTATCTTTTAGAAAAAATGCACAAAAAGTTCAAGAATATTAATACCTTTAATTCAAGCATAATGTTCACAAATTAAAAAAATAAAGTTTAACACGTATCATAAGATATATGTAATATTAAAAAAAATAGCATGCTATAACTCTACATATATGAAGTATATATGATATATAATGTATGTATGTGGTTAGAGCTGACAAATCGTGTCTTATGGTGCTTAACAGGTTAATGACGACGCGAGTAACACAGATATCAAACACGAAAATAACTCGTTTAACAAATAACTTTGAGTGTGACAGTTGTGTATTTTATGCACCATGAAGAAGATGTCTTAAACCTAAGCTCTTAGTTTTATTTATATTAAAAGATAATAAAACTACATGGTGTACTTTTTTGCTTAACAAGTCTTATCCGTGTATAAACAGGTGATCCAATTGCCAGCCCTATATGTGGTAATATAAAATATCGTAAATATACAATATTATAATGCTACACGTATGAAATAAAATTATTTTAAGGTATTTATCTATGTAAAAGATAGAAATGTTAAAGATTTATATATTTTAAGTTTTAAGTTTATATAATTATATGTGAATGAGTGATTTTGTATTAACTAATATTAAATAATTGTATGTGAATGAGTGATTTATACATTTAAAAATAAAGGATATTTGAGGTTGCAAAATCAACGATTGTTAAATAAGTTTATGTGAATGAGTGATTTTGAATCTCAGCAGTTTTTAATATTTATTTTTATTATAACGATTTAGATTGTTACATCTCATTTTTAATTGTCGTTTCTCCATTCAATAGATTGTTCATTTATTTAACTCGTGTGCCTACACGTACATTAAACATAATACTCCTTCCGTCACATTTTTAGTGTCATGGGACCCATAAAACAAAGTTTAAGAAAAAATTGATTATTATATATTTTCAACATCTAAAATGATAATAATGTCATTAAATTTTTTTTCTCTTTAATTATAAAGTAGCTTTTGTATTAAATAAATATGTGTAAAATTGTAATTATACTTTTATTTTTAAAATAAATATTTAAATTGATGTAGCCAAACAAAGAAAGATGAACATTTAAATGAGCCGGAGTATACTATTAATTAAAAAACCGTTTATGATATTTGAAGTTTGAACTATGTGTTGAACTTTGTGTTGGGTTGAGAATCTTTAACGGATTAGTCAACTCATTGAGGTTATAATTATTCAAAGAGATTCCCAAGAGTTTTTTTTTATCTTCTTAATTTCAAGTTGCATGTTCATGTGAAGCAGCTAATGACAACACTAGATACAAACTTAAAACTTAATTAGTATTTCTGATGTAAATAATCAAGATTTTAAAACAATTCGTCGATAAAACAAGGTTTATTTATATTTGGGATTTTTATATATTTCCTCTTCAGTCCATCAATTACATTTTCAAAGCCAAAAGTTTAATTATACATATCTTCTTTGACATATTAAATTATTCATTTACTCTTTCTTTTATATAAAGTATAAGAACCAAACCCACGATAAGAATCAAAAGCCACCTTCTTTGTGTTGTTCGGTTATGAATTTCTCCAAACGAACGCATACAACGTAGCTCTTCTTCTTCTTTGATTTTCAGATGGTGATTCAAGAGGTATCGGGTTTGTATTTTTTATTCTTTGCTCGATTCAAAAGATTTAATTTTGGCTTTATTGAGTTTGTTTGGATTTAATGATCTTTTTTGGATTTTGGATTCCGCAGCTTGGCTGGATATTAGTGGATAACAACATAAAAACAGTAACTATAAAAAACGGTTGAAACAAACTAATTAATAGTCTTAGAATAAAAGTATATTAAAATACATAGAATAAGATCATTAACGATAAAGTAGTAATTCATAAAATTATCTTAAACAAAATGGTTAATATGTAAACAAAATTGTTAGACGTAGTTGTAACAAAATCGACTTTTAGCTTGTAAAAAAATAATTGATTTTTGCTGCAAAAATTTGTGTGGATTATGTTTACATAGCTTGGAAGTCAAATTACTTTGGGCCAAATGTAAGCCCATACCATATAGTCTTGAAGTTGAGATCACAGTTTACAACCCATTGTATATTTGTATATCCAGAAAACTAGACGCGTTTTCAACTTTTAAATTTTGTTTGGGCCTCTTGAATTTTAGGTGGCTATGGGCTTGAATGAACTACTAACCAATCTCCATTCAAACTACCTTCTTTTTCTTTTCACAAATAAGGTTAATTATAGGTGCACAAATAGGTTTTTTTAAGAACCGGTTTCGGTTCTAGAACCGGTTTCGGTTCTTGTTGGCGTTAAAAGAACCGGTTCTTATAAGAACCGGTTTGGTTCTAGAACCGATTTTTGGTGAAAAACTAGAACCTATTAACCGGTTCCGGTTCTCAAAGAACCAGTTCCGGTTCTCAAAGAACCGGTTCCGGTTCCTAAAAAACCGGTTCAGGTTCTTAAAAAATACCTTTTTTTCTACGATATGGGCCGGAAGTAACATTAAAATTTTTAAATATTACAAGATATATAGCTGTTAAAACATTAAATAAATAACAACACTAAAACATACTGGTTTTTCAAGAACCGGTTCTTCCAGGAACCGGTTTTTCCAAGAACCGGTTTTTTTAGGAACCGGTTCCGGTTCTTTTGGAACCTATAATTTGGAAAAAATAGTAGAACCTATTCAGAACATACGGTTCAGTTCCGGTTCCGGTTCGGTTCTTATAGAACCGGTTCTTCGAAGAACCGGTTTTCGGTTATTTGATCGGTTCCGGTTCCGGTTTTTTTGTGCACCTCTAAGGTTAATGACTCACTGGTAGGGCTGTAGGGGTAACAATTTTGACACGGACACGATAAAATGACACAATACGGTATTTATAGGTTTTTTGTTTGACCTTAACAGGTGTCGTGTCGTTAATAGGTTAACAGGTTAAAGACATGTTAACTATCGTGTCTTAACAGGTTAAAGACATGTTAACACGATACGTCATCTGTTAATATTTAATTAAAGGAAATGTTGTTGGACAATGAAGGTGGAGATGAACTTTGATGGAGGCGTGTAGAAAGATCAAAGATTCCTATGGACTTTGAAGGACTTTTAGTTTTTTTGTACTTTCGTTTATCATGTTAAGGCGTATTATGGTTAAAAACTATTTTATGAACTTTTGTTATTTTGTGGCTTAACGATTATCATCGTTTTAAGTTGTATTTAATATATAAGACCTGTGAACTTTTATAAAAATTTTATTTTATTTAAGACGTGAGTTTTTATCGTGTCATATCATGTGAGATTTTTTTATCGTGTTCGTGACTAGAAAAAAATGACACGATAAGTTATCGTGTCGTCTTCGTGTCGTCTTCGTGTCTGGGCTTATCGTGTCATGTCTGACACGATATGCCAACCCTACCCACTGGTAGCACCCTTCTATTTGTAACATTGTGTCTTAGATTTATATCTTATTGTGAACAGGTCGTGATATATTTATCGTAGTTGTTCAAAAAAGAAAAAAATAGTTTGTAGGTATTAAGGAAAAAACGCAGTTTAGATTACTTTCGGCTAATAAGTTGCAGTAGGGATTATGTAAGGCTAATTTATGTTGCTATATAAACTATAAATCGCAATATTTGAAGCTTGGGCTTAAGCTTGATTATTAAACGAGCTTCTATATATGAGCTTGTTTTATTTGGCTCGAATTTAGGTTAGCAAATTGCCACACGAGCAACTCGACATGATCACACACTTGCTTTTTTATTTTATTTAAGTGCTAATTTCTAATCTACTTATATTAACCACTTAAACACATAACTTGTAGGATTTAAACACTCAAACATCTAGGATAAAAGAGAGACACGTTACCATGAGAATGTCTCATTAAAAACACACCAAAGCATACCTTAATCTACACATTTAGTTATTATGAGACTTGAGTACTTAATCTTTTAAAAGTAACGTCTTATTATAACACCCAGGTATCAGTAAGACAAATACAGATTGATTCTTACACACCTAATAAGTATAACCTAACTTTGTTGTTGTTTTGTATCTCTTGGAGACCACAAAAGTTATCGAAAACCAGCCTTGGAAGCAAGAAAAGGACATGCACTTTTAAAGCTTTAAATCTTTATTACCATGCTCATATCTAACCCTTCACATGGAATAAAGAAACAAAAAACTTAAATTATTTTCAAAATTGAGCAATTCAAGTTTAAGTCAGGACAAACAACATCCAGATTCCCATTAGTATAAAACGTTATTTATTTATTTATTTTCTTTTAACAACCTTCTTTGTATAGTGATGTATATATATGTTGTCCATTATACATATTATCTAGATTTATGTTCCTATATTTTAACACTAGGTTAGAGACCCGTGTTTAACACAGGATTTGATAAAAATAAAAATTATTAACAATATCATATTTGTTGATAAGATATACAAAAAAAACTCATGAAGAATAACAATGGATTAAACAGAAATTTCTAAAACAAAGATTGATGAAACATAAAATAATTTACATTAGGTTAATAGATAAACAATCAGTTTTTATCTATACCTGATGATATGTCACAGGTTACAAACGAGTCTTTAATTGACTTATGCACTTGTTAATGTGACATGTCAAGAATAACAATTAAAAAATCATGACTTGTACCAGGTAAGAATGCTGCAATTAGTACCAACGCAATAACATTAGTGCCAACAAAAGATCTTGAAACATAAATGAAATATATAGAAAATTTACTTATTAGTCAAAACCCACATTTCAGTCTTCTAATTCATGCTCCACATAAGGTGTCATACACGGGTCAATTTTAGAATAAGTTGTCAATGAAAATAAATTGCTTGTAATTACATAATAAAAGTAAAAAAGGATAACTTAAAGAATGCCATTAATGTGTGCAATTAAGAGGTAGACTTCTAAACAATTGACACGTGGATAGTGATGGGTTAAAAGAATGCCATGTGTGCAATTAAGAGGTAGGCTTGTTAAAAAATTGACACTTGGCAAGAATAGGTTTGGTTTATTATATTTTATAGATTTTTTCTAAAATGCAAACTTTTGAAGATGCACTTATATTAATAGGATAAATGCATATTTTCCCTTCTAAAACACATTAAATGCATATTTCTCCAGCCAAATAAATCAATTGCATATTTCTCCCTATAAACAACTTTAATTAGCAAATATACTCATTTTTAGTATGATAATATTAAAAAGTTAGTTAACATTGGTTATAAATGAAATTGATTTTTTTAGTTGGAAAAATATGCAATTAGAGGGTGCTTATAAGGGTAAATATGCAATTATTCCTGTACTAGGTTTAATACCCGTGTGTTACACACGGGTTAAATAGTAATATTTATAAAGAAATTATAACCATTATATTTAACAATTTGTAAATATATAACATTTAAGGAGTTGGCTCCATCAACTTGCATGGTGAAAAATTTAGCTAAATTTTACCTCCCAAACTTCCTATTATAGAAAAAAAAATCCCTCCAAAAATTGCCCCTAAAAGTTTGATTTATTAGATAGATTACTTGTAACAAAAAATGTTAGATTATATCTAATGCAACCTTTTTTTTGTAAGAAAAAAATGTTATAAAAAATTAAGTTAGACTCATGGTTACATGTATCAATTCTTTGAACACATAATAGTAACATGGTCATGTATCAAAAATGTTAGATTATTCCTGTATTATTGTAGTGTCGATAAATAGGTAACATGGTCATGGTGAAATTGAAAGTAAACATGGTTACATGTATCAATTCTTTGAACACATAATAGTAATATATATATATATATATCATGTAAATGAAACTTTGGGGAGTGAAATGAAGTGGAAAAATATACTTGATTCAATAGGTAAAAAGGAAAACTTAAAATTCTTATATCATATCTTATTGTAAGATTTAAAAAACCATGATAAAAGAATTGTGGTTTATATAGCAACTATAAACTCTCCCAACATTCATATATAATGATAGTACATTACAATGCATGATTTAAAATGACACCTAGTTGGTTCCAATGGACATCATAGACTTAAATTCCTTAAAGTCAACAAAACCATCCCCATTTTTATCAACACCTTTAATCATTTTCCTACATTGTCCAAGTTTACAATTTCTACATCCAAGACTAATGAGCACCCTTTGCAACTCCTTAGCAGAAATGAGTCCATTTTTATCACTATCAAACACCAAAAAGGCATTCTTAAGATCATCATCATCACCATCACCTTCGTTAAAAGTATCGAAAACCGGCTTGGATCCATCCATGATGGACATGAATTCATCTAAGTCAATGAACCCATCTCCATTAAAGTCAACCTCTTTAAGTATTCCTTGAGCTTCAATAGTGGCCTTTGACTTTTCTTGACCAAAAGTCAACAACACATTCGTGAGCTCCAATTGGGAAATCTTGCCATCTCCGTCGACGTCGAAGAACTTGAAGACTTGCTTGAGTTGGTTTGAGACATCCATGGCTATGAATGATGAGATGAGATCAAGAGCACGTGATTTGCTCGTGGGTTTGTTCTTGAAGGTGTTGACTTTGGTCAACGAGCTCAGTTTTTTTAGAAAATTTGTTATGTGGGTTTGCAAAGATTTTGGCATTGGAGATTGTTTGTAGGTAGAGAAAATGAGAGAAATTGAAATGGTGTACTATGGAAAGAAAGTGACAATGAGGGGGTACATGGATTATTATAAGCAAAAAGACGAAAAAAAAGGTGGCACGTACTCTTTTCATGACTATATATCTTCATATAATTATTTCTTTTAGAATGGTTCAAAAACTAATGGCAGCAAGTTTAAATCGGTTTGGGAGTTAAACGAATCGAGTCCGAGTCAAAGTAAGTTTGGCTTGTTGGGTCGCTTGTTTAGCTCTTTTGAACTAAAAGCTAAAATTATAACTCAAAAGTCAAAAGTATAATATATTATCTAAGCTTAAATTTAATGCAGTGTAATATCTAAACAATATAGTCAAATGCTATTTTGATGTTTTTAATGAAAAAAGCAATATAGAAATTTAGAGATGATAATATCCTCTGAACTACCTTTTTATTTGTAGACTGTCATTTATTCAAGGAGTTAATATAAACAAATTTAAAAAAAAATACACTTGTTAATATAAAATTTTGAAAATAAACAATATCGCTTGACGAGCCGGCTCGAGTAAGCTTGGTTTGTAAACTAGCCGAGCATGTCTGCCTACTAGTCTTTAAAGCCCTTGTTTCTTTATAACTTTTTTTTAACATTTTAATTTTATTATTTTGGTTTATGTTATTTGTAGAGAAGAAATAAAAATACAGTTACATAGTTTTTAAGTAATAGACTTCACGATTATGAAAAAAAACACTTAAGAAACAAGATGGCGATGAAAATGAATACATTTAAATATATTTTGAATAATAAAGAAACAAAAAAAAACCTTTGTAAATCAAATAAATAAATATGTCCATAACAATATAACGTTTATTTTACCGTTGTAATTTCAGTCTTGTCAACTATAAAATTGACGATATGTATGGTGATCATCCCAATAGAAGGAAGATACGAGGAAAAAGGTGCCGGCCAAAGCACATTCACAAGATTCTTTCTTTTGTTTCGACTACCAAAAAATTTTTTGTTCTAACTTATTCAACGTGTAGATTCTTTTATTATTCATGTTTATCTCTAGTAAATGTTTCCTTGATCAAGAAAGATACATGCTTAAGACTTTTTTGTCAAGAGTCCACAAGGAACACACCTAGCGCATTTTCAAACCAAGTTCAATCAAATTATGACTAAATATTGCATTAGTATTAAACAAGTCTAGAATCAACATAAAACAACCACAACCTGTACTAGCAAAAAAACAATACCAAAACATGTGATTTTTGTTGGTAACTCAACCTGACCCATAGGTTTTAACTTGTACTAAACATGATTTTATTTCAACCAGAACCCTGTTTTGACCCAATATCCAAACCACCTCACCTATTAACATCTGCATAGCTTTCAGAAGTAAAATAACATCAATACAAATTAATGTCACCAACAAAACAAAAATACACATAGGTGCATCAGTGCAAAAACCCACTTGATTTTTTTTTACATAAACCTTGCAAAAGAACAATACAAAACCAAACACTGCAATAACTCAAACACAGGTGTAATTTTTGTGGTCTATCATTCTTACAAAACTCGAACGCATAACAGCAGAGTATGATACAACACAATTCCAAAACAAGCCTATCGATTCTATGTGAAAGCAAGGCCTCATGCACCAAACAATCACAAAAATTCCTAACTCTTTCATAATATGAACACTATTTCCAACTGATAAATAGAACTGCAACGATATTACAGATCACAAAATCTGAGAGTACCGTGTCAACATGATCGCAACAAAATAGGACCCACCGAGGATCCGAGCATTTCACTTAGGGCTACCTGGACCTCAATGGACCCATGCTCACAGCTTATAAGATTTGAGAATAGAGGGAAAAAGTTGGTTAAATTCTTCTCAAATGAAGAATCTCCCAAACTACAAATAGCCTGTAAAGTTGTAACAATAAGAGGTGCACGTGTTGCCAGTTCTCTTTTTCTCCCGGACCCTAATGGTATCAACCAGTGGGTCTGGTTAGAAGATGAGTTAGTCGAACATGGAGGGCACGCTACTTCAACATAGAATTTCAAGACTTCTTCACAAAGGTCAACAAGTTGAGACCCTGCTTTTGATTCCTCATAGAATGGAGGCTGGTCCAGTGCAAGGTTTTGTAAAAATGTGAGGCAGGTTTGATAGGACTCAATTTCAAGGCGTAGTAATGGTGGATCCTGCATTTGTGTCATCGGACCAAGCTCTTGTAGCTTGGAACGCAAGGTAACATCAGCGTTTATCTTGTGAGCGTGACTAGCCACTCGATGCACGGCATCAAAAACAACTAAAGTGTTCTTTGTTGATAGCTGAGATCTATACATGTTGTAGATCTCTATTATTGCCTGCCAAATTCACAAGTTTATATCAGATATCTTTTAACTAGTAATGTATTAAAGATATAATGTAACTGGATAAGCTTACACATTAGAGTCCACATAAGAAGTTGAATTTAACATCATAGCATTTAAATTTAAAGTTAAACCAATCCGATAAGATATGTCCTTAGTGCGATCTTGACTATCAGAATGTAAGTTATTAACAGCGATATATATTTTTGAATAAAAAGATTTAGGAGGCTGTAAACGTTAAAAACACTTTGGCTTTGGGAAACTTTCAAATCGTTCAACCCAATTTGACATGTTTCTCTTTTAGCCAATTTTTATTTGACACATTTGCTTGGTTACAAATAAACACTAATCGAAATTCTAAGCTGATGAACATCTAACAGGAAAAACGAATACATCATACCTGGACTAACAGAAGTTGAACAGCAGCCCGACACTTACAATCAGAAATGGCAGCATATAAATGGTCCCTCCTTAAATTATCCAAATCTTCATCCTCCACCCTAGACTCAGCCGACACTCCATTATTTCGTCTACTAGAAGAATCTTCATAGTTCACATCTAAGCTATCTCTATCTAAGATAAACAAAAAATCAGGAAGTGTAGCAATTGCTGCCTCTTTTAAAGACAAAACCACTTCAAGCCACTTCTCATCAGAGAACAATTCCCCGGCATTACTCATCAAACGAACAAATGAAGCAATCCCAATGCCAGCAAGGCTTTGGTGAGGACGCTTTATAAAGCTTACTAACAATGTCAATACTTTTTTCAAAAGTGGATTGACAGTGTCATAAAAGTTAACAAAAAGATCAACAACCAATTGGAGTGCAAGTGTGCATGTTTCATATAGCCAAGAGTCTTGATCGAATCCGTCCACATCAGCATCGATCCTGTGTTCTAAAGAGTCCTCACCAGAAGGGTCAATTGCATGGCGAACATAATCAAAGATTGGAAATAGAACGGAGTCAAACACTTTTTCCCATAAAGGTAGAGAGAAATGATGACCATGGTTTCTTAATGTGTCGAAGAGTGCTTCAAGGGCACTTTTTCTAATTTCAGGCCTTGGGTCAAAGCTAAGTTCTGATAAACCTGAGGAAACACAACATAATACTTAGATTAGAGCATTAATTCATCATATTTGAGAGGGGGAAAAATACAAGATAAAACTTGTGGCATTTGGACGATGGAACTAGAAAATGAATGGAATGGTCTGTTACTGTTCTGAAGAGAATGTGATTCCTTCAATTTTGTTGACTTCCATTCCATGGCCACATGCAATTTTTAAAACACTGCCATCAGCCTAGTTTTATTTATCTAACCTTCAATAACACAAAATCATTTTGTCTTATAAAACCTTACTTAATCTCCTAAATCTTAATGTACTTTTTTCATAAGTAACTAAAAATGTATCTTTTTTAAGCTTATATGAGGTTCAAAAAGCTTTTACAATGTTTAACTTGTAGTATTTGTATTCAAAACTCAATAAAGGTCATTAAAATTGTATAAAGTCGAAATATAGTTGTATAAGCATTTTTACTTACCAGCTAACAGCGGAAACCAGAAGTACAGATGTCCATCTTTATCCTCTAAATCTCCAATATCATATCTCTTCTCTTTTCTTTCATAATGTGGAGATACAGTTGTCTTTTCAGATACATCTTTCTCATTCGCTGAGGAAGGTCCTAAACCTCCTTTAGCCAGTTTTGCAGCACATAAACGCAAGAAGGCAATAGCATTTAGGCTAATATCTTTATCAAATCTGCTGCTTGTGAATGCAATCAAACAATTCACACAATCCGTAAAAGTAGTCGTTTCTGTCTCGGTAATGTATGGGAAATAATCCCGCACTATTTTCTCAATCATTTCAAATGCAAGAAGTACAATACTTTTGTGGTCATCATAAGCTGCTGTCGTGAAGACCTGGCAATTCCCCACAAACAGAAACTATGATTAACTGAAATAAAATAAATGTGGTTGAGAATATATATTTAGAAAGTAAAATACCATGAACATGCTTTTCCATCCTGACTTGACATTATTGACACGAGAAAGAACCATCTGAGAGACGCATCTGATTATTAGTTCTCTGATTTCTACGGCACTACTTTTGCGCATGACAATCACAAAAGGCTTCATGAACTCGTTCTGGAAGTTGTAATTAGCCAACTCTTCACGTTCTAAGAACTTCATAGATAGTTGGCGTAATGAATCCATTGCAAATATTGCAATTGATAGGTTTTCAGAGCAACCGATAGTTACAAAAAAATTAGAAAGTACATTCCAGATGCTTGTCCAAACAAGCCTGATGCGGTTCATATTATAGTGACTGCACAAAACGAACAGATAACAGGTCACATAAAATGAACAAACTGGAAAACGAAGTATAGACAATTACACACTATAAGGACTACAGATGGAAATGTGAAGATTGGGTAACAGGTCATTTTTACTTCTGGTAAAAATGGGCAGGTTTGTTTATTTCCCCATTTCCTGTTAATCTTTAAAAAAGCCTTTGCCTCTTTTGACAAGCTTGTAATAAAATACAGCCTGATTTTGACTTATTCTTAAGAAAACGGATTGTAACTATTACCTCTAACTACCATCATTAGAGGTGGCTATTACGCTCATTAACTAAACTACGGGTCAATTTGGGTTATATTTGATCGCAAACTGGTCAGAAGAATCCAACCAAAAGAATAACCTTAAAAGGAAAAACGGTCAAATGGGTTGAATGGCTAGAAAGTTGCACAAAGGGTATTTTTAAAGCATAAACCCTCCTAAACCATTCTAATATATAAATTAGACTGCTATTGAAATAATATGCTTTATGTAATCATGTCTAGCACCTGATTAATATTTATTAAATTTTGGAATTGTGCTTGGAGTCATCCGACCCAACTTGTTACCCAGTTAGCCCATTTTTACCAACTCTCCATCCAAGTAGCTAAATGACATAAGATAAAGATTCATACGCGATTTCAACTATTTTGGTGAGACTGAACACTCGTGGATCAGAAGTAGATCGTAATTCCTCCAGGGACACCTTGCAAAGTGCTTTGACAAAGTCAACTATTGCCTCGCTGTTAAGTTTCTGACTCCTTATGAATATCCGATTCATTTCGCCAACTTGTTCCAACATGTTTAACTTAGAGACCAAGTTATTCACCTGCTCAGATGTAATGCCTGCGGAAGTATTACCACCAATCCCAGCACTATCATATGAGCCTCTTCTTGTTGCCGCAGCTGCTTGCTGCATTTTCCCGGCTCCCTTTTTTCTAAGAAGGGGAAGGATGTTTGACTTTGTTTGTTTTGATTTCTCAAATTCGTTCTGATTAACAGCAAAAAAAGTAGCATCTGGTGGAGCCCCTTCTCCTAATAAATGCAGATGCTCAAACCGTGAAACACATGTTAGAATATGCTCCCAGGCATCCTGTAGATAATTCCCATCTTCATCTGCAATCGTAACTATTGCCTGTGAAACGTTAGAGAAAATAATAAGAATTTGTGTCTGATTCTCTATAAAATTTAAACAATTTTATATGTTAATGCTAAATAATGAAAACCTTGATAGCTTCAATGTTTTTTTGTTTTATATCCGCTGGTGAATGAAGGGAAGTAAACTTTGCAAGTGATGTTAAAAAGACATCTCGATGGGTCTTCATGGACATTGCTGATGTCACGTGGATAGCAGAACGAAAGCCTTCTAAACAAAGAGATATTATTATCTCATCATCACTGCGGTCAAGAGGAACACTAAAGGCAGCTAACATAGGAGCCCAGCACGCCTCTATCATGAATGTAAGTATAAACACATCTGTTGCAGCATAATAAACTGACCTACAAATAATCAACATAAGTTAAACCAAAAGAAAAAAAAGGTAAGTGATAAATACTGAAGATAAAAAAACCCAGACAGAAAATATGAAAGATGCTTCATCTTACTCTGATTTACGGGCTTTCTCTTTAAACTGTTCTTGCATTTGTCGCATAAGATCATCACTTGTTTGATTTTCTTCAAAATTCTTACGCACGACAATATTCAAAATGGTGTCTAAACTCAAAATCATGCTCGAGTTTACAGACTGCCTCTGTTGAGGGGCGAAATCCTCTTCTTTCATTTTAATTTCATTTCTTGATATGCGTTCAAATAATGATCTTAGGTAATCCTCAGGTAAGTCTTTTCCATCATCTATGCCACGGTTATTTCTGATAAAATCATCTGCTGACATCTGCATAAAAGTAATATTGAGTATTACCAGAACCTTTAGGTCAAAATCAAGATGAAATATGATAAATGATAATACCTTATTTTTAACCATGGCATTATGAGCATCAGTATTGAGCATTATAACAGAGTAAGCAAGGACATATGCTGTATCAGCACTAGTGAATGCTTTTGGATTGCATTTGCAGTAACGTTCAGCAAACTTTTCCATGATTCTGTCAATTTTTTGTGCTTCACCCGGTAACCTAAAGCCCCTTAGAAAAACTCTGATTGCTTCATCAAACTCCATACCATGAAAGTCGAACGAGTCAACATATGCATGCATTACTTTCAGTGGCATGTCTTCTCTTTCACCAAGATAATCACCTATCAAAGTCTTGTTCAAACCAGATGCATTTTTTAAAAACTCGGCAATTTCTTCAGGTGAATTCCCCACCTTATTCGCATTGATCAAGAACTCAATTCCCTTTTTAGGCTTCCGGTTAAAAAGCGATATACCTTGCTGCCATTAAATTTTAATTAGAGAGCCATCATATCAATAAATGTATTAAAAAATGTGAAATAATTACTTGAAGTTCGAGTTTGTAAGCCCGACGTTGCTCGATTGCTGAAGCATCTGAAACTTCACTAGAAGGTTCAGAGTGAGAATCAGAGCCCTCAACAGGACCATGCTCATTTGTAGTTCCATTTTCTATTGGGGGATTTCCAATTTCAGGAACGTTATCTGTCTGCTCAGGTCTTTTTGTAGAACGAGGATCAGGAATGCGTAATTGTTTATTCATCCAATCTCCCATTGACTTTAAAATCGTCACTAAACATTTCATAGCTTCTAGTTTCATGGTAATATCCTGAGGCGGCAAAAGTGTGGTTGCAACACCAGGTGGGACACCTTGGGCTGTCTTAAGAAGTCCATTGACCATTCTGTTAAAAGATTAGAGCACTGTTAACATTATAGTTTTCTATTTGACCGACATAAATGTCTACCAATTACCATACCTTTCAAAAATGTTAGATGAATTGACATCACAATCATAGTTGACAAATATATCAACTAATATCTGTGAATCAACACATAATCTTTCAATAAATCGCAGTAATATCATTTTTTGCTGAAAATTAGGTTGAGCAACATTCTCTAGAACTCTGAGAACAATCATAGGAAAGAATACTCCGATTTCTGCCTTCAAGCCAGCTCTAAATCTTGACAACAAGCTAATGAAAATCGAGCAAGAGAGTTGAAATACAATTGTAAGGGTTGATGCGCTATTCTTGAGCAAAGATAAGCATAAGTACTGCTTAATGGCACCTAAAAATCTGTCCACAATGAAACGAAAGAATAAGGTTAGCATGCAATTGAACAGTCAAAATGGAAGGCAAGCCATCAACCAACTACAGTAAGTAGTTTTTAAATAAGATGATTAAGCAGGTTCTGTTCAATAAAAACAGACTCTTAAGAATTTCAGTCTAAGTGGCACACTTGGCGGGTTTCCATTTAAGGTATTTTTTAAACTCACCTGTTGTGATGGCTTAGGTATAAAACATAACCTGAGGCTGAAATGACCAATCATAAGTAAATGTATGAAAACTGCGGCATCTAATGAGTATTCTATGTCATTTGTTTTTGATGGTCAACAAACCTATAACTAGTCTCAAGACAGATTCAATATTTCATACCATAATTCTAACGCATAAAATTTTCTTCAAATGAGGTCACATGATCTCAATTCTCAAATAAACCCTGGCCATAAATTGTGCAATGCAAACAATTGGGCCCAATTCTGAAACCTCAAGAGATCAAACGATAAAACGAAAATCTTAATATTCACATAATAAACCCATTAAAGCCTCCTATACATCAAAAGCACTCAGAATTCACTAAAGCACATAAATCATTTTTTTGGTGACCATGAGAACCCGGTGACTCACGTAACCACATAAATCGGTTAAACCATTTTATGAGTACTCCCAAATGCAACATGAATCACAAATCGTGAATTCCAATATGTAAAAGGAAACTACCAAGGATTCATCACTAATACAAACATATTATTCTTTACTCCATAAAAAACAGCTACAAAAAAATTGTGTATGTCAATATGTAAATGGCACCTTATCAATTACCAAAATCACAAAATTGTGCTTTTTCAAGCATGTGTAGACCAAATCACAATTTACTAAATGGCACCTTATCAATTACCAAAAAGAACACAATAAAGAATAAAAACTTCCTTGTTTCGTTACAAAGATGCTTCATTAGGTCTTTTTATATAGTTATCTGGCCTCAACTTAACAAAATCATACTTATAGCATCTGTTTCTAGAAGTAGCTAACAATGCAATAAGCCAATAAGTCCTGCCATTGCATCACAAACCTTAAATTCCTCAAGAGAACATCCACATTTAAACAGAAGGGGCCAAAGAGTCATTGTTTAATTAATTATCATCCCCAAATTATCAACATCTAAGAGAAAAACAGAGCTAAAGTAAGTACCTTTCACTAGTTCTAAAAACAGCCCCTGCATTCTCCAACAGTATCTTCAACAACTCCAAAGCAACTATCTTTCCTCGCATCAACTGTGGGTCGGCCAATGCATCTTTAGGAGGAGTCTTCATCGATAGCTTACAAAGAGCACGAAACACTAAAAATGCATCTCTTCTCAGTTTATTCCCAATCTGAACATCCGTATCATCATCCCTGTCACCCACGCCATCAGCCAACTCCCCTTTCCGCCCCTCCAATGCTGTCTTGTACATACTAATCTCCCAATACTTAGCATCCAACATATCCTTATCAGTAGAATCCAACAAATCAGCAGGATTTGTCGCCTCTACAGTCGAAGTCTTTGTCTCAAACGCTCCATCATGCACCCCACCCCCACCTGCATTCAATCCCACCGGTGTCCCTGGATTCAAAACCCCATCCATTCCATGAATAACCTTGCTAATAAACCCTTGAACAAACGCCGCCATTGTCCCGTCACCGTCTCCTCCCTTCTCAGTAGGCTCCATCAACTCCGCCACCACAATTGGCTGCACAGGCACAGTCGACGAGTCAGCCTCCATCCTCCTAAACACAATCACAAGCATCTGCACCAACGACGCCTTCGCAGTCGTCTGATTAACCACATACTTACTCCCTAGATAAATATCATAACTAGTCCTCACAATCTGCAACAAACTATCACCATGTATCCTCAACGATACCGAAGTAACCGCTGATAAAACCGTCTTCAACACCAATAACTCCACTCCTTCCTCCCCTAAATCATAACATTTACAAACAGATTCAATCAATTTCGCTAGCAGTTTCTCACCAGGTCCTCCAGTGGGATCCGCTTCGCCATGTAAGTAACCATGAGCAATCAACTTCTGTATACAATCCAACGCCGGTTCAACAATTTTGACATTTTCAGAACAACAAGCGTTAATAAAAGGACTTAAAATAAGTTCCGATTCAGCTAGGGTTAGCTCGTTAGTTCCTGAATCGTGTAAAACACCGGGGGCTGAAACTGATGATTGAATTGACGTATCAACATCTGATTGATTGTCGACTGAAGTGATGCGTTCGAGTGCTGATTTGGATTCGTTAGCGAGTTTAGAGTGTTTACGCCAAGAGCTGTTTTTGATGATTTTATCTAGGGCTGGAACTATGATGTTGTTGATGAGGCGAGATTCAGCGGCCATCACCGGATTTATCCAGTTAGATTGAACGGAAATGTGGTGGATCCGCCGGGGATGATGGTTGTTTGCGGTGGTGAATTCGTCGGAGTTGAGACTCAGAAATGAGAGTCGGGTATCGGGTTTGGATCTTTGAGTTACGTTTTTGTTATTTGACTAAAATATTAATTATGGTTATCTTGACTAAATTATTATTATGGAGTAAATAAATTGCATTTTTTCTCTTGTCTTTCTAGATGTATTTAGAGTTTCGATACAAACTTAATAATTTTCGTCTTTAGAAATTCTAATCTTAAAAGTTATATTCCCTTAGCACATTAGGCACCTTTTACATAAGAGATAAAATCGTATTTTTTTCACTTTTTTTCACTATATAGTGATGTAAATTGATGAAAACCCCTAACACTCATCGTCAACATTATTTCCATTTCAAGCAGACATACATCACTCGAGGATAAAAGAAACAAAGAAAAGATTATTTTCCCCTCACGTAGAGGTAAGTAACGCAAACCTTGTAGCGAAACTGTTAACACACCTAAAACTCAAGGATAAAAACTTTAGAGTACTCGTTAATTATTATAACATGGTTTTTAAATGAACTTTTTTTAGTACATCAAGATAGAAGATAAGCAGTAACTTTTTTATAAGAGAACATGTGTTAGTCAATATAACAAATCCAGTATGTTTCTCGTATGAATAAAAGGATCGTAATATGTATTTAAAATGCATAAATAATATCAAGTTAATTGTATAATAAAGTTATTATCCTAGTTCTTCATAAAAAAAAGAATATATGATGGTGGATACTACTATATTAGAATTATTATAGATTCATTTCCCTTCAGGGAGAATAGCGGAATAAAAACAAACTATCTCGTAGGGAGAGGAATTACGGTGAATACTATATTATAATTATTACACGATCATGTAAAACTAGATAACTGGGCGGGGCTGAGTGTTGCAACTAGCGAGACCTTAGCAGCTAACGCGAAGTAGATATGTTGGTAGGGGTGTTCAAAATACCCGAACCTGATTAACCCGGCCCGACCCGAACCCGAATAAGCTAATTAGGGTCGGGTTAAATAGGGTCAAATGTATTAATCGAGTTATTCGGGTTAACCCGAATTGTTAATAGGGTCGGGTTACGGGTTTATTTTTGGAAAAAATATCGGGTTCGGGTTAACCCGAATAACCCGATTAGTGCCCCATGCCTATCAATTCAGTTTACATATCTTTGCATATGGTTGTATCGTTCACAAACAACCACTAGTTAATCTCGGTCATTTGTTCTCATTAATTTTCACAAACTTAATATTTAATCATTTAAAATAAATTGAACGGGAAAAATGAGACATAATTATAACTTATTCACATAAATATAAAGACTGACGCTTTATTACTTTAGTTGCTTCCGTTTTGAAATAATTAAAATTACCATACAGTTGTAAATTAACAATAAAAGCCAACAAAGGAGATGATCAAACATTTTCCAAATTATTGTATTATTCGAACCTGAGATCTTTAATTATGTTAGAAAGTGTTCTAGTTACCAAGTAACCCAATTAACCTGGCTAACCCGACCCGACTAACCCAAAACTCGATTAACCCGGACCCGAAAAACCCGAACCTTAATAGGGTCGGGTTGCGGGTTAGATTTTATTTTTAAAAAAACCTGACTAACCCGACCCGATTAACCCGAAACCCGATCAGGTTGACCCGATTAACACCTCTAGATGTTGGTAGCAATGGTTGATCATAGTAGCATGATTAGTGGTGTTGGGCATAAAATGAGAATTGCTTATATGAGAATTACATTATTGTTGATGCATGTGTTACACGATGTCACAACATGTACAAGGATAATAAATCAATAGTTAAAAACATGTACAAGGACCATAAGTCGATTGTTACAAAAGCTATAAGCGGCCCTAGCTGTTAGAATGTGTCTTGGTATATATGTTATGTTCCGAAAACCATCATTAGCAGTGTTTTACAAAAAAAAACATTGGTACTTGTTGTTAATGGCGACGCACAGTTCAACTCGTTACGACTTCAATCGTCCTGCTCCTTGGCATTCTTCTGTTTTCACACTCCTTGCAACTGTTATAGAAATAGAACAACTAGTAAGACTGATACATGCTCCTGATGGGCTTGTTTTCCACACTCGCTGCAATTGAGCACATGTACACAAAACTGCAGAGAACCTGTTCATGAAACTGTAGTTTTTTCTAGAGTTAGTCTTACTGAATTTGTGTAAAGAGTAAGATGTAGAAATTATGTTACCTATAACTAACACTTTTTGCTCTGCTCGCTAGTTCTGGAATTGTTAGTGTTTGTAATATGGGGTCTTCCACTTCAATGTCGTCCAGATCGTTGAATCTACGATGTTTCATGCTTTGTCGTTATTGTTTTACCGTTATTTACACTATAATAAAGGTGTTGTAAAAGTATTAGTAGAATTCTAAAAATGTTTAAAGTATTAAAAAAGATATCTAGATGCAAAGCTACTAATTTTAGTCAGACATGACTTAATCAGTAGAAGCATTAACATCTTAGTTTCTATCATTTTCTATGATTAGGTACCTATAAATGCATGATTGCAGCCGTGGAAAGTCTGGATTTAGTTCGCCATGGTCGATACCGTTGACTCCAGCTGCGTGAGATTGTATTGGGTGACCGTTGTTGCTCTTACTACTATCATCTTTCCTACAACTGATTCAGGTTGGATCAAGTTGGCCTTCATTTCCTTTAGTGTATTTTGAGGGGGTTTACACTAAAAACTTAACTATTAGTACAATTGTTTTTTTTAATATGTGAGATAAGTTTTGCAAGTTACATGACGTCACGAATTCCAACTTTTCTAAGTCTTTTACCTCTCCTTAGAATGATAGGGAAACAATATAAATACGACCTATGAAGTATGTAAACTGAGTTAGAGTTGGGTTGATATCAATGCTATTTATATCATTCTGTAAGAAGCTTAGGATGTGTCTTTATTGCATTGAGGTCATTGAAACTTGTGATGTTGTAATGGTACGTTGGAATGTTGTTTTTTTCAACAGGCTCAAAGATGACACGTCATCCCAAGAACCTCTGTTATTAAAGGCGATAGGCGCATTCAAGGCTCCATGGCCTTGCCTGTGGCCTAGGCGCAAAAAAAGCGCTCGCTTGAGATAAAAAAAAAAAGCGCACAAGGAAAAAAAAATTAAAACATTTATGCAATAGAAATTAATACCAATACTAAACATTCAAAACCAACAACAAAATCAAACATTCAAAACCAATAGCATATGAATGAACCAACTTAATGATTTAAATATTCAACATATTGCCTTTTTTACAATCAATTTGCATATTCAGATGAATAAAGAAAAATGACTGTCATATTTTTTTACAATCAGTTTGCATGTACAGATATACAAATGAATTTTAAACATGTATTATCCTTTTGATGCAAGAAATATTAACTTTTGTGCTCCAGCCGCTTGATAAAATGAAAAACAATAGTTTGTGGATGATGATGATTATATAGTAAAATTCTAGTATACTAAGTAAATATAGAGTAAATATGATGTGTTATGAGAAATCCCTACAAATCAGCTCTTGATAAATAAGAAGAAATCATTAGAAATAAAAAAAAACTAAAAAGAATTCAAAAAAACCGAATTTTTCTCCACATAGGTCGCTTTTTTCCAGTTTCTTCTCTATTAAGCACAGATCATCCTCTGGTCTTTTGTTCCTCGCCTAGGAGCAAAAGCAAGCGCTTTTGACAAGTGGTACCATGGGCGTGTAAGGGCGTCCGGGTTTGTACAAATACCCATTAATCAGATAGCATTTCCGGAGCTCTAGAAGCGGGCTAAAGTGACTTTCTTCCTCAAACGGGCACATACATAGCTTCAATAGCATCACCCTCGGCAAGTGTGGAGTTTATTGTTTCTCAAAGGAGTGTTACAGAGCATAAGTTAAATGAATATTAGTGTGAACTTACGTGAACGTCAACGAATAAGAACCACAAATCTGGTTTCTTATGCTCGTCCACTACATACCGTTTCCATTTCTTTATGATTCTTATTTTGATGTGTTTTGGAGACTCTTTAGACCTTAGATTGACATTTTTGCATCCTTTCTCTTGTGGACACAAAACATGTAGTTCAAATGACACATGTAACTAATAACAATAGAAGCATGACAGGCTTTAGAATGTGTACATACACATATCTACAAAGTTTTGCTAACTGTTGAAATGCAGCAGCAAGTTAAGGTTAATTATATATTACGTGTATCAGCAACTTTATATATTAAGGTGAAATAGGATATACAAGTATTTTTGCAAAGATCTATTAACTGTTGAAACGTATCAAGTGTTTGCACTTATTTTAAATATTAGTTACTTGTAAACTAACTATAAATGTGTTTCTAGAAATGTCACATCTAATTCAGAAGAAAGATAGTAACATGCTCTAATAATTTAAATTGCTAACTAATTAACATCTAATGACAAAATTCAAAATTATCACATTTAGTTACCTGTTTAAGTCATCCCATTGATGCCAAATTGACAAGTGCATGTTGACTAGAAACAATATGATGGTATTGTAAACCTAAAAACAAAATCACAACAAAACAAAATCAAATCAATTTTTTTAAAGCAAATTAAAAATACTTAAACAATATAATCAAGAGCTTTGAGTTGGATTCATTAAAACAACAGAACCTAAACAATATCAAAATACTATCTGAGGCTAACAGAAGTGGGTTGTGCCAAAAATCACGTGACAAAAATGAGCAACAACCGAACATAGAAGAAGAAGTTAGTCACGTGCCAAAAATCACGTGACAAAAACGTGCTGGTCATAGCCGGCCTTCATCTCCGGCCTTCATCTTTAGTAGGTATGGAAATGGAAATGTATAATTTTAAAAACATTATATGTCCACCAACATAATCAGTGGCGGACATATATAGAGTTGAGCCGTAGCCCGGGCTATGGCTCAACGTTTCACACGTTTTATGTTTAGGATATACCTAAATACTTCAAAGGATACACCTGAACAATCAAAAACATATTTTTTATTGCAATTTTTTTAAAAAAGTTTTAAGAAAATGATGATATTGGTTAAATGGTCCAAATATTGTTAATAGTTTTCAAGAAAATATTGATAAAACTCTGAATATTGCTAATGATATGCATATGAAAATGATGTTTTGTATGAGTGTATGAAGAAAAAAAACTTTTTGTACGACTGTACCCAAAAAATTGTACCAGTGTAGGGCAATTATGGTACAGACGATCGGATGAGTTGCTGATGTCGTTGATACGACGATGTTTGGTGTGAAGGAAGTGTTTAGTATGGCGAGTCGTTATGGTCTGTGTTACTGGGAGCTGTCGAAAGCGAAGCTTAGGTTTGTTATGATAAGTTCTTATTGTTGATATATATGCATTTTATTGGTTTGATTTTGATCAGATTAAAAATAGTTAATGTTAGTACAGAAATGATTAGTTGATGATGTTAGTATGAAGATCTGCTTATGTGCTATGTATTAAATAGATTGTTTTGTTATTGTATACAACTCTCATATGTTTGTGATAGGTTATAAGGTGCAGGTTAAGATATATGTTGGTGTGCTTATGGTGATTATGATGTTGTGAACTGATGCTAACAATAGGAACATAAGTTTTAATGTAGTTTAATAAATACTAAAAGTTGATCAGTTGTTTTTGCAACAGATTAATTAAAAATATCATTTGCATTATCAAAGTCATTGTAGGTATAATTTTGTTGCATATTAAAACTATTGGTACTAATTGTTTCCTTTTTTCATCTTTTTACTAGTAACGTGTTTTGTCAACCAATACAGTTTTCATTTTCATATTTATAAGTACGTATTTTTTTTAGGTATATTGGTTTTTATTGGTCCCAACTATCATATTTTGTCTTCTACCGGTCCTAACTATTGAATTGGATGTCAATGGTCCCAACTTTTATCACTTTTGGTAACCACTGGTCCCGTCGTTAAATTTTTTTTAGTGCCGCTAAGTTTTTTCCAAATTCAATACCGATGTTATAAGCCTTTTGATCAGGACGATAATATAAGTCGATTGATTGAAAAGTTACCTCAAAACGACGCTCCGAACAACGAAATAATGCTTCAATCGAGTGTTTAAACCTAACGGTGCTTCCATCGGATGTAAAAATTTTATCGTTCAGAGAGCCTTTTGGAGAAAACCTTTACATCAATCGACACGTATTATCCTTCCGAACAAAAGGTCTAAAACATCGGTCTTGAATTTAGAAAAAACTTAACGGCGTTAAAAAAATTAACGACGGGACCAGTGGTTACCAAAGTGATAAAAGTTGGGACCGTTGACAACCAATTTAATAGTTGGGAGCGGTAGAAGACAAAAGGTGATTGTTGAGATCAGTGAAAACCAATATACCATTTTTTATACAGGAAACGGACCAAGTTGGTTTGCCGGGCCAACCTGACCCATTTTGCGACCTGAATTTGATACACATACCTCAAGTTTGGGTTACTAAAATGAGAACATTTACACCAACGTTTGTGCAGGCTAATTTAATTCTTGGTGGCTGGACTTGGTGCTTCAAATCTTTTTCTGTATGCATTTGTTTACGCCCCGGCCATTGAAGCAAATACATCCAGTTAATAGGGGTTAATAAACATTTTATGGCCCTAGCATATTTATGCCGTGACGATTATGCAGCTGGATGATACATTGATACGTAACCAAGTTTTTTTAATATTATTGATAAGAAGTGCAGTTTGACTTTGTGTGGTTGACTACTTTGAGTCCTGTTGTGTTACTGCCAAACAGAAAGATCCTATATATCCACAATCTTACTTTATATATTGTCTTAAATATCTGATTTGTAAATATTATTGATAATTAAGTTGTGTCATCTTACTTCTTTCATTCTTTTTTTTTTGCAATGCGATTCAATTTCTTATGACAAATATATTTGTGTTCAATAGTTTGGTGCCCAAATACTTGATTACAAAAGATACATTAGTATTTCAATAATAATGTAAATGCAGTATGTTTTATACATCAAACATACGTTTTGAGGCTTCTTTGAACTGCTCGTGTTTGACCCTTTCTTACCATACATTTTCAGGAATTTTTCCGATATTTTTAGTGGTTAAATACTATCATCCTATTGTTGGAAACTTTAGTTTATTTTCTTTTTTTTTAAATTATTAGTGGTTAAATACTATGGTTTGCATCGTGTTTATGCTACATGAGGTCCCAGGTTCGAAACCTGAAGGTGGCATCTGCTATTTTTTTTCTTAGGTTTTTTTATTTAAATAATCTAAACTTTCACCTATTAACCAATATTAATCTCACATTTACTATTTACCATGAATAATTTCAACTTTCACTCTATTGAGCAACAACGAGGCTTTCGCTACCCGTATATATCTCCGTCTATTTGTGGTGACGTGGTCATACACATGGTAGCTCACATGTTTTTTTATTACTTTTTTCTTTCCTAAACCCAATATATACCACAATTCCAATTTCCTTTTTCAAACCCTAAATCTTCACATCCTTGATATGAAGAAAGCGTGGCATTCTTCATCAAGCAGCCCAAGCAAGAACCCTAAAATATTTTCTCTTTTTAAGCCTTGTTATTTTTTGTTAATAGAATGAAAGTTGATATTATTCATGGTAATAGTAAATGTAAGATTAATATTAACCAGTAGTGAAATTTGAGATTATTTGAATCCAATTAACTCAACCTTAAAATATTTTCCACTTTGACCATTTTACTATATATACTTTGACATATTTCTAACTTTAACTTATCATTTTTACATTTAACTTTGGATATATATCCTCCTTTTAACATGTGATATGTTAATTCTTTACAACGTAACGTGCAAGCGAGAGATAAATTTTTTTATATTAATACGTGTGACGAACTCATATACTAGACAAACTATATATCTAGTCAAGGATGGAGCTATAAAAAGCCTATGAGTATCCCGGGCTACCTTTACCCCTGAAAAATATTTATGATATCCTTAAGCGAAAATTTTCTCATAGGATACCCATAATATTTGGTTCTGAATCCGCCACTATATCTAGTATCACTAATATCCAAATTTTGAAAATCTTTGTTTTGCCAATGACAATGATAATAAATATGTAGGTGGTTCACGTGTTGATGGATACATTCTTCATGTTATCGATGTTAATTCCAAAATGAAATGCGGTGTTTTAAAAAGCATTTATTTTGTCGGGAAAGCAAAAATCAAAAGGCCTACTACTTTGTTCAAAATACTTAACACTAACCTAATTTGGCAAGCTAACTTCACACAAGTGGTACCAGCGATTGCATCCCTTATTGACATGTTAACTTCCGATTCGTTATTGTACCGGATGTATGGTGGGGTTGTACCCCGAACCGAAGCCATAACCTAATTTGTGCTAGTACTATCATTTTATATTTATTCGTTCGGTTGTAATTCGAAAACAACGTGTAACTCCTTCAACTTATAAACGCATTACAAGTTTCAATCTTGTTTTCACACGGGAAAAAGATTTAATGAAAAGGTTTTCACGACATAGAAGACACCTTAATGAATCTATTGTGTTATTTTGTTATCTAACATCTAAAAGCAGAATAACACAAATAGATTCATTTTGTTGTGAAGTTCCTTATTGTCGTTGTGTTATTTTGTTCGAATTATTTAGTTCTAGATTATGAGATGATTGACTCTAACGTATAAAACCAGATAGATATATATGAGAAAGAAAATTTTCGCGTGTTAATGGAGGCTTCTTTTCTTTGTTTTGACTTTATTCTTTGCAAATTTATACTAATCCTACGACCTACGCTACACACAGGGGCGCAGGTTAGTGCAGTCCGGGGGAGGCCCCGGCTGTTTTTTCCGGTTATTTGATTTCTCATTTAAAATTTAAGATATATTGAATTGGGCCCCTCTAAAAAATTAAGAGAAGCCCACATATTTGCAAACGTCTCGGTTTTTTGAAGCTGCATTCGTGTCCGCAGAATGCGCGGGCGTCGCAAAGTTTCAAAGAATTTCCAACATCCAACCCATTTTTTTGCACCCCCTGCGCGCGGGTAGGTATTAGAGTAAAACACAACACATGAAGTTAATATGTCTTGGAGGATTAAACATATAAGCTAGAGTAACTTTTGTGTCCACACCTATGTGGGACAAGATTCAATTTCATCATTACCAACCAACTACTTTGAGAGTTGTCCTCTAATTGACACACATTATCTTACATATTTTATACATGTGTTTGTTAAATTATTGTCCATTTTTTATGTACAAGAAAACTTTGTTTGGATGAATGAATAAAAGCTAGATATTCAGAGTTTTTATTGTTTGACCCGACCCGTACCGAATACCCGACCCGTACCGAATACCTGACCCGTACGTATAACCCGAAACATAGCGATAGGAAAAAAATTTCAAACCTCGTGACGTTCGGACCCCCCTAGATAAACATTCAAGCTTCGACATTGGCTACACACGCACCATCTATTTCATTAAATAAGATTTAAAGCATAGATCATATGATGTAAATATAAAATTGTTACTAACTAATAGAGATGATAGCTTAATTTATCAATAACTAGACTATGCATGTAAAAAGTTTGAGAATGGATCTAATCTCTTTAAAACAAATAATCTGACACTTTAAGTGTTTTAAATCGGCCGGTCCAATCGGTCGGACCGTTTTTTTAATAATCCCGGTTTAATTAGACACGGTTTGATTGATGTTTCTGAACCGCTATTGAACCGGGTCAGTCATAAAATATATATTTTTATGTTTTGATTTTCATGGATTTTATGTATACATCTATTTATATTTATGTTTTCTGTAATAAAAGTCAATATGTTGATTTTTTAAATGATGAAAATGATGAACTCGTTTTATTTTGGCGTTAAAACTTGTTTAAATTATGATTTTTTGGTGATTATTGGCGTTAGAACTTGTTTGGATTATTACTTATATAATATAACTTAATATTTTTGAACTTATTTTGTGTCTAAATTAGAAATCTTATGGTATTGCTTTGATAAATATACAATTATCCTACCTCGGTCCAACCTCGGTCCGACCATTAAAATTAAAATAACAGTTTAGTGTCCGGTCCGGTTTTCAAAACATTGAACACTTAACATATATTTAAGTAGGTCATCAAGTTAAAAGTTAAATGTTAAGTCAATTATTATTATAACTAGTTAAATTCGCTCGTTCGCACGTTGTGCGAACGTTTTATTTGACAGCTTTACAAACAAATACACTAAATAATAGTAACCACTCAGAATCAACGAATGCATTAAATGGATTCGAAGTTACTCCTCTTAGCCTAATATAACAACATTCAATTAAACAAAAAAAAATTCTCCAAGGGGCTCGAAGTATTTAATAGCGACATTGTGACCGAACCGTGGCTGCAATTTGGTTGGGGGCATAGACCGACAATCCGCCAAATTTGCCACGTCAAAGGAACTACACTATCGGATAAATATGAACTCATCACAACCCAATCAAAACCATCAGCTGTAACCAAATCATAGCAACCAAGTCGAGCTAATTATAGACAGATAAGTATGAGATATGAAAACAACGAAAATGCAAAGAAACCCGTTTGCATTTCTGGTCTCTAAAAACCAATACTATGTCAATTTGATATGGTGTTTTTTAAGGGAATATAAATTGATATGGTGTTTTTTACTCAAATTCGTATGTTACGCAACCTAGTATTATGTTGTATATTTAACTTTTATAAGCTCCCACAACCTCCCACCACCACTATCACCATCCCTTCTCCATTTCTCTTCCACCATATATCTTAACACCCTAGAACCTTGTGCTCCATCCATGTACACTTTCAAAACAGTTACACCACCATCATCTTCACACGCGTTTACTGCTTTCTATGAAGCCATGAACATTCATGTTTGCTTAACAATCAAGAAATAAAACTTTTTACTTAGATCAAGTTCGATCTAAGTATGCCAAAATTGAACAAATAACCATTGTTGTAACGAATGGATTGGGCTCAGAGTTGAAAAAAAAGGACAATGCAATGGCTGCAATGGTGGTTGCATATATGTGATCGAAAACATATTGTCCACCGTTTCTGCCTCGCCATGACAAAATCCTCGTGATTTCTAGGACTTCAATTTAACTCATCATAGCCAGTTAGCCACCTAACGATGCAATAATCTCTCAGATGACATGGTCATCGTCATGGAGCAAACCACAAACCAAACATAACAATATTCGTCATAACAAACATCTAATAGCATCCCTGCTCAGGTAATCGACTAAGCCCTCAGATAATCAACGGTTTCCACCTGTAAAGTTCCAAATAACAGATCCGGCACATGCACCAGATGTCACATAGGTCTCACATGATCAGTTATAAAACAGATCGGGCACCATCGATAGCGTTAACAAAAGGGTTTCACCCCTCTACAATACAACCGACCATCGCCACCGTCCACCATCAATGAAAGGCGACTGAAGTGCCGTATTGGAAAAAGTGTTCACCCCACCGACAGATCGAGCCTGAATGACCAAGCAACCGCCACCATCTAACACAAACCATAGAAAACAACGTACGTGAAGGTTTAAAGCAACAACGGCTAAAAAACCCATTAGATCAGGTAAACACCGATGACTAACACACAATTGGAGCGGTGACGGAATTTGAGTAGACAGAAGTAAATATGGTGACCGGCGCCCGCGGAATAACAACCGGTGAACATTCTGGTAGTGGTAAGATGATGATGATGAGAGATACATCTCAAACATTTTCTCTCACTAAAAAAGCTAAACAAATAATAATAATAATAATGTGCTGACAACTCAATTCTCGCACACAGCAAAAGAACAATCAGCTGGACATGAACTAAAAGACGTATACACCCTCTAAAGGCCAAATGAAATTACCAAAATGCCATATTTTACTGTTTAAAAACATGATCTTTCAATAAAAGGATAAAATAATTACCATTTAATATACTAACTCACGATGCAAACATTAAAATAATTATTTTATAATTGGTTTAAAAAAACATTACTACCTTTTTAAAACTATTTGAAAACATGTCATTCAAATATTAAAAAACAATTCGAATATAATAAAATTATCATATCATAACCATTTTTATTACACATTATTATGATACACAAATAACTAATGTAGTTTTATATAGGAGTATTGGATATTAACGGATCTAACTATTAGTTTTTGACCGCTACTGGTCCCAACTTTTGAAATATGTGTTAGCGGTCCCAACTTTTATCATTTTAGCCACTAATGGACCCGCCGTTAAAAAAGTTAACGGCGTTAACTTTTTTTTTTGAATTTCAGGTCGACGTTTTATGGTTTTTGATCGGAAAAAGAATACGAGTCGATTGATATAAAATTTACATCGAAACGGTGCTCCAAATGACAAAACGATGCTTTATCGGGGTGTTTAAACCTAACGGTTCTTTAACCGGATGTACAAGTTTCGTCGTTTGGATAATCGTTTCGATGTAATTTTTATATCAATAGACTCATATTCTTATTCCGATCAAACACCATAAAACGTCGACCTGAAATATATAAAAAAAGTTAACGCCGTTAACTTTTTTAACTGTGGGTCCATTAGTGGCCAAAATGATAAAAGTTGGGACCGCCAGCACATATTTCAAAAGTTGGGACCGATAGTGGCCAAAATCTAATAGTTAGGTCCGTTAATATCCAATACTCCTTTTATATATAATAAAACTTGTAGGTGTTAGGAAGCATGGTGTTTGGAATTCAAAGTTTAGCCACTAGCTTTTTAAGTTTGTTAAAAAGTCCTTTCGAGTGTGTTGTACTTGTTGTAATTAGGGATGTTAATCGGGTTAACTCGATCGGGTTTTGGGTTAATTAGGTCGGATTAGTTGGGTTTTGAAAAAATAAAGACTAACCCGCAACCCGACCCTATTAAGGTTTCGTTACTCGGGTTTCGAGTTGATAGGATCGGGTTGATCGAGTTAGTCGGGTTTGGTCAAATTTTAACCAACAAGCCAAAATCTAAATAGTTTCCTATATGTGTGTGATGGATATGTGTTAATTCATATTAATCTTACAAATAATGAAGAATGTACACGACTTCATTAGTTTGCATTTTCAATGACATATTATACTGTTCAAATGAAAAATATTTTGACATGATCTTGTAATAATATTATTTGCTTGAAATTGCTCCATATATAATTTGTGTTTGTTTATTGTAACGCACATAATTAGCTTAACAACATAATTTATAGAACCAATAACATATGCTTCTTATAATAGCACTATGATTGTAATATTGTATTATAAAACTTCTTTTGTCATTTTTATTTGGGTTAACCCGAATAACAATTTATTTTTTAAAATTAACCCGAAACCCGACCTTATATATATAATAACGATTCGGGTTAGTCGCGTTAACCCGAATAACCCTAATAACATTTTTAACCCTATTATTAACCTAACCCTAGTAAGCTTACTGGGTTCAGGTAAAATTAGATTCAGGTATTTTGGACACCCTATTGTAATCCCCATTCCATCTAAGTGGCCAAATGTAATTTTATAAGTGGCTATTGGATTATTTCATTTGAATATTAGTGAAGCCCACGTGAGTTTGCATCTCCTTTCATTTGAATATTAGGATGTTGCATTGTCAAAAAGGGAGGGCTCCATTTATACATTTAGGGAGTACGATTGGTGACAATACGAATAGAGTTAGTCGTTGGGAGCCTATGATCAGTAAATTCAAGCCTAAACTCTCAACGTTGAAAGTTAAGGCTCTATATTTTGGAGGTCATTTGACTCTCCTAAAAGCGGTTTTAGGAAGCTTACCCTTATACCACCTATCGATTTCAACGCCCCGCTTCATTGGCACCATACCACGGGTGTGGAAGCAAATCATGTCCGGGAGAAGGAGCTCTCATAGGAAGATATTAACTTCAACAAGATTTTGAAGGTGAAAGTGGGGGATGTAATATAAAATTTTAATCTCACAATGATTATAATTAATATCTAATCCACCGGTTAATATGATAAGAAAATATTTTAAAAATTAAACTATGTAGATTGGTATATAAAAGAAGATAATTTAATTATTTAAAAAACGATATGCGAGTAGTATTTAACTCGAATATGATACATACGTACACTAAGTTAAGGATAATTTGCCAAATAGGATTTTTTCCTACGTGCATAACTAAGATTATGAAAACTGGACAAGTTATTCAATTATTAGAATATATATAGATTTATATTATTGAGATTTATCCAACTTTGTTCTATAAAAAATGCATATATGGGATAGTAACTATATATTTATAAATTGTGAAAATGAAGGTTATAGTTATTTTTAGTACACTGTTAGTTACGACGATTAGTATGGCGGTGACTGTTATGGTGGTGACTATTATGGTGGTAACTATTATGGTGGTGAATATGCATGTGACATAAAAAAATTAATTTTTGGACCAACATGACTCGTATTTAATCAATACAAGTCATGTAATGGATCAATACGACTCATATTTAATTCAATACAAGTCATATAATGAATCAATACGACTCATATTTCATATAATACGACCCTTATTGATCAATACGAGTCATATTAAAGATAATGATTAGATGTATAATTAGTCTGTCAGGATGTGTGGTTAGTCACACACTTTATATATTAACCAACCTCTTACTAATTAAAAAATCCACCATGATAAATCTTTTTCCATTTGCTATAAAGTTTCACGAAAAATGTTCGTAAATTATTTTCCTATACTAATAAAAGAGTAAGTTTTTGGCAAGTGTTTTTCTATTAAGTATGACACATTATTGACACTTTACTTTATCCTATGTGATTGACTTAATCAGTTTTGCATAATTTTTTTAGAATATTTTCCTTTAATATCATAAAGTTTGAATTTAAATTCTACTACGATTTTTATTACTTATTTTAAATCAACTTAAAGAATTTTATATACTTTGTATAATCAAAATTGTATGATTGAACGAATAATTCCTACAACTTTGCTATCATAATAGTCAATTTAAATTATGTTGTTATTAAACTTAAAGTTTAATTTAAATTTGAAAGGTTATATATTTATATGCCTCAAATTTTTTGAAGAAATAAAGTTTTGGTTTTTATCTCTAAATATTTGGTTATAATAAAATTGAGGTAGAATTAGGTTCAACTACAAAGTCTAAAATTCCTAGAAAGTCTAAGAAGGAATTTAGACCATTAGATCTAATATTAAATGAAGATCAATGGCTCATAAACACAAGGTGGCATAATAGTAATTAATTAGAACTTTAAATGGTAGGCCAAGGGTATATTAGTCTTGTCTCATTTTCAAATTCCACCCTCTTTTTTAAACGTCCATAACTTTTACATGCGACAATATTTTTTAATAAAAATTACACCAAAAAAACGAGCGTTTTTTTATCTTCAAAACGCATATAATATTGATATATAAAAAAATGAATTTTTTTTTTGAAGTTTCAGCTCATTGTGTTATATTTGTTAGGTCATTGTGTTATATTTTTCAGCTCATTGTGTTATATTAGTCAAGACATTGTGTTATATTTTTCAAATTGTGTTATATCCGTCAGATCATTGTGTTATATTTGTTAGGTCATTGTGTTATATTCGTCAGGTCGTTGTGTTATATTGTCATCAGGTCGTTGTGTTATATTTTCATCAGGTCGTTGTATTATATTTTTTCATCAGATCGTTGTGTTATATTTTTCATCAGGTTGTTGTGTTATATTTTCATCAGGTCGTTGTGTTATATTTTCATCAGGTCGTTGTGTTATATTTTCATCAGGTCGTTGTGTTATATTTTCATCAGGTCGTTGTGTTATACTTTTCATCAGGTCGTTGTGTTATATTGTCATCAGGTCGTTGTGTTATATTTTCATCAGGTCGTTGTGTTATATTTTCATCAGGTCGTTGTGTTATATTTTTCATCAGGTCGTTGTGTTATATTTTCATCAGGTCGTTGTGTTATATTTTTCATCAGGTCGTTGTGTTATATTTTCATCAGGTCGTTGTGTTATATTTTCATCAGGTCGTTGTGTTATTTCAAATCATTGTGTTATTTCATTAGGTTATTGTGTTATAACACAATGACATGAATAAATAACACAATGACTTACAAATAACACAATGAGCTGAAAAACGTGATTTTTTTTTTGTTTTTTTATATATGAATATTATACGCGTTTTAAAGATAAGAAAATGCTCGTTTTTATGGTGCAATTTTTTTAAAAAAATAATATCGTATGTAAAAGTTATGGACGTTTAAAAAAATGGGGTGAAACTTAAAATATAGAGACATTACCATCTTTACCCTTCCTTCTAATTTTAAGGGAGTGCCACATGTCATCATCTCATGGCTTCTTAGACTTTCTAGGAAAATTAGACTTTGTAGTATAACTCCACTCATATGTCTAATACCTTAAATTTGTATTTTAAAATTTTAATACCAAGTTATATATTTTATAAAAAAAATACAAAATTATATAAATATGTATTTTTATTATATTTTTTTATAAAGCGTGTGAGTCAACTAAAGTCTTTAAATTATATATATTACCTTCTACGCGAACAAACCATACGTACGTCTTAACTTTGTTCAGTTTTTGTACTTATTTATATTAGGAATTTTAACATCATCACGACTCGCTTCCATTCGTCCAGCGGTGCATGTACGAACCAACAACTGCTTGCAACGTGTTATCAATCCTCATAAATATCGTGATTATATATTTATATATCTGCCAAATCGATAAGGTCGGTTGAAGGGTTTGTCATTTTTTGCATGACAAATTCTATCATAAAAATAATTTGATAAAATCTGAATCATTATTTATTGAATAGTTAAAAGGTCTAAATCAGTAACATAATGTATCAATGAGAAAGATATTAGGGTAAAATTTCATATGAGGATAAAATTGATATATGCTTCATTCAGTTTCAATCGGCATCTCTTTGTCTCTTAACTATTTAACACTTAACTAAACTATTGAAAGACTCTTTTTTATGAAACAAACGCTCTGAATACTGAACGATAAAGCACGACCAAACTATCACGAAGGTAAAACAAACAGCCCCATAGTAAAAGTGGTTTTCATCAATTTATCTTAGCACTGGCCACTTGGGTTCTCTCAAGCTTCAACTTTTTTTCTTTTTCTTTTACTTATATTTTTCTTTATTCTTGAACTAACGTGCGTGGATAAAAAAGTCAAATAAGTGTTTCGTAACAATCGTTGATTTTCATTTTCATATCCCAATCTACTTGACTTATTACGCTTCTTTTTAGGTTGTTAATCAAATCCCTTTTGGTGTTGTAAGTGACTTCTCGGTAGCGTTACGACATTGGTTACGAGGTTTTCATGCATGCCCCTTATTGCGATAAAGTCGTCTTATGACACTGTGGCAATGTGGGGTCTTAACGTTTCAATGCTAAATTTGCTAACGTGTTTATGTCTTTGCTTTCTTACATGTTTACATATTCGCTTTACGTGTTTATGTAAGGGTCTGAATACTCAACGTTAACCTTTTTTTATCGGCCGTTGTAGCCGTGTAACGTGTGGTGCTGAAACTAATAACTAGTTTATAAACTTACTAATAGACAAGGTCGGTGGTTAAACCCGACCTTGCGCTATGTTAAATAAAACTGATTTGAAATAAAACTCAAAAGAGTTGTTTGGTTTAGTGGTTTGTTGATTGTATAAGGCGTTGCTCTTGCTATTGGTCATCGGTTCGATTCCCTTTCATCAACATAAATCTTTTTTTGCTTTATGTTTTGTTCATCAAACTTAGTTTTTTAAACGATTGCACCACGAGCTTAATTAAAATACTCTTTAAGATCTTAAACCCGTGATGCCACGTTAGCGTCATCATATCACGTCAAAGTGTCGTTTTTACTCTAAAAGTATATTATCTACTTCGTCGCCAAAACACGTGTAAGGCCAATGTCACGTTAATTTTTTGGACGGTCTAAGCCAGTTTACAACTTTTATCCCGTACTCTACTTTGAGATATTTATGACTGACAATACGATTTTGACTTAATTGTTATTATGACCTCTAGGTTTGGATATATCGATCTCTATATTTCAATATATGTCGCATTATGACTTTACATTGTAATGTGCGAGACATTAAACTTTTTTATTAACACGTGTGACGAAATCACATGACCCGGCCGCAGCATCGCGCGGCCCGGTCCTATATCTAGTTATAAGTATAATATACTGCCATGATGACACTTTGGTTACATCTTGTTCCATATTATGTATGTATTAATGTTTTGAAAATTGGACCGGACATCGAATCGTTATTTTAATTTTATTGGTCGCACCGGTCGGATCGGGATCGGACCGTGGTTGGACTGGGGTCTGACGAAATATACATTTGTCAAAATAATACCATAAAAATTATAATTTAAACACAACGTAAGTTCAATAATCTTAAGTTATAACACAAAATTCCAACATATTTTAACACCAAAAATCATCAAAAAGTCATAATTTAAACAAATTTTAACACAAAAATAAAACCAAATAATCATTATCATACGTTCTAAGTTCAAATGTCACGACAAGTATCCAATTCTTCATCATTACATAAAACTAGTTCATCATCTTCATCAATCAGAGCATTAACATATTGAATTTTATCACCTAAAACACAAAAAACTATATATGTAAACATAAAATCCAAGAAAAAATGGTTCAATAGAGGTTTAAAATGGTCCGGCTTGAGCGGTTTGATACCGGTTCGAGCGGTTCACAAACACCTATCAGACCATGACCTATCGAACCGCGATTATCAAAAAATACAGTCTGACCACGGTTGAACCGGTCGAACCATCCGATTTAACAACATTGCTATGTATCACATACATTTTTTTCTCATTTGTAACACCACAACTATTTAGTTGTTAGTTGTAAGACACATCCCCACTAGCTATTACTAATGGAAGCTAGGCTACTTCAACTCCCACCCATATAACTTATATAGAGCAATTTATAAATTTATACATGATCAATTTATAAAGTGAAGCGTCTTAATCAGATCTAATATATAGTCATTGTATAATAGGGGCATATACTTGAATTTCTAAATTAGGTCAACAAACCATTTAAATCACTTATTTATAGAAACTTTTATTTCTCCGTCTTCTAGATGAAACACGCCTTAAGCTACCATCTGGTTTCGTGTCTGAGTCTAAGAGTTTTATGTGACATGGTTAAAGCTTCCTGCCCGGGTTTTTCCTGGAACAGTTGGTTAACGTGTTTCGACTCCGATCAAGTTGGTTAACGTGTTTCGACTCCGATCTACTTGGCCCGTAAGGAGTGTTGTGGTGAGTCTCCATTGCGTACGCAGTAATGGGATAGCCCCAATACTGACAAAAAACACCTATTCGTGTTAGAGACGGGGGTTCGATCTAGTCCTTGCACCTATAAGTGTTTCGGCCATAGGCCGTTGCATCAATCGTCGTTTACATATGACAGATGTAGTTTTGCACCACTCGTTGTTTTAAAAATAAAATAAAATATCTGATAACTTTTTAAAAAAAAAACAAAGAAGAAAATTTAAATATGACAAATGTATAATGATATTTTTCTTGATGCTATCTATATATGTGATAAAGCCAATGACTCGATCAGAGTCTTTATAAAGAACAACATGACACTTTCTACACATCAAAATATATGGACATAAGGTGCACACATATATATAGTATTATTTAATGTTTTCAATTTCCTGAACCATATTCGAAGCCCTTTAAGGGATCAAGACAGCTTAGGGAGGCACATCTCCCTTGGTTGAGAATCAATTCTACCGTAATGTTTTTGCCTTTAATCAATGCTCCACCTTAAAGCTTGTTATGAGTAGTGACATATCTTAAAAGTTATACGAGGTGAAAAACAATAGGAGTGAACTCAATACGTATAATATACTAGATTAATATTCGTGTACTACACGGATTTTAGTTATATAGGTTTTAACTCAATTTACATATCAAATTTATTTTTAACATAATTCTTATTAAATCGATTTGGATATTTACAAATATATTCATATAAAAAATCATATGTTACAATAAAGGATATGATTTATAATAGCTGGTAAATTTTTATTGAAACATATCGGGTTAGGAGATAATTAATGATAATTGTTAATTTTTTTATTTAAACATATCGAGTTATGAGATAATTAATGATAATTGGTAAAACTTTAATTTGAACATACCGGGTTAAGATAAATCATAATAATTGATAAGTTTTTATTTTCACATATTAGGTTAGGAGATAATTCATGATACTTGGTACATATCGGGTTAAGATATAGATCATAATAATTGGTAAATTTTGTATTTGAACAAATCGGGTTAGGAGATAATTGATGATAATTTGTGAATTTTTAATTTAAACATATCGGGTTATTTCGAATATGGAGCATACCATGACCCGTCTAAAAATTCTCCATCAAATTAATTTAGAACATGACACCTAAGCAAAATCGTATGTGGAGTAGTTAAAATGGTGACATGTGGATGTGTTACTCAATTATTAGAATAGGTAGATGTAAATAATGTTTTGTGAGGTTAAACTTAATACATGCATATAAAAAAAAAGGTACGAAAGTAAAAAAGCAGCACTACTGGCGAAAAACGCGCGTGTATGTGGTGACCTCTGCCGGCCCCTCAAAACATGTGCCTCTAGTTATGAGTACCAACAAGAGCATCTTCAATAACAGGGTTACGAATGCCATCATTCTTAACCAATGGCCCCTCGTTAAAAGATGGGTTTGTCTAGGATTCCATATGAGGCCCGATGAGGTGATGATGTGGTGCCCTCACACATCACACACACACACATATATATATATAATATGTGATGGTTCATGACAAAATTAACTTTAAGCTGAGAACAAGATAATTGTTTTTCTTTAAACATTCACAACTTTTTCTTATGTTATTATTGTTTTTAAATTACATAAAAAGTTCCAGAATATTCATATATTTTATTAAAGTTTAACAATATTGTTATATTAAAAAAATGTAATGTGTTGTAATTTTTTTGATTTTACATAAATGTAGTATTGTGGTACTGAAAATAAGCAATAGTATGATATTACACATATGTAGTTATGATACTACATATATGTAGTATACGATATTACATATATGCAACATGCATTATAAAATATATGTTAAAAGCATACATTATCATTATACTACTCATAGAGGTATAAACGAACCGAGTCCGAGCTCGTTAAGGTTTAGCTCGACTCGTTAGCTCGACTCGTTTGAGTTTAACAAAGCTTTAGCTCGATCTTGGCTTGTTTCAGCTCGTTTTTTATCATAATTTTTTAAATGTTTTTAATTATAATTATGAATATATATTTATAAAACTAAAAAAACATATAAACAAAAAGCTCGTTAAGGCTCGACGAGCTTTAAATGCAAAGCTCAAGCTCGATAACAAAACGAACATTATTTCAGGCTCGAGCTCGAACGAGCTTTTTACCGAGTCGATCTCGAGTAACTTATGAGCCGGCTTGACTCATATACTCATATGTAGTATTGAAAAGTAGAAAAAAAACAACCTACTTTTTTAGAACATTATAAATCCTCAAATGAAATAAATAAGTTCTTGATTAATTTAACGGTATAATTTTAAAAAAATAATAATAATAAGATACGCCAAATATAAAAGGTTTAAAGATAAATACTCAAATGAAGTAAATAAGTTCACTCTTAATCCTCATCCTATATATATTTATTTACATATATATAGTATAAAATAATGTGTTTGAATATGAGGTTTTGTTGTAATAAAACTTGTGGTATTTAATGGGAGAGTGAAAAACTGAAAATATGATGCGTCAGTGATGTGTTATGTTTTTAAGTATTTGAACTCTCAGACCGTTGAAGACGTTCTAAGATTACTTTTATGTATTATATCTTATACACACACCTTTAATTAAGAACTAGTTTTTTCTATTAGTACAAAAATTATTAGGGAATGAATTGATGCATTTGTCCCATTTTTCTTATTTGCAATTGTACTTGCTACACTCAAGAAAAATTTGGTTAAAGAGAAAAATGAGAGAAGGACATTAATGCACCTCATAGTAGTTTTTATTTTCTAAGAAAACAGTATTATCAATGGAAGGTATATGTGTACGCGTAACTCACTCATAAATATGTTACTATTAAAACACAATCATATTTTAGTTATGTCAAATATACACATATTTAAAATCAGTGATGGATCTATGAATTTTTTGGTCTATGTTTATCTTTAAAGAGATACTATTATCGGGACAGGTCGACAACATGTTTTTACTGAGTCGGGCCATCAAATTCAAGTGTCAGAAAATTAACATCACTAATTCAAGTTTTAACACAATCAACATCACTAATTCAAGTTAAAGAATCAAGTTCTAACAATTAGTGACGGATCCAGAACCAAATACCAGGGCATACCTATGAAAAAAATTTCGCTCAATGGTATCTAATTTTTTTCAGAAGTACCCCGATACTTAAAACCGTAAGAAAAAGGGTATCCTGATACTTAAACCAGTGAAAATATATTGTACTTCGTAATGAAAGTTGAGGGGTAGCATGAGATACCCCTGGACTCTTCATAGCTCCACCCCTGCTAACAATTTAACTTCACTCTTTCATAGAATCAAGTTTCAATAAACACCTTAGTATGTTTTAAGAGACAATTTAGTAATCTACCACCATAAGTATGTTTTAACCAAACAAAATGTTTATGTGCAAACACATAAACAACATGTAAACAAGAACTAATTAATGTTTAACATATTTTGCTCATCAAGTAGAGAAAAAAAGCTTTCCTTCCACAACTCTAATGCCCGGTTCAAGCAAATAAGTTCGACTTATTACGTAACTAGGTTTAACACCTGTGTGTTACACACGGGTTGAATAAAAATATTTTTAAAAAATTATAACTAATATATTTAAAAATTTATAAATAATTTTATAAATTATTATTAATCACAAAATTTTGTCTTTATTAACTCCAATACTCAATTTTCCCTCTCAACCTTCCTTTTATAAAACAAATTATGTTTTCCCCCAAAAAATTACCCCCCTAAAAACTCTAATTTATTAGATAGATTCATTTTCAAGCTTTATATTCAACACAATAACATCACATAATCATTAGCAATTTAACAATGATCGAACTGAATTAAGAAATAACAATTTGATGAGTCAATCAAACTTTCCAACTACTTCATATATTTGATAAGTAAACTAATGCTTTACGTAAGACAGTGACGGATCCAGGAATTTTTATCAATGGGTTCATTATTTTTAGGTGCTTAAATTGTAATAAAATTAGACAAAAAAATCGGGTCGGTTCAACGGTGCAAATCAGGTTACCGGGTTAGGTTCATCACAATAACAATGTGATACAATAAGTCAACTTTACACATTGGAAATTGAAATGATATGAGAAAAGTTTCACGATTTTGAGCCCTAAAATGATAAAAATCCATTAAAAAAAGACTTTTAATAAAATGCCTGACAAGAGATTAGAACCCATGACCTTTTGCTACCTAACCATAGTAAATTCCAACTCATCTATGAAAACTTTATTACTTGAAATCACTCTAAATTATCTATATGGGTTCACTTCAAAATTTTCTATGGGTTCACTCCGAAATTTTCCATATAATTTATGTTAAATTTTTTAGACGCGGTGGGTTCCCGTGAACCCGTTCCGTTAACACTGGATCCGTCCCTGCGTAAGGGTTGTGTTGTGTGACATATATATATATATATATGGGCAAATTGACCTAAAATAATCTCAACTAACACCTATTGGCTGAGAATAATCCCAACTGAGTTTATTCTTTCCAATGGTCCCAAAAGCAACTTCTTTTGCCTGTAGTGGTCCCCCGTTAGAATCTCCTAACAACGTTAGATTTTGGGTGATGTGGATTGCTGAGTTGGACCCTTTTAGCTGACATGTATTAAAAATGTTGGCAAATTGGCAAAAAATAATCCCAACTAACAGTTTTTCCCCCTAATGGTCCCAAATCCAACAGAGTTGGGATTATTCTCGGGCAATAAGTGTTAGTTATGATTATTTTAGACCAATTTGCCAACATTTTTAATACATGTTAGCTAAAATCGGCCAACTTAGCAGTCCACGTCACCCAAAATCTAACGTCGTTAGGGGATTTTAACGGGAGACCACTACAGGCAAAAGAAGTTGATTTTGGAACCATTAAAGGGAATAAACTCAGTTGGAATTATTCTTAACCAATGTGTGATAGTTGAGATTATTTTAAGCCAGTTTGCCATATATATATATATATACTAGGTTTAATACCCGTGTGTTACACACGGGTTAAATAGTAATATTTATAAAGAAATTATAACCATTATATTTAACAATTTGTAAATATATAACATTTAAGGAGTTGGCTCCATCAACTTGCATGGTGAAAAATTTAGCTAAATTTTACCTCCAAAACTTTCTATTATAGAAAAAAAAATCCCTCAAAAAATTACCCCCTAAAAATTTGATTTATTAGATAGATAATCTCACGGTGCCTAAATTTAAAACGCCCCGCCCTGTATGGCTAAATTTGTCACGGTGTAAAATAGCCTAAATACACGTGTAAACCAATGATTATTTTTATTCTCACAATAAAAAATATTTTAAAATAATCCTAGTCATACTAGTAGATACACACATAAATGCAATAATTGTGATAACAGATGAACTTCCATCCAAACGGTGGAAAACTATATATGAAACACCATGATCGATGCCATGTGTCTAACTATATTTTTTGTTAATGATAATGATAACTTAGTCATTTGAAGCGATGTAAGTTTTAAATCAATTGAAGGTATTTATATCCCGGCAAAAATTTGTAAAACATCGGTTTAAAATTGGAAAAAATTTTTAAAAAGTTAACGGCTGTTAAGAAAGTTAATTAACGGGCGACCACTAGAAGCCAACAAAGTTGATTTAGATCATTGGAGATAATAAACTAAGTTGAGATTATTGTCCCAAGTGTAAGTTGTGATTATTTTAGGCCAATTTCTATTACGTAAACATGTGTCACCTAGATTCCCACAAAGTTTATTATAAATAGAGTTAATTACACAAATGGTGCTTGTGGTTTACCCAAAGTAACAAGTTTGGGTACTAAGGGGCTGTTTGTTTACCTCTTAATGGTTCAGTTCAGTGCTTAACCATTCATCATTCAGCATTCAGAGCGTTTGTTTCAGAAAAAAATAGCCTCTGAATGGATCAGTTAAGTGCTGAATGGTTAAGAGACTAAGAGATGCTGAATGAAACTGAATGGAACATATACTAACTTTATACTCATCTGAAGTTGTATCCCAACATCCATCTTATTGATAGAACCTCTTAATGGTTCAGACCTCTTAACCATTCAGCACTTAATGATTCAGATTTTGCCAAACAGCCCCTAAGGTTTTTTTGTTACAAGATTGGGTATTGTTCTTTTAATTTGTAACAAGTTTGGGTATTAACACTAACAAATGTTAGTTTTATAGTTAACTTCAAGGGCATTTTAATCTTTTCACATTAAAAATGTTATTTATGAAATTAATTTATGATTGATGAACTTGTTTTGTAACTTACATGAAATATTATGCGATAAAATTTAAAACAAAACACTCATTTTTTTCTTTGCTTTTTTTTACGAACCACTAGTTAGCACCACTAATATATTCATAAGACATCAGTTAGCACCACCTTATATTTTTTCACAACTCTTTAACATAAGTAACTTAACTCGGCTATTAAGAGTTATATTATCTAGAGACCACTTCATCATCATTGTCAACCCGTATTATTTCTCTCACCACTCGGCACCCTTTAACCTTACCATCCACCCCATTCACCGAACCACAACCATCCATCACAAACCCCAATTACTATCACCAACAGATTCACCAAGCTCCAACCTTAATTAACACTCATTCGCCACCGTTGAAACCCATCATCGTCCCAATTTCGCGAGTTCTTCACCATTCATTACACCACCACACTCCGTGTTACCCTAATCGACACCATCCAACTCTTACTAAATGGTTAGGTTGGTGCTACTAGGCTTATGAATAGGGTTTGTGGTGTTAACTAGTGGTTCTTGAAAGAAAATACGGTAAGAAAATAATCGACAAGTAATAACATTATTGAAATGAAAAATTTCACGTGAGCTTCACTTTAGTATTCGAATTTGCTTGTTTTTTTGCTTTATTTAACACTTTAAATTTACAAATGATTATGATCAATACTTAAAACTTGAAGGACAATTCATAACAATAATATGTGAAACCCACTTAAAGTTTTACTTGCGATCTTAAGTTTAATTTGAAATACACCATTTTAGCTCATATTCTTTTTTGATTATTAAAATCCAGATATGAACCAATTACGAGTAGATCCAATTAAAAGTAACCCAAAAACTATCAAAAGTATAGGAAATATTTATATATAGTCTAGATCACATCAGTAGTACTAATTAGTGGACAGTGAAAGAAAATAAAGTAAGAAAATAAATATGTTATTTCTTATATTTTTATCTTATAATATTTTATGTAAATTACAAATAATAAATTTCATAAATAGCCCTTCTAATATGAAAATATTAAAAAACCCTTGAAGTTAACAGAACAACTAACGCTTGTTAGTGTTAGTACCCAAACTCGTTACAATCTAAAAGACCAATACCTAAACTTGCAACAAAAAAACCTTAGTACCTAAACTTGTTATTTTGAGTAAACCATAGGACCCATTTATGTAATTAACTCTTATAAATACATCCCTCCTATGTTTTTAAAACATCAATAGTTTTTTTTAAACTATGTTAATTCTTTTTAACAGAAATCACACCATTAAACTCATCACGTATTTTCTCTTTATATTCATTACTAGGTTTAAATATTTAATACCCGTGTGTTACATACGGGTTAATTAATAATATTTATAAAAAAATTATAGCCAATATGTTTAACAATTTATAAATATTTAATATTAAAGAATTTTGCTCCATCAACTTATGTATGATGAAAATTCCATTAATTTTCTCTCATAAATTTCCTATTATAGAGCAAAAAAAATTTCCCCCCATAATATTGCCTCCCCTAAAAACTTTGATTTATTAGATAGACTAGGTTTAACACCCGTGTATTACACACGGGTTGAATAAAAATATTTTTAAAACATTATAACTATTATATTTAAAAATATATAAATAATTTTATAAATTATTATTAATCACAAAATTTAGTCTTTATTAACTCTCTTACTTAATTTTCCCTCTCAACCTTCTTTTTATAAAATAAATTATGTTTTCCCCCTAAAATTTGCCCCCTAAAAACTCTAATTTATTAGATAGATTATAGTTTTATAGTTTGTTTTCTTATGTTAGTATTTACATCAATGCAATGAATAGTTACATAGGTGTAATAAATTTCCATCCAGTTTAAAAAAAGTTCCCACATTGTTAAAAAGGCCCAATTTTTAAACCTTATTGGCTTGTTTATAGAATGTTATTTTTTTATAAAACAATCTCCATTAAATAGAGCATCATTATATTTTTAGTTCGAATAACTAATAACTTTTTTATTTCCTGTGAATATCATAACATTGCTCACAAACCAAATTACATCCGGATAATGGGTAAGCGAGCAACAAGCTGCGCCGCTATCCCCTTTTGAATCGCAAAGCCTATTCTACTAAATACAAATCCTCGGTTTCTCGGGCTCTGCGAGTCGCTGTGGACCACCTTCTGCACCCGCTCCAAAAAGCGTACCGCCTCGGGGGCTAGGGATCCAAAAGTGTCGAAGGCAAATGGAATGAACACGTGCTGGTTCTCTAAACATGCTGTCTCATGCTTAGCCACCTTCTTAGATTCTGCCCTCAAAACTGCTTGTCTCGGAACGAAACCACTATCTCTCAGCCCCACCAATGGGGATACTCCAGTGAGGTCGACGCACGCATGTTTGCCCCCTGCCCAGCCAAATACAAGAACATCTGCAGGGCGCAGGGTAGATCTTCCCTCTCGCGGATACACGTTTTTTTTCCTTTTCCAATTTGTTATTACATTTGTGTAATTAATTACCCGTTATATTTGTGTAAAGAAAGAAGATTACCTAAATGCAAGGAGCATGGATTACATAAATGCAAAGTACCATTCATAAATTAAAGGAAATGCTATTTACACCGAAAAAAAAAAACTCGTTTTATACGCCGCGTATAGGGCTATACGCGACGTATATGGTACGATGACAAGTATGTCAGTACGATGTTCAGACTCAATACGCCGCGTATAGCCCTATATGTGGCGTATTGAGTTATACGATGTTCAGACTCAATATGCCGCGTATAGCCCTATATGCGGCGTACTGAATTAATATATTTTTTTACAGCGAAACGAATAAAGTCCGGCTACCCGGTGTAAATAGCATGGGGCTTATTTTTTGTTTAGGTTAAATGGTTACATCATGCAAATTTTCAAACATTTATTAAAAAGTATACTTTTAATTTATACATTTTAATTTATACTTTTTAATAAATGTTTGAAATTGTTTGATAAATGGTTCCATCTCTTTTTTTAGTAAAAATCTTTATGCTTTGTTGTAACATGTGCTTTTCGTTTGCTTTTGCAGTCTAGAGGTTCAACTAGGGATGACACAGTAGTACATGATAGCAGCGTCAATCAGCTTCTTACAAAGGTTGGATCATTTTTCCAAATCCTTAATCTATAGTTATACTTTTTAATAAATGTTTGAAAAAAAATTTAATAAATTGTTTACACCGGGTAGCCGGGCTTTATTCGTTTCGCTGTAAAAAAAAGTTATTCAATACGCCGCATATAGGGTATACGCGGCATATTGAGTCAGAACATCGTACTCAATACGCCACATATAGTGCTATACACGACGTATTGAGTCTGAACATCGTACTGACATACCTGTCATCGTATTATATACGCCGCGTATAGCCCTATACACGGCGTATAAAACGATTTTTTGTCAAAAATAGGCGGTGTAAATAGATTTTTACGTAAATTAATTACCTAAATCCAATGAATAGGTTTACATAAATGCAAACTACCATTCATCAAAAAGTTGGTGATGAGTACTTAGTTTGGTTTAAAATGACAGACACATTGGTGTAGAAAACAGATATCGTAGAGAGAAAGATTCACATACAGAATATGATTTTGATACAAAAGGTAACAATGATTTATAGCCATTAGATCTACTATTAATCATTGAGATTAATTTGTAGAAAAACAGGTTGGTGGATGAGTATTTTGTCATAGACTTTTGTTAAATTTTTCTCTCTATATGCAAAGCACATGTCAATTCCTAAACTTTTTTTAAACGTTAATAACGTTTACATACGACATTAGTTTAAATAAAAATTGCATCAACATTTTTTATCTTCGAAACACGTATAGTATTGATATATAAAAAAAACAATTTTTTTAACGTTTTTCAGCTCATTGTGTAATATCATATCATTATGTTATATTTTAATTTGTGTATACCAAGTTTTTTACAGCTAATTGTATAATATCAAGTCATTTTGTAATTCATTAAGTCATATTCGTTTGTTTGTGTTCTTAATTATTATTTCTTCGATCATCAAATTTTTTTTTAGAATAACTGAAATTGACAAATAAATACAAGCTAGGTTCATTACAATATATACACGGCATCTGAGTTCTGTTGCTACCAATAAAATTAATTGCATGCAATGGAACGTGGTAGTCTGGTAGGTGTTGAAATTTATTAAAGACAGCATAATTAATGTACACTTCCTAAAATGTTACTGTACATAATTCATCTAATTAAGATGTACTTCTTAGTTCTTACCCTTCCCAGTGTACTCCTTACATTTGAACTTGTAATAACATCGGTGCATGTAATTTCGCGGTTAGGTTTTAGATGACACATGCTTGGGCTCGACACTTATTGTAAACATGTGCCGTGCGATGTGACGGCAACATTACGTGTTTTTAACAACTTTTATTAAACAAACGCTAGGTAGGAGTTGTGATTAGATCTATTGAACAAATAGCTTTGAAAGTTGATCAGTATTTACCCAAAGATAGAATTGTGATTTGATCTCTTGAAGAAGCCTCCGATGAATAATGGGGATGTTCTGAAAAATTAGTTTGTTCCTAGAATTATTTCTTATGATATGTGAATCAAACCACAACAATTGTTTTTGCATATTATCATTTATCATCATCTTGTGCTCAAGTTGGTGTATTCTTATCCGTTTTCTCGAGGTTGATCGATGTATTCATGTTTAACTCGAAAGGTAAATAACGTTAGTACATTTAAAATGAAAAACGCATCATCATAGACAACTTTTTGAAGTTCTTCCACGTTTAATCATTTTATTAAGTGATTTTATCCCTTTATTCATTATATGATTATTCGTATTTATTCTCTCAATTCATTTATTCATTTTATTAATCACGTTTAATCCACTTTATTCATCTCTTAATTTTACTTAGCACATTTATTCATTTAAATCAATATGTTTTAAACTAGTTATTTAATTATTTTATTCACAAGTTGAAATAACGATACTCATTGGTCATGTTAAATCCTATTCTATTCTGATTATGAGTAACAGTTAAGCCCATTCGAACTCCTTATAACTCGAATCGTGATAAGTAAACGATTGATTGTAAACGAATTTAAGGAATTAAACCTTCACGGGATACCTTACTTTGTTTTAAGTCAATGCATGTGACTCAGGTTTGTGTATTCGGACACGATCGTGATGCACCTATGCTTGTATTACCAAATATACCTACGACATCTTAATTCTTATTATCAAATCTAAACGATAATCAAATTTCAGGACAAAATTTTCTAAAAGAGGAGGGACTGGAACATTTAACTTGATTCAAGTTATATCAACCCGAACTAAGCGAATATTATTGTAATTGATCAATTTATTATGAAATAAAGCATTTTTCGCGTCAATTAAATGATTGCATTTAACTATATTATCTAGTCACTAATTACTAAATTTATACGTTATAAGATTTCTTAATAATGTTATAAAGGTTAACCACAATAATATGAGAACTTATCAAAGAAATAACTTATGAAAGTGTTATAAGGTTTATAAATTGAAATGGTAACTTAGTCAACAAAAAACTTAGAAGGGTTTAAGGATTATATCATGAAACTTATAAATAAAAACTTTATCTATAAATTATAACATTCTAAAAATACTTGGGCTTAATATGTAAATCATTTAAAGTCAATTCCCTTTCACTGAATTGATCTTTTTAATCCATGTTAACCGGACCAATCCATTTATTAACAAGAATCGAACCTAAAACATGAATAAATTGAGTTTTTCTGCGGTTTATCAAACCCAAATCCTTTAAGAAAATCCGGCGATTTCAAAATCAAAGTCCCAAATCTGTAGATAAAAATTTAATCTAAAAGTCTAAATAAATAAGTTTATTTATGGAATTTTTATATTTTAAAAGTCTTAAAATTTTTAGAATTCAAATGTATTAGTATTGTTGATTTAAATAATTAGTTACTAGTTATCTAATAAAACTAATAAAACGAGAATTCATTCATGATGCATCATCGTCGTTGTCTGGATTGTTTCGAACCGACTAATCATGTTCGATCAAATCCACCATTATAGCGTAGTGTTCATGCTTGTTACGCAAGTACACATCATTTGCAACCTTTCCTTGAGGGTTGCTCGAATAATTTCTTCTTCTACTTGGCGGGATATGTAATTTTCCTACAATTACAAAATATAAATGGCAGGACAAATAAAAAAATAAACTAATTAAAAAATAACGTAATAATTAATAAATATGTTAGAAAAAATATTAAATACCTTTGGTAAAATGTTCGAGGGCGTCCCTCGTTTTTTTGGTAATTTTAAAGTATTCGTCGTTGATGTCCGTAGTGCTACCGTATGCGAGAACACGTAACACCGAAGTGCACTTTTGTATACCCATAAACCCTTGTAATCCTCTTGCATCACGCTTTTATTTGAAGTAAGAATCATTGGACTCTAAGCCATTCACTATTCTACAAAATAGTCTTTTGCTCATCCAAAACGACGCTTAAAAGTCTTAGGATCGTGATATGTTGAGCTCTCTAAAAAATAATCATTCATTAGGTTCTCATTTGCTTTAGTACGATTATGTTCCAAACTAGCTCTTTTTCTAATTGGATTTGTTGTATTCTCCGTTTCTTCAAGCAACTCCCTCAAAACAAAGAATATTGCAATTGTAACCGACGTTTCCTCTGTGTACTCGTTCGATGCCGTATCATCGTCATCTTTCAACAAATGGTTGTACAGTTGTCAAGAAGATGAAGACATTTTTATAAAATATTGAGATTGGAAAAGAGTGGTTTTTTATATGGTGTGAAGAATTTGTTAAAAAAATGATTAGGTTTATATAGAAATTTAAAAGGTTAGGTTTGAAATTAAAAGTAAGATATTTTTTTGGGTCAAAGTAGCTGTTCAACGGCTAAAATGTTTTGGAATTTACAATTCTCGGGCGCAAAATTGATAAGTTGTGGGCTCCGATCCATCTCGGGTCGGGCTCGGATAATTAGAAGACCAAGAGGAAGTTAGAGACCGGCCGGCCCTAACCCTAATGAAAGCCCAGTTTACTAATCTATATTTGGTAAAGGGTGTTAACCCTAATTATCTAGCTCTATAAATATATCTCTTGTACTTGTAATGAATTATCACTCAATAATAAGAAAACCCTAGTTACCCGAAAGTGGACGTAGGTCATACACCGTGACCGAACCACTATAAATCGCGTGTCTCGTTATTGTTTTGATCGTTGTTTGTGTTTCGTGTGTGATCTAATCCTAACAACTGGTATCAGAGCTTAGGCTCTCGATCAGACACACGAAACCGTCGCCAAAATTTCAGCCGTCACCACTCCGGTTTGTTGCCAAGTTCTTTCTGTCGACACAAAGAAAATTAAAAGAAAAGTTGCTTTCTTAAATTTTTTTTTGTGCTCACGTGAATCAGAAAACAATTCGCAAATAATTGTTTTGGTATTAGTGCGTGTTCACACTAAGAAAGAAGCAGCAGCTATTTGTGAGTTTACGAACGGAAACCGCAACCGCCAAACTCCGATTAGAGTTCCGCCGCTTCCACCACAGCCGTACACAGTCGTCGTCGAACGAGGGTTTTGTCGCCCTCGCCCCCACAGAAGCATAAATCCGGCGAAGCATTGCCGGGTTTTGAAAATCGCCGTTGCACCGTTTTTGCTCGCTACTGTTGTGCTTGTGGAATATTATTGTTCAAGACAAGAATTTGTTTTGAAATCAATTTTTTGAAGTGTTCGTAACTGTTGGGTATTATTATTATTATTTTTTTTGGGTAGTTTGATTAAACTGTTTATTGTCAAAACTCAAATTTGGAATAATGGCCGATGACGGGAAAGTTAGAATCGATAAGTTTGATGGAAAAGATTTTGGATTTTGGAAGATGCAAATAGAGGATTTGCTGTGTCAAAAAGATCTAATGTCAGCTTTGGAAGAAACTAAACCAGAAGGTACGACAGATAAAGACTGGAAGACCCTAGACAGGAAAGCCATGGCTGTTATCAGACTCTCACTAGCAAAGAACGTAGCATTCAATATTGTGAAAGAGACTACTACTTTCGGTCTAATGAAAGCCTTATCAAACATGTACGAGAAGCCGTCTGCATCTAATAAGGTATTTCTGATTAGACAGCTAGTTAACACCAGACTGAAAGAAGGTGCGTCAGTTACCTCTCATGTTAATGATTTCAATACCATTATTTCTCGTTTGCTTTCTGTTGATATCAAGTTTGATGATGAATTGCAAGCATTACTTTTGTTATCCTCGTTACCGGAAAGTTGGTCAGGGACAGTTACTGCAGTTAGTAGTTCTTGTGGGACTACTAAGCTTACCTTTGAAGGGGCCCGTGATTTGATTCTGGGGGAAGACATAAGGAGAAAGAATTCTGGTGAGTCATCTAGTTCATTACTGAGTACTGAAAGGAGAGGTAGAAGGAAAGAAAGAGGTAATAGCAGGGGCCGGTCAAAGTCTAGAAACAGAAGTCAGTCAAAGCCGAGAAAAGATATCCAGTGTTGGAACTGCAAAGAAAATGGTCACTTCAGAAATCAATGCCCTAAACCGTCAACTTCAAAAGAAAAGAAGGAAGTTAATGCGGCTACAGATGATTCAGATGATGCTCTTATCTGTTGTGTTGAAAATTCTACAGAGTCATGGATTATGGATTCGGGGGCATCTTTTCATGCTACTTCTAGCACGAAGACGATGAGGAATCTACGAACAGGTAACTTTGGTAAAGTTCGTTTGGCTAATAATCATACTCTTGATATTACAGGGATGGGAGATATAGATTTGAAGACTCCATTAGGTACCTCGTGGACCTTGAAGAACGTTCGGGTCATCCCTAGCCTTAGAAAGAAGTTAATCTCTATAGGGCAATTAGATGACCAGGGTTATGACGTTAAATTCGGTGGAGGACAATGGAAGGTTGTGAAAGGGAATTATGTAGTCGCAAGAGGTAAAAAGAGGGGCACTTTATACATGGTTGAAATTCCGGAGAATGGGGTAAACGCAGTTACTAGTGGTCCGAGTCAATCCAGTTTGTGGCACCAACGACTCGGCCACATGAGTGAAAAAGGTATGAAAATGCTTGTTTCCAGGGGAAAGCTTCCAGAATTAAAGAAGGTAGAATCCGAGTTCTGTGAACCGTGTGTATTCGGGAAAAAGAAGAAAGTATCTTTTGTGAAGACAGGAAAGACACCGAAAGCTCAGAAACTGGAGCTCATTCACACAGATGTTTACGGACCTACCTCAGTCTCTTCAGTGGGAGGATCTCACTACTATGTCACCTTCATAGATGATTCGACACGCAAGGTATGGGTTTACTTTCTTAAAAATAAATCTGATGTTTTTAATACTTTTAAGAAATGGAAAACTGCTGTTGAATTGGAAACTAATTTGAAGGTGAAATGCTTGAAGTCGGATAACGAAGGTGAATACGTCAGCAAAGAATTTCGGGATTATTGTGCAGAGTACGGTATTCGAATGATTTATACGGTCCCAGACACTCCTCAACAAAACGGAGTGGCCGAACGTATGAACAGAACTTTGAATGAAAGAGCCAGAAGTATGAGAATCAATTCAGGGCTTCCAAAGATGTTCTGGGCAGATGCAGTGAGTACTGCAGCTTATTTAATCAATCGTGGACCTTCTGTTCCATTGGACTTCAAGATACCAGAAGAAGAGTGGAAAGGGAAAGCTGTTAAATATGGGCATTTGAAAGTGTTCGGGTGCAGTGCCTATGATCTAGTGAAAGATGGTGACAAGCTTGATGCTAAAGCCAGGAAATACACTTTCATTGGATATGGGTCAGAAAGTATGGGCTACAGACTTTGGGATTTTGAGAACAGAAAGGTAGTTCGAAACAAGCATGCTACATTTAATGAGACAGAGTTATACAAAGACACAAACACTACAAACTCAGAGGTTCAGAAAGAGGAGGTTGAATTTGAAGTTGATGCTCAGAAGCAAACAACAGAGCCAGTTACTGAACCAGAAATTGAAACTGAAGAAAATACAGTTCCTGAGTTTGATGATGGTAATACAGGTGGAGATGAAGAGCCAGTGGGAGCTTCTGACAGTGGGAGTTCAGATTCTAAAGAAGAACAGTCACCACAGTCCCCTGACCAGACTCAAAATCAGGTCAGGAGATCCACCAGAGTTACTAAGCCGCCAACCAGATATGATTCCTATGTTAATTATCTTCTCTTAACTGAAAATGGTGAACCAGAAAGTTATTCTGAAGCTGTTAAGTTGAAAGATTCGCTCCAGTGGGAGCATGCCATGAAAGATGAAATGAACTCTTTAATGAAGAATAATACATGGGAATTAATCAAGCTTCCGCCAGGTAAAAGAGTTTTACAAAACAAATGGACCTACAGAATCAAGGAAGATCATAAAGGATGTAAACGATACAAAGCTCGTTTAGTGGCCAAGGGTTTCCAGCAAAAGAAGGGGGTTGATTATAATGAAATTTTCTCTCCGGTAGTGAAGATGACCACAATCAGATTGATCTTGAGTATTGTAGCAGCAGAGGGTTTGCATCTAGAGCAGCTAGACGTCAAAACTGCGTTTCTACATGGTAACCTTGATGAGGAGATCTATATGGCACAACCTGAGGGGCTTCAGGTTGCTGGGAAAGAAAATCTAGTCTGCAGATTAAAGAGGAGCTTATATGGTCTTAAGCAAGCACCCAGACAGTGGTACTTGAAGTTTGATGACTTTATGGTAAGAACTGGGTACAAGAGATGCGAGACAGATCATTGTTGCTACCAGAAAAGGTTTAAAGTTTCCTACATCATCCTACTTCTATATGTAGATGATATGTTAATTGCAGGTTCTGATATGGAAGAAATTCGCAAGTTGAAGAAACAATTATCTAATGAGTTTGAGATGAAAGATCTTGGTCCCGCCAAACAGATACTTGGCATGAGTATTAGCAGAAAGAAAGATGGCTCCATAACACTATCCCAGGAGATATACATTGGGAAGGTGTTAGAAAGATTCAAGATGAATGATGAGAAGATGAAACCGAGAAACACACCTTTGGGAAGTCACTTTAAGCTTTCTAAAGACCAGTCTCCTAAATCTGAAGATGAAAGAGCAGAAATGGCTAAAGTTCCTTATGCATCTGCTGTCGGGAGTCTCATGTACGCAATGGTTTGCACGAGACCTGACATTGCTCACGCGGTTGGGGTTGTTAGTCGCTTTATGTCAGATCCGGGAAGAGAACACTGGGAAGCAGTAAAGTGGTTACTCAGATATTTGAAGGGTACTTCTAGACTTGGGTTATGTTTCAGGGGAAAGGATACTATTCTCAGGGGCTATTGTGATGCTGATTTGGGTGGTTGTACTGAGACTTGTAAAAGCACTACAGGGTATGTTTTCACAGTGGGAGGAACGTCAGTTAGTTGGATGTCCAGACTTCAGAAAAGTGTTGCTTTATCAACTACAGAAGCAGAGTATATGGCTATCACTGAAGCTAGTAAAGAGCTAGTGTGGTTGAAGAACTTTCTTGAAGAGTTGGGAAGGAAACAAACTGAGTTTCCTTTATTTTGTGACAATGAGAGTGCGGTGAAACTAGCGAAGAATCCAGTCTTTCATAAGAAGACGAAGCACATTAAGATGAGATATCACTTTGTCAGAGATCTGATCAGGGATGGTACGTTCAGTCTGAAGAATATCTCAGGTGCAAAGAATCCAGCAGATATGTTTACCAAATCTGTGACGCTGGATAAGCTGAAGCTTTGTGTAGCTTCAGCTGGCCTTCAGGAATAATGTTGAGAAGGCAGGGTAACTAGGAGGAGCAAAAACCAGATGGGTTTTATTTTACAGAAGTACAAGATAATGCAGGTGAAGATATTTAACGCATCCAGGTGGGAGCAGGTTCAAATGTTTGACGCATTCAAGTGGTGGTTAGAGAAGATGTCTCGAACCCCAAGTGGGAGATTGATAAGTTGTGGGCTCCGATCCATCTCGGGTCGGGCTCGGATAATTAGAAGACCAAGAGGAAGTTAGAGACCGGCCGGCCCTAACCCTAATGAAATCCCAGTTTACAAATCTATATTTGGTAAAGGGTGTTAACCCTAATTATCTAGCTCTATAAATATATCTCTTGTACTTGTAATGAATTATCACTCAATAATAAGAAAACCCTAGTTACCCGAAAGTGGACGTAGGTCATACACCGTGACCGAACCACTATAAATCGCGTGTCTCGTTATTGTTTTGATTGTTGTTTGTGTTTCGTGTGTGATCTAATCCTAACACTTTGTACAAAACGCTTTGGACAAAAAAAATTTCCAAAGCGCCCATGTGTAGTGGTAGGGGGCGTCTTAAGGCTTTTTATCTGGGCAAAAACGCCTCATTACACACACAATCTAAATAGTTACATAATCCAAATTTTATAAGGGTTTAAGGGCCCATAATCAACCCCTAATCACCTCCTTATTTGCACATGTCATCCAAATTCAAGAAACATATTAAAGAGAGGATAGTATGAGAAAATAATAAAAAATTAAAGATTTGAAAATTTTGATAGTAAATATTCAAGACACGAGTGTTAGTGGATCATAATTCATAACATCTAGAAAAATACCAAAATTTCAAGCTAGTAAAAAACATCTCTAAAATATATAATACATGATCTACTATATACTATACCTATGCATGTCCTTCATAATCGAATAAACCACACGCCCACACCAACGCGGAATAATGTTGAAGACCCGTAGAAAATATCAATCACGGAACAATATACATATTCACACACACAATATATATATATTTTTATCATGAATAATTATATCACACTTCCCAACCAACGTACACACATTTTAATAAATTCTGGCTATTCTGATATACTCTCTAAAATAATCATTATTCTTCAAAACAAAGAGAACATTATACAATATATAATACTTTTGCCAAATCATATGTTTAGGTTTTGATTTGATTTAATGCACCGGCGGTATCGGTAGTGCATGATGGTAGATTGGGAAAAAAAGAATTTGGTGACCATATTAAATAAAGTGATCAAGTTATAAACATCTGATAAGATTTAACCGTTCAAAAAAAGTAGTAAGATTTATAGTTGTAATAATAACCTACTAAAACAAACCCAACTAATTTATAAATAAGATTTATCCGTTTCAATTAAAAAAATCTACTAAACTTTATGGTTGTAAATTGTAATCTTCAAGAGTGGATAATAGCCTACTAAGAGCACGAGGCACACAAAACATAGAGTTATCCTAGCACATAGCACACAAAACTATATGTGAAACAAGAGCACGAAGAGCAAAGAAAGCAGGGAAATAAGTAGCAAGCTAGTAATCAGTAGTTGCATTTCATCAGTAGCGTCTGGAAACTGCCTTTCAGCATATGCGGGTTCACAAGCTAGTTTTGATAGTTAGTTCAACAACGAGCTCCAACTGTCGATCATTTAACACACAAACAACAATTGTGTTTTGTTAGACAGGCCAACACTAGAACCGTTGAACACCAGCTATCTGCATTATATCTACTGAAGTTGCTTGTATCAGTTAAAAAACACAAAGGCAACTCTTAGAGTCTCGTCAATGTGAGCGTGAAAAATACACCACCAAAATGCCACATTACGCTCATTGTCCTCGTCTCAAACTCTTGCCATAATGCACATTGGGTGCTTTGCATACCTGTAACTGCCACTTGGTATCCTTCTTCATAAAGGAACACAATCATTCTCTCAGTTGCTATTCAGCTAGCTTGGTTGGCACTCGAAGCTGTCGACACTGTTGGGGTGAAGGCTTTTGGGTTTGGTCCGGTTTGGGCCTGGAGCCCATTGTGATTAACCCTAATTAGGTTTACTAGTTGCCTTATTTACTAACCCTAATCATAGTCTTATATATACCCATGATTGTAATTGTATCTTGTAAGCACCTAATAATATAAACCCTAGTTGCAAAGTGGACGTAGGTCAATCGGGACCGAACTACTATAAATCTCGTGTCTCTAACTTTCTGCATGATATTCGTTTGTGCGTGCGTGTTGTTTCGCTTCCGCGTACCGCTTGTTCCTAACAACTGGTATCAGAGCTTAGGCTCGTTGGTACACACGGTCTGCACTGAGACGATTCGTAGATAGAGTGGTTTGTTAGGACTTTGAATATGGTCGACGGTGGGGGTCGATCATAAAAGTCCGTTCAAATTTGCGAGAAGGTTAGTGCCGTTCGGATTCGAAATTTGAAAGAAGGAAATATGTCTTTTGTTTTCTTGGAGTTTGTGTAATTAGGAAACAATATATTTTCTTTCTTTGGTCGTCGTAATAGAAGGAAACAATTTTGTTTCTCTTGGAGTTTTTTTGCAAACTAAAAGAAGGCCACGTATTCAAGAATGCAATATAATTAAATTGCTTGGTCTTGGAATACAAACCAACAATTCTTGCACGATCAGAAGAAACGTGGTAAACAGGTTCTTTGTCGGCTTCGTTTTGGTTTTGATTAAGGATTGTTGTTTTCTTTTGGCGGTTCTTGGTTTAGGGTTTGGGTTATTATTGAAGGTTGCTCAGCTTCAAGCGTTTATTTTTCTTGGGTTTCTATGGTTCTCGTTTGCGATGTCTGAAGACGGGAAGGTTCGAGTCGACAAGTTTAACGGTACTGATTTTGTATGGTGGCGAATGCAAATAGAGGCGTTACTTGGTGAGTGCGACTTGGAGATGGTATTGGAGGAAAAACCTGAAGGAATGAGTAAGGCTGATGAAGCGGTATGGAACTCAAAGGACAAAAAGACAAGGGGTAAGATTACATTGGCCTTGACAAGAAACGTAGCTTTTAATATCATGAAAGAAAAAACTGCTCGTGGTATGATAACAGCTTTGTCAAATATGTATGAGAAACCGTCTGCCGGGAATAAAGTATTCTTGATGAGGGAATTATTCACGATGAGAATGCGTGAGAGAGGTTCAGTTACTGATCACATTAACGAAATCAATTCAATTTTGTCTAGATTATCGTCTGTAGGCATGAAGTTGGATGATGATACTCAAGCTGTGATTCTGTTATCTTCTTTGCCTGAAAGTTGGTCTGGTTTTGTGACAACGGTCACTGAAACTACCGGGACCGGAAACTTTAAGTTTGATCGGATCCGGGATAGTGTTTTGGGTGAAGACGTTCGCCGGAAAAACTCTAGTGAAGGATCATCTTCTGGTATATTCAGTGTTGGCAGGGGAAGGGACAATAACAGGAACAGTGGGAGTCGTGGAAGAAGTTCTTCTAGAGCTCGGAAGAATGTGAGGTGCTGGAACTGTGGTGAAAAAGGGCATGTTAAAAACGAGTGTCCTGGTCCTATGAAAAAGGATGAAAGGTCAGTGAATAATGTTCATTCGGATGAAGATTCTGGAGATGATGCATTGGTTTGCTGTGTAGAGTCTACAAACTCTTGGGTCATGGATTCTGGTTTGTCGTTTCATGCTACGCACAGCGGGGAGACGATGAGGAATTTAAAAACTGGTAACTTTGGGAAGGTACGAATAGCTAATGGTGAGGTCCTTGATGTTACGGACATTGGTGATTTGAACTTAGTAACTCCATTGGGTACCACATGGAATTTGAAAGACGTCATGGTTATTCCGGCTTTGAAGAGTAAACTTATCTCTGTCGGTCAGCTGGATAAACAGGGTCTGGAAGTAAAATTTGGTGGAGGTAAATGGAGGGTAACTAAAGGTAATCTGGTAATTGCTCGTGGAAACAGGTGTGGATCGTTATACATGGTGGAAGTATCTGCTGAGGAAAGTATGACCGTTCCTCAAAACAAAGTTAGGCTCGTTGAATCTAAGGAGCAAAAGAAGGTTCAATTTGCAAGAGGTGAACCTTGTGCGAAGGTGATTCAAGCTGAGTGGGTTCGGAGGTTTAAACCGAGTCGGGGGTTTAGTGACAGTGGGAGCGCGCCGTGTTTCGGGTACAGTTACAAAACAACGATGGGTTTTGAAGACCACTAATCCGACTGTTAAAATCTCTCCTATGGAAGTCTTGCTAAATGAGGAGAGTGGTTCTCGGGTTATCTCTGGAGCTGGGGGATTGTGCGAACCAGTTGAGATAAAGAATGAGTTGGAGCTTGGGAGAGTTTCAACTGCCCCTTCGTGTAATTGATGAAAGGGGGTGGCAACTAGGGATGATCATGAAGTCTTAGCTAATCTATGGAGATTGAGGCTTGGAAGACTTGAATTCTGAAGATACTGAAGTTACTGAATCTGGGTCACTTGGATAGGGGATTTATTGACTGCATAAAGCCTTCAAGTGGGAGATTGTTGGGGTGAAGGCTTTTGGGTTTGGTCCGGTTTGGGCCTGGAGCCCATTGTGATTAACCCTAATTAGGTTTACTAGTTGCCTTATTTACTAACCCTAATCATAGTCTTATATATACCCATGATTGTAATTGTATCTTGTAAGCACCTAATAATATAAACCCTAGTTGCAAAGTGGACGTAGGTCAATCGGGACCGAACCACTATAAATCTCGTGTCTCTAACTTTCTGCGTGATATTCGTTTGTGCGTGTGTGTTGTTTCGCTTCCGCGTACCGCTTGTTCCTAACAGACACTAACTATCATCATATCACATCTCAAAAGATGCTCTTATCGATTCAAAAATGCAAAGGCGGCTCTCGAAGTGTCGACAATGCAAGCATGTAATGCGTGTCATAAAAAAGTCATATTATTCCCATCGCCCTTGTCCCGAGTCCATGCCACAATAGACGTTTGGAGATTAGCACTCTTGTAAAGTTTTATCGTTCGGAGTGCCGTTTTGAGCTAACTTTTACATCAATCGACTAGTATTCTCCTTCCGATCTAAATATCTAAAACATTGGTCTTGAATTTGAAAAAAAACTTAATGATGTTAACAAAAAATAACGACGGATCGTTGATTGCTAAAGTGATAAAAGTTGGGATCGTTGACAGCCAATTTAATAATTGAGACCGGTAGAAACTAAAAGGTGATAGTTGAGACCGGTAGAAACCAATATACAATTATATTATAGCAAACACAAATAATTATTAATGTTCAAAATAAGTGAAACAAAATAAGTGAAAAACTCATTTTCACTCTAATTCCAACAGTAACTTCTTACTAGGAAGATCTTATGATGTTGAACGAGGCACCCAAGCCTTGTATATTTATTGTAAAATCCAGTCATGCCAAGTTGAAGGCTGCAATCCTTGTATTTAACACCAAGTTGATGGCTGATTATTGGTAACCTATTGAGGTTGTTGAACAGAAAAGTAGCAACTGATCAACAGTAAAAATTTATGGGTTGTTTGGTAAAATCTGAATCATTAAGCGTTAAATGCTTAAGAGGTCTGAATCATTTAAAGGTTCTATCAATGAAAGGGATGTTGAGGTAAACTTCAGAGTATAAAGTTGGTATAAGCTACATTCAGTTTCATTCAGCATCTCTCTGTCTCTTAACAAATTCAACACTTAATTGAACCATTCAGAGACTTTTTTTCTGATACAAACACTCTGAATGCTGAATGATTAAGCACTGAACTGAACCATTAAAAAGTGAAACAAACAGCCCCTTAGTAATCATAGTTATCGTCTAGCAGGCTCAACAACTGTTGAATGAGTTCGGTGCAAAGTGCGTAATAAAAATGTCACATTAGGCCCACTGGTATCATGCTGAGCATCTCCCGGGCATGGGCTTGCATTGGGTGCCTTGCACGGTTGCACACATGTGAAGGTCACCTTCTATAACAACACATTCGGAATTCCTATAGAATTGAAGGTCACCTTTATAAACCCCTTCAACTCTTCAAGCTTTTCCCCCTTAAATTTTCACAACTTTTATGTTCAAAAACACAACTTCGAGCATCAATTTCTAATTCATCTTATCTTCGTTTTGGACAATGTTTAATTCGTTGTGATCCTCTCACATGGTAGAGTGCAAACGTATTAAATAATAGTTATATTGTTAACTTGCTTGATAACATGATGTTCTACATACTAGTGATACCTATCACGGTATATTTTTCTGTTTATGTTTGCTATTTGAATCCATTGAGGAGTTACTATCGCAACCCATCGAGCCGCGAGGACTGAGCTATGAGAAGAGCTTAAAGATATCCAGGATACTTCTTAATTTTTGTTGCGAAGTGTAATTTCACAAATTAAAGTATTGATATATAAGTTTTTCTTACTGTTTTAAATTTCAAGATACCCATGAACGAAAATTAAAATATATATTTTTGAGCAAAAGGTTTTTTTTAGAACACCCTAAAATCTTGTTCTAAATCAGGTAACATTTCTAGTTGTTATCAATTCACGATATATATTTTCAAAATACCGGTGTAAATCATAGACAACTACCAACCAAACATACCAATGGACATTAAGGTTAAACTAAAAGTTGCAATAAATGCTTGATGACAATTTCTTAGGTGATATTTCTCTATAAATATATGCTGTGATTTAAACTGGAAAATAAAGCAACCATTACTATACCTAGTCTCAGCCATACCTTCTTCATTCACAAAACTCATCAATGGCTACCACTCCTGGATTTCTCACAGATTGGCCATGGAAACCACTTGGAAGCTTCAAGGTACAACCCTTCAATGCACACCATCTTCTCTACTTCTAGCTCTATCAGTAAACTCTTACTTAACTTTCATTTTGCAGGTTTAATTATCAACTATATTTATTTTTTTATCAACTATATGGTTATAACCTTCACAAGAATATAAAAAAAAATACTTCATCCGTTCCATTTAAAATAGGTATATTGGTTTTCATTGGTCCCAACTATTGAATTGGCTGTCAACGGTCTCAACTTTTATCACATTGGTAACCACTGGTCCCGTCGTTAAATTTTTTTAACGCCGTTAAGTTTTTTTCAAATTCAATACCGAAGTTATAAGCCTTTTGATCGTAACAATAATATAAGTCGATTGATGGAAAAGTTACCTCAAAACGGTGCTCCGAAAAACGAAATAGTGCTTCAATCGGGTGTTTAAACCTAACGGTGCTTCAATCGGATGTAAAATTTTATCGTTCAGAGAGCATTTTCGAGAAAACTTTTACATAAATCGACACGTATTATCCTTCCGATCAAAAAGTTTAAAACATCGGTCTTGAATTTGGAAAAAACTTAACGGCGTTAAAAAAATTTAACGACGGGACCAGTGGTTACCAAAGTGATAAAAGTTGGGACCGTTGACAACCAATTTAAAAGTTGGGACCGGTAGAAGACAAAAGATGATAGTTGGGACCAATGAAAACCAATATACCTTAAAAATATCATGAGAACTAAAACACAAAGTTTAAGAAAATATTAAATTATTTTAATTTTTAAACCATAAAATGACAATATGTCTTTACTTGAAATTAATGATATATTTTATGTCAATAATAATTAAGGTAAAATTAAAATTACATTTATATTTTTAAAAATTAGCATTTAAATTGAGACAACCAAATATGAAAGATGAACATTTAAAATGGGACGAAGAGAATAGTATATTAAGTTATTTATACATTTTAAAGATTTTTTTTAAAGATTTTTTAACGTTCTCCAACGAGCACATCAATATCATTTATGTCACATTTTACAGAGAGGCCCCAATATTGAATACATATATTTTTTGGACATCAAATCCTTACTTTTTATTGGATAATATACCAGCATCATCAGTTTTTGTATGCTGTGGATCTATGGATCTATGTACGTTCAAGTCATAACCCGAGCTACAATTTAAAATTTTATTGATAATAGTGTTAAAGTTTTATTTTATTTTTCATTTTATGTTTAAGATATCATTTAATATCACAATGATATTTATGAAAACGCTCATAGAACTTCGGATATTATTAATGATAAATGTTGAGATATTGCTAATTATATAAAAAAATAATCATTATTATAATAAAAGAAGAGATTTTGTTAAAGAATGGTTTGATGAAAATCTACGATTAGAAATTAGAAAATATTATAAAGTTACACCAAAAATCTTATTGTATGCATTTATACAAAAAAAAAGATATTTTCCATAATGTACGAATATATAACAATTTTTTTGGACACGCCTGATTTATTTGAGGTAAATCCGTTAGTGACACTTCTTAGTATCAAATAATTTCTTATTAGAATAGCCCCACTGATTTTCTACAAATTAGATATAATAATAATTATTTAAAATTGATAGAACATAACTTCAAAAGAATATTGGTACTCATTTTACCTTTTTAACTATTATTATTTTAAAAATAAATTGTTTCCCCACAGCTTCACGGTTACGTGTGATAACATTGACATTAGCAATGTGGCTTCCTTTGTCTTTCAATAGATGATGAGGTTATAACTCTTTAGATTATGTGTATTGGGTTTTTTTCTGTCCTAAAAACCTCAAAAGATCCCACCCTCCCATCTTGTGGTATTTTTTTATCAACCAATGGTGTTAGGAGTTTGGTGTTAGGAGTTTTTACGCAACGCCCCCTCCAACCAATCACTCAGAGTCTTCAATCATTAATCAATCAATTCTTCTACATATTGAAAAAAATATAGAATTGAACGGTAATTGAGTAGTGTGCAAGTAGTTAGTGCAGGGTGTACAAGTCATTAATGCTTATGGTGTCATTTACTTGCATACAATAGTTAGTGTAGGATGTACAAGTCATTGGTGATTGAGTAGTATGCAACTAGAGATTTTGACAACATGTATACCAAGTTTTCCATTTTTATCCATAGGCAAAATGCCTACGTGCTACTTAGTTTGTTTTTAGCTAATGAATTTGAGGTTGTAGTTACTATCAACGAATTGAAACAGGAACTATCGTTGCCACAATATTCTATTAGGATGTACTTTTTGTTTATTAGTGAGTTGGTTAGAGTATAAGGTATTTAACTTTGGTCTAGGAAATATTTCGTATTGAAATGCTCATTTACGGTTATATGTTGCAAAACGTGTTAGCCATGTTTAACTGGCTTTTAAACAATATCACAAACAGTAAACACTTGCACAACGTGCGAGAACGAACACCACAAGTTATATTTTTTAAACTTTATTAAAAGTCGATTGTTGTAAAAGGTATTTTGAAACGATGCTCCGAACGACAAAACGGTGCTTCAATCGAGTGTATAAACCTTAACGTTGCTTAAATCAGATGTAAATATTTTGTCGTTCGGAGAGTCGTTTGAGGTAAATTTTACATCAATCTACTCGTATTATCTTTTCAATCAGAAGCCCTAAAATATCGGTCTTGTATTCAAAAAATACTTAACGCCGTTAACAAATTTTTAACGATGACATGTTGGTTGCCAAAGTAATAAAATATGACGGTAGCTGAAACTGTTTAAAATCAATATAAATATATCAATTCATAGTAAGCAAATAAAATGAATGTTTTATATAACTAAATTGATATAATTAACAATAACATGTTTTTCTATTTTTTAATTAGTGTTATAATCCTTTTAAGCAACTCTTTTAATTTACTTAACATTCGCAACTTCCAATATGGTGTAGTGGTAAGAGGCTTGGATTCTCCAAAAGAGACCCAAGTTCTAGTCCCACTACCACCACTTTGGAAGGGGCAAATGGGGGCAATGAAGGGAGACTTGTGGCCAACGCAAGTTCGATCTCTGAGCCAAACGGGTTTTACCGCTAGCTTGTTGTCGTGCCTACGGGCGGACGGGCTAGTGGGTTTCCCCCGAATTGGAGTTGGTTTAATAGGTGGGCTTCGGCTACTCAGCGCTGTCTGTGTTCGCAGAGCGTTTAGGGGTCGCCTTTCGCCATTGGGTTACCCCGGGTAGCCGGGCTTTATTCGTTTCGCTGTCCAAAAAAAAAAATTTACTTAACATTCAATGTTAGGGGATAGGGTCTTGGTGTAGTGGTTATGGAGTAATTTGACATTCCCTTAAATGTGTATTATAATATTTTAGTATAAAAAAAATGTAATTTATGGACTATTTTCTTTTCAAAAGATACACATATATAATTTAGTTCTTTTAAAGTTATACCAAAAGTACAAACAACTAAAAGATCTTTATATAGCTTAGATATTGAACTAAAGATTACATTCAAGTTGACTTTAGTCTTCTTTGAAAACTAAATGTTTCCATTAATACCTAAACAAGTGGCAATTAGTTCTAACAATCCTTTAATTATAACACACGATTATTTCTAGCAGTCCAATAATAAGTAGTTTGGCATTGGACACTATCGTTGTACTTGTAGAATAAGACATGTCTATGGGTTACACATGGCCAATGGACCGATATGTATGTTCTTTTTAAAGTATTAGTTAGACGTAAATTGAATTTATGAGTCATGACTACAGTACTACACCATACGAAAATATAAGTTGCATTTATGAACCAAAAACAAAGTTTGGATCAAGTTGTTCTTGCGTTTGCCAAATTTAATGAATTTTTGTCATGTTCAGTTTAAATTTTGATTATTCTGTAACTATTTAACGGTAACGTACCCTTCAAGAGGACGTCTTAAGTGAGACCTAATCGCTCAACGTAGAGCCACTTGGGCCGGGGACCATTGACATTTGCTTATTCTATATACTGTACTTAATTTGCATAAAGTTATAGTTAGATTAATTAATGAAAAATTGTAAACCATGGTTTAAATTAGCAATTAATAGTTTCAATCGTCATCATTTGTTTAGTTACACATTGACCCAAACTTTTAGTAATCAACAACTTTGAGCCTCATTTCTTTCTATTTAACAACTAGACACCTCATTTTGTTTAAACTATTTGTGTATGACTTTACACCTGTACAATGCCCAAGAAGATATATATACTTTTTAATCACGTTGAAGTCCAAATTAATTTTACGACTTTACATCGCAAAAATGGGTAATGTCATGCCCGACCACTACACATTAATTTCATTGTTGTAACAAGGCGTGTAACGAAGTCACGACGCGACGTTGCGGTTGCATCGCCCAAAATGGGTCGAAACCCTTGTTATAAATACATTTTTAAAGTTTTTTTTAACTAAGTTCTAATATTCTATGTGGATATGATGTAGTACTTGGTATTGGCACCATGGATTGTGAAAAGTACGTATGACATCGTGACTTCAGATGCAAAAGATCGAGATTTGGGTTTAATGTTAATCTTTCCTTTTCTCTTGCTTCGGATGCTCAACAATCAATTTTGGATTTCACTCTCCCGTTACAAAACAGCCAAAGGCGAAAACAGGATCGTTGATAAGACTATTGAGTTTGAGCAAGTTGACCGTGAAAGAGATTGGTTCGTTTTCATCTCCTCTCTCTTTGATGTAAAAAGATATCATAAGTCGTTACGTAATTGCTGAAAAGGTCGTTAGATATGTAAAATGACTAAAATACCCTTTTTATTTGTTTTAAGATTTTAATAAATACATTATGTGACACATCTAGCAAAGTGCACTTTCATGAGAGAATATTTATGACGGAAATGACTATCGAAAACCAACAAATTATTTCGTAATCCATCAAAAAAACATTTTTATTCCCTTTTTAGAATTTGAACGGTAGTTGGCAACACGCAATATTTTGCTAAACGATAAATTTGTCCGGTTTTGCGATAAGTTTACAACAAAATTCATTTTGTCGCAAAAAGGCTGATTGTATTTTTTTACAGTGACTTTTGTCCATATCTTATGACAAGTTTTGAGACGATATTCCGTCAGCCTTCTGACAATTGTTTCGACATGTTAAATTTTCGTCTGTATTTGCAACAACCGTCACAAATTGTTTTTCAAAAAATATCGTGTTTTCTGGTAGTGTAATCCATCACAAATGTAACAATGAAATCATGTCATTAAGAATTTCATCGACAAACTTCTGGCAGATATGTCAGTCGGTGATACCCGTATTAATTAATGGTACGTAGGTAGGATATATATTGTGTCCTAATACAAAGTTCATCATATAAAACCAAATGACTATTAATTATCTTTCCATTTTGTTACAAAAGATTTGAACTAGGTTAACAATGCAAACCCAAAATAATTATGAACTAACTTAATTTTATTAATCTTATTAGGGATGATCAAATCATATTCAATGGGATATTATACTATGTGGGATATTATTCCTTAGCCGGAGCTAAACACTTGCCTATTTGGAGATTAGATGGGGTGCTAATTACAACTTTGCTACATGTGGGAGTGGTAGAATTTTTGTATTACTGGCTTCATAGAGCCCTTCACCATCATTTCCTCTACAACCGCTATCATTCTCATCATCATTCTTCGATTGTCACCGAGCCTATTACATGTAATTAATTCCTGTTTCTCTACTAGCTGTTACGTGATAAATACTTTTATCATTTAATGTGTTATAGTACGAAAAAATGTAGATATTATCAGAAGTGCACTTTCACAAGGACTAACGTTCATTCATTTATGTACGTGAACGTGGCAACCTACTTTAGAGACAGTCAATCAGACGGGGCCAATGTGGTTGGAATTAGTTGAAACTTGAAAGCAGGATGCATCATCTTGAAACTGGACCACATAATTTATTTCTCCAATGCAACTTAATTTAACTGACTAACTAAAATGATTTTAGTTAATTCACTTTATACGTAACTGATTTTAGTTAGTTAGTTAGTTAAATATGTTTTAGAGTAAATTGTCGTTTGCATCCTTGTGTTTTGTTATTTGTAGCGATTTGCGTCCCTGTGTTTTCAAAATTGTAATTCGCACCCTAACTTTTTGACTTTGTCTCCATTTGAACTCAAAACACTAACTCCGTTAACTTTTTGTGAAATGACAAAAATACCCTTGATAGACGGGGACGCATATCGCTATAAATGACAAAACACAGGGACGCAAATGACAAATTTACTCATAAAAATAAAAAACCACCCAATGGTATTTTTGTCATTTTACAAAAGTTAACGGGCAAAGTTAACGGAGTTAGTGTTTTGAGTTCAAATGGAGACAAAGTCAAAAAGTTAGGGTTAATTTTGAAAACACAGGGACGCAAATAACTACAAATGACAAAACACAGGGATGCAAATGACAATTTACTCTATATTTTAGTTATTAAAAATGAAATGTTAAACTTTTGAGGTATAGATATATGAGTTAGTTAATTGAGATTAAAATGGTACAAATATTGGTGATATAAATTGGTTTTATTATCATGGTGCAGCTGTGATTCATCCATTTGCTGAGCATATAGCTTACTTCACACTTTTTGCTATACCACTGCTGACCATCACCTTAACCAAGACTGGGTCCATTGCTGCATTTGCTGGCTATGTGACCTACATTGATGTGATGAACAACATGGGCCATTGCAATTTTGAGCTAATTCCCAAAATAGCCTTCTCAATCTTCCCTCCCCTCAAGTACCTTATGTATACTCCTTCGTAAGTACATCTACCTAATAACTCCTAATTTTAATACTCAATGTTAATCATTTTGCGTCAAGCTAGTGTCTCATTGAGAGTAGTTTCCCATACGTCGGTAAAATTTGCTCGTCATATGACTAACATTTTGTGTCATACTTTATGACTGGCATTTTACTGTATATGTTTGTTCTTCATTTCTAATGATTGCGGGTAGTAATTGTTATTAATTAATTTTTCTTTTTAGGTATCATTCTTTGCATCACACTCAATTCAGAACCAACTATTCACTATTCATGCCGTTCTACGACTATGTTTATGGCACCCTTGACAAATCAACTGACACTTTGTATGAAAAATCACTCGAGCGAAAAGATGAGACACCAGACGTTGTGTATTTAACTCATCTAACGACACCAGAATCAATCTACCATATGAGGCTCGGGTTTGCTTCTTTGGCTTCTAAACCTTACACCTCGCCTAAATGGTACTTGCGGATGCTATGGCCCGTCACACTTTGGTCGATGATAGTTACTTGGATTTATGGAAAAACTTTTGTGGTCGAAAGAAACATTTTTAAGAAAGTCAAAATACAAACATGGGCCGTACCAAAATACAAGATACAAGTAGGTATATGTATAGTTGTTGTTTTTTTAATATATTTTTATTATTAACTTTTTAAGTAGAAGTATTTATGTTTGGTATATTTGATTTTGCAAGTATTTCATGGAATGGCAAAGAGAGGCCATCAATGAGTTGATTATGGAAGCATTAGTCGAAGCAGAGGGAAAAGGGGCCAAGGTTTTGACTCTAGGTCTACACAATCAGGTTCGGTTTAATATACGTACTACATAAATAATGAAACCTATAAATATTAGTAAATGCATGGCCAATAAATGCAATTGTAAAAGATATCTAATTTGGGATCTTTTCTTTTATTTACTATATATGTTTTTAATTACAATGGTCGTTTTTTTTTCTGAACGGCATATCCTTATATAATATAGCAAAATCTATTTTGCTTAGTTGTCAAAATTATATGTGATTTTGTTTACTTGGTATCATAAAAGACTTTGTCTTACTATAATATTTTTATATTTAAAATATGTATATATCTATAATAATAATATATTATAATAACTTTAATTACACTTTGTTCCCCTAATATTTAGGAGAATGCTTAGAAATTTAAGAATATCTACATTTTAAACCCTCTCCTACTAGGGGTGTTCACGGGTCATCTTATATTTAATAGGGTATAATACTGAAACTTAAGAATAAATTTGTTATTAACCTACAATTAAATAGCTCAATAGTTTGTGTTATGTTCCCGAACGTAGCGCGAGCACTAAACTAGTATGTATTAAAACACAATGGACATTTACATATATCCACTTCCTAATAAGTTTTTTTATTACATATTTATCCAACTCTAAAAATTAATTACATATTTCCACTTCCTAAAACATATATATTACACATTTACCATTTCATTAAAATTAACTAATTGAATTACTATTTTACCCTTAATAAACTAATTAAATGATTGTTACATATTTATCTCAAATTGAATCTATTAGACCATTATATTTACAAATTATTTATATTATTTTATTTTTTAAACGACGTTACAATTCATTTATTTATTAAAGCTCGTCATGGATATAATTAACTTTATGTTTGTCTTAATCTCACCCATATATTTATTTATGAAAATTGATAGAGAAGGGTAATTGTGTCAATTTTTAATTGAAGGGGAAGTATGTAATAAAACTAAGTGTTGAGGATATATGTAATTAAGAAGGTTAGGAAGGAAAAATATGTAAAAATCCTTAAAAACAAAAGCAACTAGCAAGATGCTAAGACCAAAACGTAAAAGAGATAAAACCACATTATAAGGGAAACCTATGAAATGAAAAATTACACCACTGAGTGTCAGGTAAGGTCTATCAGTTTCGCCCTATTTTCAACCACACATAGGTATGAACTATAGTAAGGTCGTATTTTTCAACCACAATGGTCGTATTTGTTAACGAATGAGCTCAAATTTAGGGATAGGTGGTGAGCTCAAATTTGTCTTTTATTTAAGTCCATAGGTCCTAACATTTGTTAGCTTTAGTCCTTTATCATTAGAGTTTCAAGTATTTGTAACTTTGATCCTCGATTTTTACTTGACTAATATTTTTACTTGTAATTTTGTGTGTTTACTATTTAGACAAAAAGTTTTTTTATTAACATATGTGGCTAGGTCGCAAAAGTGAGCCTACGCTGTCTCTGTCTTCACAACGCATAGCACGTGTTGAAGTTAAAACAGTGCCGGAACCAAACTTTTTCAACTGAAGGGTCGGAATATAATTATAACTAAAAAATTATTAATAGATTAAAGCAACGTCTAGTTTCCGGTATAAGGTTATTACTAGGGCTACTCTATTAGATTTAATAAACAATATGGTAGGTGTTATATTAAGTTATATAGTTTTAAAAATAATAGACTAAATATTAAAAAAATAGAAGGTATTAGCTAATATACTCTAATACAAAATACAAAAATAAATTATTTTCATATGATACATTTATCATCGCCACAATTAACCTCATACTCCTCTCTTTATTTAATCAATTTAAGTTTTCATAAATTCAATCATTTCATATATACTAACAAACCAATTTAGTATTTTTTTTCTTATTTATCAAATATTTATTTAAACTTGTAATACACGAATGTCTACCTTAATAATAAAATATAGCTAAATAAATTATATTAATACTTATGAAATTAAATTTAAAAAACTTGATTTTAAAAGGTCATTATAGTAAAATAAGAAGAAAAATTATTTCCCGTTCAATATAAAAAATTAAGAAAACATGAAAAATATTTTTCTAAATTACAAACTAAACCTTGCATATTCATGAAAAACTAGATTTAAGATCGGGCTGCGCGTTGCAGCGGCCGGGTCACGTAGTCGGGTCTTTCGTATATATGTGACTTCGCATGCGTTAATTTTAAAAAGTCTCATGTCCCGTATGTCAGGACGTAAACAGTAATGTGTCACGTATTAAAAAACGATGAAATATATGTCAAAATATAATAAGAGATCAAAGTTGTACTATATGTCAAAGTATAATAAGATATCAAAGTCGAAAACTCATATGTGGCTAAAATGACAATTAGTAAAAGTCGGAGATTAAAACCGTAAATACGTCAAAAGTCGGGGGTTAAACTGTAAATACGTCAAAGTAAAAAAAAAGTTTGAAACGTCACGTGGCGTCACGTGATAAAGCCGGTGCAAAGTACCGCCGATGAAACATCAAAAGTTAGAGGTCAAAACGATAACAATATTGAAGTCGTACTATATATCAAAGTATAATAAGTGATCAAAGTCGAAAACTCATCAGCGGCTAATATGACAATTAGTAAAAGTCGGAATTAAAACCGTAAATACGTTATAATAAAATAAAAAGTCGTTGTGTCACGTGACAAGGCCGGTGCTTTTACACCGACCTTGTCAAATAGTAAGTTTATAAATTAAGAAAACATGAAAATTTATTTCCCGTTCTATTTTGTTTTATAAATTACAAACTAAACCTTGCATATTCATTTATTTTTTACAATAAGAATATTTTCTAAACGTGTCACTTAAATACCCGTGTATAACATTAAGTAAAAATCACCTTATGTTAATATATCATATATGATATTCAACCCGTATAATATACGACGATATTTGTAGGGAGAGGAGCTAAATAGAAATGGGGAGTTATTCATAAAACGAAACCCAAAACTGAAAGTGAAGTTGGTGGATGGAAGTAGCTTGGCTGTTGCTGTACTTCTCAATACCATTCCTAAAGACACAACTCAAGTTGTTTTTAGGGGCAACTTCAATAAAGTAGCTTATCACCTTGCTCTAGCTCTATGTCACAATGGCATTAAGGTAATTGCCATTATTATATTTACTAGCTAGCTTTAAATATATATACATATATCAAATCTCATTTTTTTTTATCATGATACCTTTCTTAGACATGCATGCTCTAATCTTAAGCAATGTATATCACACCGATTATAGGTTGCAGTGTCTCGATCAGACGATTATCAAAAGATTAAATCAGAGGTGGAATCGACTGATGATCACGATAACTTGAGTCTTTCAAGAACCTATACACAAAAGGTAAACCATTTATATATGTATGTTTTTAGATCTTAGTTAATAATATAAAAAAGGTCATGCATTTAATTTAATTTTTTTTAAAGGTGTGGTTGGTGGGAGATGGATTAAGCAAAGAAGAAGAGTTGAAGGCATCAAAGGGAACCCTAATTATCCCTTACTCTCAATTCCCTCCAAGCAAAGTGAACAAAGATTGCTTTTACCACTCTACCCCTGCCATGTTGACTCCCAAACATCTTGAGAATGTTGACTCTTGTGAGGTTAGTAATTAAATTATTATTACATTTCTATAAGTAGATTTTGTTACCATTAAACTCTCTCAAGTGACTAGTTAATTGGGACAAACATACAACTAAAGGTCTAGTGTCCGTTCAAATTGAGATAATACTATGCTATGGTTGAACTTTGGACTTTTAAGGCTCGATCGGTTCTTGGACTCAAATCAAGTTCTTTTACGTAATATATTATTTGGTTGTTTGATAGAAAATTAACACGCCCGGTTACATTAACTTATGAGACTTGTATCATACTCGGGTTATGTTAGGTATTTATTTAACCGGGTCGTTGTTTAGTTCTCAATGAGACATTCCTGGTGGTAAAGTGTGTCCTTCTATTTAAAGAGTTCAAGTGTGTATAGTGCATAAGTGATTAATAAGAATAGATTAGAATTTAACTATAAGACATTAAAACAAAAGTAAACTGCAGTTTTGGTCCATGTGTTTTGATAAAATTAACAGTTTCAGTCTCACCTTAACATTTTTGGTCCGTGTGATTTTATTTTCTAACAAAAATTGTCCCAAATCCTAACTCCATCCAATTTTTCATTAAATCTCTAACGCACGCCCCGTATCCGAGGGGTAAAAATGTCATTTCTCCCCCTCTTTTATCTAGGTCATCATGTTTGTTACCATTTTTATCCAGTTGTATGTCAAAAAGAGTGGGATAAATGATATTTTGATTCTGCAAGCGAAGCAGACTTAATGGAAAATTGGATAGAGTTAGTGTTTGAGACCATTTCTGTTAGAAAATTAAAACACAAAGACCAAAACTGTTAAGATGAACTAAAACTGTTAATAATATCAAAACACAGGGACCAAAACTGCACTTTACTCTTAAAACAATCATGTTTAACTTAATTGTGGTGCATGCAGAATTGGTTGCCAAGAAGGGTGATGAGTGCATGGAGAATAGCTGGAATATTGCATAGCTTAGAAGGATGGAATGTGAATGAATTTGGGAGTGACATATTCGACGTTAAAAAAGTTTGGCAAGCAAGTCTTCAACATGGATTTACTCCTCTAAACCTACCAAATCACTACATTAATTAATTAAATAAATAAAATCGTTCACTTCGATATCTATGCATGCATTTTGAGGGTCTATATGGGCTTTCATATATATAACTAGGTTGTTGTTATCTTATATAAAAACACATTATGTATTGTGAAGGTTGATATATATATGAGTGAATGGAGACCGATTATATGTTTGTACTAGGGGTGTTTAAAGTCGGGTATCCGGATTTCGGATACCCGAATTTTCGGATATCTGAAAATTTTGGATAGTGGTTTTCACTATCTATATCCGAATCCGAAGTTTCGGATATCTGGATTTCGGATACCCGAAAGTTCGGATACGGATTCGGATAGTATCCAATTATCTGAAAATTTTGATTTTTTTTTGCATTTCATTCAATCTAAAATTAGCCTTAATGTTAAGCAACTAACCAAAAAAGCCTTAAGACAATTAAAGACAAAGTACAAATATTTAAATAACAAGTTGTTATAATCAAACATCAACTCCAAACGTTTCAAGACATTCAAATAATCCTCCACTCTACACATATGACAAGTCCGCTACTTGTCTCATGACCATGACTTATAAGTCGACAACAAAAAAAACTAACTAAAAATCAAATATTGGAATTTTCGTAAACATGAATGCATGATTATGAAGTTTTTTTGAAATTTCTCACACTTTTGAAAAACAAATAATGAAATCAAATATAAGTTATGTCTTGGTTATTCTAGAAAATAATATAAAAAAAAACTATAAAGAATAGTATAAAAAAAGTACAAATGCGTTTACAAGGTAAAAACGTGATCGAAGGCGTGCACGGTGGGTTGTCGACTTGTCGGAGCGTGCGACAGTGGGTCGTCGGAGCGTGCACCGGTCTGAGGCAGGAGGCTGGAGGGCGTGAATGTAATTGGAATACTAAATATATGTTAACTTTAGAGTTTACAAACATAGTTTTATAAATATATTAAATACATAATCTGAAAATAAAAAAATAAAAATATTTGGTTTTCGGATAATCGGATAATCCGAATATCCGAATTAGTTCAAAATTACTATCCGAACCCGAATCATATCCGAAATTTCGGGTATTTCGAGTTCGGAGTACAATTACAAACTATACGTACACAGTACTAGGGAGACTATGAAGATGAAGAGACACCATTAAGATTACCTCATTCTCCTTTATATTAAAAGAGTAAAGGATTTAAACACTAGCTATTATGTACAACTGGGTCATTCTATAAAACTTTCTATGCACTAGTGTACAAGTAGATCATTTGCATGCTATAGTAACTTGGTTGTGATTTCTGTGCGTCATAAAAAATACGTTGTGCATGCAGGTGAGATCAACGTGCGTGCCTCCAACTTTAAAAAACATTGATTTCTTAATTTACCGGAAATGTTGATCTCCGTTGAGATCTCAGCGAGCATGTAACACAACCACGTGGCTCGGTCAGATGTTCACCTATATACAACACACGATGACACTGCCAAAGACATGTTGGCAATTGTGTTAATTGCGTGCCGCCGGCAACCCATATGAATGGAGTTCGTGAGTGATCAACCTAACAAATGAAGAAATGGTCGGCAGATAAATACCTTTATATGTGTGAAAATGTAAACTGTAGTATTGATTGTTAGTTAGGGTTTGTGCAAAGAGGAGATTGTATACTATACCAATATTTACATAATACATCCTTAACTATATAGTTATATTAATTCTGATCTAATATTCTCCCATAAGCTAAGAGCAGGGTGCAGCTGTAGCTTGTAGTGTAAGAACTAGAATCTTTGATTTGATAAAGGCTTGTAAAGATATTTACATTCAGATAATATGTTGATATGAATTGAACTTTAATCTTTCTTAAGCAACCCTTTCACGTACGAAGTGAAAGTTTATTTCAACATGTTTGGCTTTGGCTCAAAAGATTGGATTGGCAACTAAGTATGTAGCTCCAAGATTATCACACCATAGAGTAGGGGAGACTTTTCTTTGTGTTCCAAGTTCATTCATCAAGACCATAATCAAACTAATTCAACAACCCTATCAGCAAGAGCTTTCTATTCAGACTCTATTAAAGATATAGAAACAAACTTCTATTTTCGGGTAGTCCAAGATGTTAGGTGTGATCCTAAGTAGATGGCATATTCCCCCGTGGATCGAACGGTTATCTGGGCAACCAACCCAGTTGGCGTCAGCGAAAGCTTTGAGGGGTGTGTCGCCTTGCCAATGAACATTCGTATAGGCTTGAAGATTTACACTAGATTTGTGAATGATGAGGAGACCATGTTGAAAAGTAGGGGTGTTCAAAAAATCCGTAATCCAAATAAAACGACAATCCGAACCGCATTCAAATCCAAATAAACCGCCGACTTTCTTAATCGGATTTTGGATTGGATCTCATCCGAATCCGAATTTCTTATTTGGATTGGATCTGGATATCAAAATTTCTAATTTGGATATCCGAATAAACCGAATAAGAACCGATATGTCGCTAGGATTTATAGCCCAATACTCATTTACGAGCCCAATAACCATTATTATAGTAGCATAAAGCTTGTAGAGATGAGCAAGGTGACGATCGAGTGAAAAGAATTAGTGGCATGTTTGGTGTGATTGTTAGGAACATTAAGACTTAATATTTCAATTTGTATGAATTATTATCGTTATTTTGGACTACTTTATGAAATTTGAACAATGAATATGTCACACCCCCAAAATCCACTAACGGAGTTTTACCGTTAAATGTGTGACAAACCAGGATCTCAGTCATTAGTTACACCAAAGGACACTATATGAATTTAAAACATACGTGTCTCATTAAATGAGAAAATTTATTACAGAGTTAACGTTTAAAAGTTTGCGGAAGCGTAATCGAAATGTAATGTCATAGTATTAAATGGAAACTAAATGCGCAGTACACGCGCCCATTACAAGATACAAAGTCTGAATAGACATTAAACTCAAAACATGGTTTGTAATGCATGAAAATATTTAAATGAAAAACCGTGACTCCATGCGATGTCCTAAGTGCGTGGTACCTCAGTGACCTGTAAAAGTGAAAGTCTAACAAGTGTCAACACGACGGTTGGTGAGTTCACAAGGTAAGTATGAAATCAAGTAGTTCAGTTGCAAGCAGAAATATAAATTAAGTATGTCATTGTAGGTAGCTAGTCTACAGCACATGTCCTTAGAGGCGTATGTATATGACCGAAGCTGACGTATGTACACATTAAGTGCATTTTGCCTGTTCGTACATCCCAGCAGGATGCACTGTAAGTATGTTAGGTCATTCAACACCCGTTCGACAGGTCCTTCTGTCGTGCTAGCGCGACTAGCCCGGGTGGGGTTTGTCAAACCCAGTAGTACTACTCAAAATTTCCCCGCTATTTCACAAATACTAACGGTCAACTAGGTATCCATGATGTCTTTCATGAACAAAATAAAAGTTGCTCTAATCCAGACATGCGACATTCAAAATTTGTAAATCCGTAAAAGTAATCGTCCGTGTTCAGCCCATAAAAGAGTAGAATAGTAAAAGTGCGGTTTAGTGAACTCACCTTAGGTTGCACAACAAATCAGTTTGAGAGTACACAATGTAATACAACAACCTAAATAATAGTAGGTCTATTAATGTGTGTTCATGTAGGGTCATAGAACCCTATGCATCCAAATAGTCATACGGTTTGTGCGAGATTAGAAAAGTTTGACTCTTTGACCAAGTTTGACCAAAGTTGACTTTTGTTGACCCGAGTTGACCCACGACCCGTTGGTGATTTATTAAGTGCAAGTATGTTTCTTTTGAAGTATTTGTTCATATTAAGTTCACAAATCACATCACAAGGCACGTATTCAAAGAATACAATTTCTATTTTCATTAAAGTTTCCTTTATAGGAAAGTGGAATTTTTAGAACATGTTTTCACAATTCAACATCCAAAAGATTTCCAAACCTCATTATGCACATCAACTACTACACACTAGTCATACCGTGATACACAACCCAATAGCACACGTCAAAACTTACAGTTTCCAATATAAGACAAAGTAGCATGTGTAATCATCTCAAGGCACATATCATTGTCCACATGTCTTTATGTTTCAAATAACATAGCAACACTTTCATCATAGCATCCTAGTCAACTAGAACACACATTCTAGATTCTCAACAATCAATTTCATACCAACGGGTTATTAACCAAACAACACTTTTACATACCGTTTCCATGTCAAGAGCTAGTTTACCATTTACAAAGTTGCCTACAATCTTCCCTATGCAATCATTTATGTTTGTGTGTCCAAAACCACTAATCATGCACCCTAGTGAATGTTAATGACAAAAAGTTTCTACAATTAGAAAGTCATTCCAAATCAAGTCGGATTTCCACGTTCAAATAACCAAAATTCGTTTAATTCATCATACGAACATGCTAGTATCATCACAACAACTATTAGATGTCCACAACATGCATTTTTCACATGAACCAAATGAAAAAGTTACTATTTTTAGTAATATGGCAAAACGAGCATGTAATTTCAAAACCAAAAAATCATCCTTCATTCAAATCATCATCTAAACATATATCTCATCATATTTCATCATGATCATGCATTTTAATTCATGTTCAAAAGACTTCCTATTAACCCTAATTTCTCAAAAATAATAATATCGATTCAATTCACTATTTGATCATCAAAACATCAAATAAACCTATAATCAATACCCAATTCCACAACAAAATCACCAATTGACAAATTTGGATGAACTAGGGTTTCATGTCTTACAATTTTTGAAACATATATGAAGTTTTTAGGAATGAAACTTACTTGTAATGTGTTTATAACTTAAATTAGCAAGCAACAACACCACCAAAGATCCAACACAACCGAACATCATCACTTGACGAACAAAACAGCCGAAATATTCAACTGACCATAACTTTTTCATCGCTACGAGTTATAAGACATATTTACTATCATTGGAACCGTCTCGTCGAGACGAAGATTTTGATATATAATAGCCCTCGTGACGACGTCGGATCTGGCCGGAATCTGGCCGGAAAGGTGACGGCTGTTAGGATGGATTTTTAGGGTTGGGTTTTAATTTTTGTTAAATGATTAAGTTAGGTTTAGGTTAAGTTGAGCCTTGGGCCATCCATGGATCACATGGATGATCCATGGGCTACGTTTTGTTACGGTTTGTAAACACAATGAAGCTCTTTCTTAAACGTACTTTTCTGTCTCCTAAAATCTACTGAATTTCATAAAAGGTTAAAACCAGTAAACTACGTAATAACTCGAAAGTTTAACAATAAGCACACATGTTACTTAGGATATATATTTATGGTATTTGTATCAATTAAATTCACCAACGTCCGGGTATTAACTCGTGTGTACGTTTGTGTAACAGTTTGTACATTTATTTCACCAAATTAAATGAAAAGTATAATTGTGTTAACGTGATTAACATAGTTTGACTAACGAGGTTAACCAGAATTTGTCGGGTGTCACAGAATATATGGTCAGAACTATATTTGGATTTTAATTATTTCCTGTTTGTATGTTTTTTAGTATTGACTCTAAGCTACTAATATAGTACACGTTAGGAATAAATAGTTGGGAAAAAATAGGAATACAAATTTTAAAAATTGTTGTTCAGTTTTATTTGGATTTATCCGAATCCTATCCGAATTGAATTTGGATAATTTGGATCAGATTGGATAATTCCTTATTTGGATTGAATTGGATTTGGATGGGCTTCTAGAATTTTAAAATCCGAATAAACCGATCCGAATAACCTGAATAATCTGATATACGATCCGACGAACACCCCTATTGAAAAGTGACCTTTAAGTATCGAAGAATTTTTTTCCAGTGAATGATTTTCAGATGGAGCATGAATGTACTGACATGATTTTTGGATAGCAAATGCAATGTCAAGCCTGTAAAGAGTTAAGCATTGACGTGCACTGACGATTTCTCTATAACGAGTTGGCTCGAAAAAAGGAGTAATGTCTCGAATAGATAGGACTTGTGTTGTACTCATTAGAGTGGAAACAAGCTTAGTTGCAAATAATCTTGCACGTTGTAAGACTTCAATAACATATTTACGTTGTGACAGAAGAAAGTCACGGCCTTAAGGAACAAGTTCAATCCCCAAGAAGTAGTCTAAGTGTCTTGATCTTTGATGGCAAATGCATTACTTAGTTGAATGATGAGTGTAGTAATGACTATTGAGTTGTCGTCAGTGACAATTTTACGATCAACATAAACCGGAATGTAGATGAGGTTCTTCCTAGAAACATTTCTCAATTCGGATTGATCGATCAATTAATTCATAATAATTTGCTTTATTATTGTTTATAATAAACTAGTATTTAGCTTTTCTAGTTAGTGTGCTAGATCTAAATTGTAAACAATAATGTTTAGTACCGCACATTTTTAATTTGTTCTATTTAGCTTCTTATATTAAGCTTCTTATATTAGTATACTTTTAATATGTGACCGTTGATAACCTATGGCCACACTAACAATTACACTTCATTCATGAGATCATATAATAAAAATTAATACGGCCGTTTGTACCCATTAACCACACTTAATGGCAAGTTTGTAAGAAAAATATTGTTGGGGTAGATTAATTGCGATGGCAAGTTTGCAAGAAAAACATTGTTGTTTGTGTAAATGCCACACCTAAATTGAAACTTCTTAACTGCTTAATAATTAAATCAATTTTCCTATTAAAACTTCAAATAGGAAGAACATCAACTCAGTGAAATTTCTTCTTAGTTTTAGCTAGCTTATTTTTTTATATATGATTTAACTTTTTCTTTGTGATGATTTAATTTTATGACACATGACTATTGCTGACTTGAATGCAAAAGGTTTGATGGATTTGGTCGTGTAATGGGTGCACAAGGTTTAGTAATAATGTTTTGGCTTTCGTTTCTTCTTGAAGATAGATGACTTAATCATATAATTAGTTTAATTATCGATCCATAAATAACTAGCACAATCATAATTCTTATTTTAACTAAATAGATACCGTTAACAATGCATAAGAGTACTATTGTCATTTGGTTTGGTATCAAGGGTTACAAGGAGCTGTTTATACCATGTGCCATTAATTAGTCGACATATATTTAGTGCTATATTACTTGTACGTTTTTTTCATCTACATTTTAATGTTTGGTGTTTCATTTTGATGTGTCGTATGTACAAACTTTATTTGCATTGAAATGTATTAGGTATCTTGCTTTATTGATTTTTATGTAATGTTAATTTGTAAAGTAACATTAAATCGTAAAAAAATGTTTTGATAAAAGATTAGAAAAAGATAAGTTGCTCTGATTGGGCCGGGTATACAACTAGTTATATATACCTATTATATGTTATGTTTTGTATAAAATACTAAAGTTAGGTGTTGGTTAATTTGATTTTTGCGTAACAAAAGTACCCTAGCGTAAGATTAACACTAAGTCACATTGATTCTACGAATACTCGTGATGATCCAAAACCGAAACCCCCGAATTCATAAAAAGATGTAGAATTAGTAAAGACGCGTTTTTTCTACAAAAATAATCAATCATCATTTCATATCATTAGGTTCAATTAAGTAAGCAAGACAAAACCTTAAACTGGCCCAAATCATCCACGAGCCAAACAAAATCCCAAAACATAAAATCTCAAAAGTTGAACAAAAACATAAAAGTGTCCATAACTCCATTTAGGATGTTAATTTTAAGATAAAAGTTGGGTAAGCCCAGTACCTACGCCGCTTACCATTCGTAGCCATCGTTCCGATCTTTGAATTGACTGGTAGCATGCCTAAAACAAAGGCCCGAGCCCAAGTTATGCTTATTTTTGTACAACACCTATAAAGACACGATCTTCTGCCTCTATAAACATAAGCATCTGATCCTTAACACTTATGCCCGCATCAAGTTAGGTGTTGGTTAATTGGTATTAGTAGAGTGATTTTTGACTAACAAAAGCACCCTAGCTAGTTCAAATCTTTCGTTTTGGTCTTTACTTAACTTTTTGCTTTGTTAATTTTTTTGGTTACGTTTTGATATTATGTCATGTTTATACTGCTACGTACGGGAGTAATACACTTTCTTATCTATACCTAACCTAACGTAACAAGTGTAACAAGGTATACGTTACGTCTATCACCATTGTAACGTACGTAGCGAAGTCATACACATGTTATGTCGCGCCTAGAAACTACATATCAAACATAACACGTATAACAAAGTCATAGATACGTCGCATCACACGGATTAGATTCTAACATCTAGTTATATATTTTGAAGCAGAGCATAGATAATCTTCACAATTTTCAATGAATTTTTAAGCTAGAGAACACTTTTCCGTTAATAAATAATAAAACATTAAACCTTTAATGATTTAATAATCTTTTTCTAATAGAAAACAACAACATGCAATAATACACGCAAAACAACTCATGATCGAGAGATCAACTTCATTAGTAATTAATTACTGTTAATTAACTTGCTCAGAAGTTTCACCTTCTTTCAAATAATACTTGCGGAGACGTTCTGATGTCTTCTTAACCTACAAGTGACAATGCAAAATTAGAAAAATACATCAAAACACCTAAGCTTTTGATGCTAATTACATGTTTTTTAGGGTGTTTTTTGAAGTTTAATTACCTCTTTGTCCCAGTTTGTTCTCCAAACCATATACACAATCGAAATAGTTTGCGTTAGAACGCCTCCTATCATTCCGATCCATATACCCTATCATATAACATATCACGGTTAATCTCGTCCACGTAAACTTAAGATTAATTCTTAAACTTTTAACGTATGCATTGTGTACCTTAACTTGAAGAGGTGTTACATATCCGAGCAAAGCTCCTAAGGGGATACCAATCACGTAATAGCAAACGAGGTTAATGATCGCAACAGTTGATTGCATACCTGCTCCAATTGCCACCCCTGGTCGATCACAATACAATATTCTTTTCAAACACGTAAACTTTCCAAAAATAGTAGGTTTCTAACGTGTTGGTTGATTATATGTGTGTTATGGAATGAAATGAGTCACCTGATAGCACGGGATAAATGCTGTTCAAAAGAACTGTGAACGAGAGAAGAAAAGAAAGATCTACAACTGTGTCCGCGACTCTATCGTCATTTGTAAACAAGTATGCCAGGTTTCTTCCAAACACCAAGCAAATAACAAAGAAAAACAACCCAATTGCAACTGAAGTTCCCATCAAGACTTCTATGGCAAATTTTACTGCTTTCGCGTTTCCTCTTCCTAATTCATTCGCCACCCGAACGCTTTATACATGTTAACGTTACAAAGAAGTTGTATTAGTCACAAACAAGGAAAAGAAATCATACTTTTAACAAACAATTTATGAGGTTTTGACAACATTAATATAATTACTTTCAACCTGCTAAAATAGTTATTATTTTGCCAACATTTTCCATTTTAAAACATCATACTTTTGCCAAATGTTACGAAAAGAAATCAACGATCGCTTATCAACTTACCATGCGGCACCTAAGAATCCGAGGCTTATCGCGAAATCCCATAAGTTAATGTTCAAACTGCAAAACAAATTGGCATAAGCAAGTTTTATTTTCTTCTAAAGTTGATCAAGACTGGAAAAATAATAACCCGAGTCGATATGTACCAGATGGAGAATGCAGATATTGCGACCGCAGCATCTTTCATGTATCCAGCAAGTAAGACTAGAACCGCATTGTACCATAACTCCAAGCTACATATTAATTAAAACATTGAATATTAATTTGGTATCTTATAAATTTGTCACAGAGAATATGTTGCAAATTAAAAAGGTGTTGGGTGTTAAATAAGGAGTGTTAATAAAATCCTTTGTTGAATTGGCTGTTAAAAGAATTAATATGTTCATAAATATGTTTAGCACCTTTTTTTTTAACGTCGACTTTCAATTTTTGCAACCATTCGGTCGCATCCCCCGCAATGAGGAACCCACCACCCCACTCCGGTCAATATGTTGTCTTAACCGGGCCCACTTGACATCGGAATTTGGCTAGATCGACGTTCAACCGGGAAAACCAATGGGGTTTTTCCTGGAAAATCTCACAGGCAGGGAGGTTAGAACCCTGGACCACCACTGTAAAACCGGGTGTCCTCAACCAGCTAAGCTGGAATCATTAGACAATATGTTTAGCACCTAGCTTACTAATTTGTTAATAAAAATTCTTTGTTGGTTGTTAAAAAAGCAATAAGGCTGTGTTAAATACTCACCAGATCATCACACCAGAGGATATTGACATTTTCACAACAGGAACAAGATCCTTAAAAGCAGCTAATGTAAACCCTTTCCATGTATTAGGACACCATCCTCCAAAAATGTATATGAATTCCCCAATCACAAGAAACCACGTAGATATCGTGAGTGCAAGCATCGCACCCGTGACCCCCATGTCCAGCGTACGCACAAAAAGTATTGACAAAAGAATGTGAAGAGCAAACTGAGCAGCCGAAATCCAAGCAATAATCAAGTTCTTTGATTGTGCTTGTAGATAGGTTTGTATAGTTTGTCTAAAAACATTGTTATAAACAAAAGAGATGAACCATAAGGATATGTATCCACCACTTTTTGCAATCGAATCATCCTGTCCCAAGAGTTTGAAGATTTGGGTACCAAAGATCAATATCGGGAGAAAAACGGTCACGACGATCAAGTCAATGATCCAAGCTCGTTGCAAGTGAATGCCCATCATGTGGTGTTGTCCTGCTCCAAATGCTTGTCCGCAAAGGGTCTCTGTTGCACTTGACATTCCTATCTATCGATAAATCCGATTAACATAAGAAAAAATGATCAAATATAGTATGTATGAGTTGTCTTTTTAAGTGACTATGGTCAACTTACAAGTAGGCCGTTGATAAACCGAACGACAAGTGTTTGAACAAGTGCGTAGCCAGCAAGATCGATTTCGCTGACATGGCCGATAAATGACTGGGTGACAATGATAGCTCCAAATGATGAAACCCTTGATATTATTCCTGGCAATGCAACTCTCCATATCTTTGTAGACTCGTTCCACACCCTTTGTTTCAGGTCACCTTCCTCGTTTTCATCATGTCGAAGAAGTTTCGTTTCCAGACCATTATCCATCTTGAAAACTTAGAAATTGTAAACATGTTAGTTTGTTTAGTGATATATGCAATTACTTCGTTATATACTATTAATAAAAGTAACCTAAAATCCCATAACAAGTCAAGTCATCCTTAAGTCACACAAGAGCCTACACCTTAATTAATCTTACAAAGGTTTAACTAAACATTTGTTTATTTGTTGCCGAATTGAGTTGGATACATATAATTTAGCTTATAAAATAGATACAACAGTTCCATTATCTACATCTATATCTAGAGACTAGAAGTACATACACTAGTACGTATAGTAAATCTTTGCCATGTACATACACTAAGTACAATAAATCTTTAAGTCACATTTTAAGTATGATACATGGTTGTCACATATGATTCGCTTATGTGTAAATCTTAGATTCTAAGTCAAAATAGTATTGCGGATTGCAACAGATAATCATTGAGAGGCTGTAACGTGGGGACCAAGGGAACCCATGTTAATTGACACGATGTGATGGTGAGGCTTGGGGTTTCAACAAGTGGAAGCATAACGAGGATGTCGTTGCAGACCTCAAGTTTCGTTGGGGCCTGCAATGCTAGGATTCGCTGGAAATTCTAGTGGTTACACGTGTCATAGACTTGCTGTCTAATGACGTTGCAAATCACAACGTGTTTATGGTTGTGGATTGCAACAAATTCTTATCCCAAATTTTCATTCTCTATCGTCTAAAACGCTTATCAGAGCTTAATTATTTATGAGTTTCAAGCAAGTCGGTAACATCTAGTATCCTCAAGTACACTATGATTTCATTCTCTATGATTTAAGTCGTTGTTCGGAGCGCTGTTTCGAGGTAGTTTTTCATCAACCGACTTATATTATCCTTCCGATCAAAAGGCTTAAAACATTGGTATTGAATTTAGAAAAAACTGACGTTAAAAAAAATTTAACGACGGACTGGTGGTTATCAAAGTGATAAAAGTTGGAACCATTGACAGCCAATTCAATAGTTAAGACCGGTAGAAGACAAAAGTTGATAGTTGGAACCAGTGAAAACCAATATACCATTTCATTAAAACAAAGGTTTGTTAGCTTCTATATACTTATAACATTTTTTCACAAAATGTTGGGCACGCAAATACTTCGAGCGACATTCTTTTTATTGAATAAAAACACATAAACTGTGAATTTAACAATTAGTTAAGGGTAAAATGTTCATATTATGACTTGTTTATGAGATATGTTGAAATATAAATATGTGATTTTTTTATTATCTTAAAGGAAGGATATGTGATATTTCATAATTTTGTTGGGATATATGATATTTTACAAAATTATAGTACAAAATTATAGGGACATATATAATATTTTACCAACTTCTAAGGACATATATGATATCTTAGAATGGATATGTATGAATTTGAGCCAACATTAATGTCTTCAAAGAATCTAACTTGTTTTTGTTAATTTTTCAGATATTAGATGTGATGAAATACTAAATTGTTAACGGAATTGTAACGTATTAAACATTAATAGTTATTATGCTAATATGTAAGGAAAAAAGGTATATTGATATCAAATAATCTTAACTATCATATTTTAGCTTCTACTCGTCATAACTATTGAATTGGCCGTCAACGGTCCCAACTTTTATCACTTTGACGATCAATGTTCCGTCATTAAATTTTTTTTAACGCCGCTAAGTATTTTTTGAATTCAATATCGATGTTTTAGGCCTTTTGATCGTAAGGATAATACGAGTCGATTGATGTAAAATTTTGCTCGAAACGGCTCTATAAAATTTGTACATCCGATTGAAGCCCCGTTAGGTTTAAACACCCGATTGAAGTATCGTTCCGTTGTTCGGAGCGTTGTTTCGAGGTAAATTTTCCATCAATCAACTTGTATTATCATTCCGATCAAAAGGCTTAAAACCTTGGTCTTGAATTTTTGAAAAACTTAACGACGCTAAAAAAATTTAACGACAGACCGTTGGTTGCCAAAATGATAAAAGTTGGGACCGGTAACAGTCAATTCAATAGTTAGACCGGTAGAAAGCCAATATAGTTGGGTCACGACCAGTAAAAACCAATATACCTAAAAAACAACAATGAACAACCGTACAAAAACTAACGAAAAGCCAAACACCGACCGGTTCGGACAACACAACAGTACATACTACATACTATCCTATCATCTCGGTTTCGGTGGAAGGTTAAAACCGAACCGAAGACACCCATAGAGTAAACAGTAGTATCAAGACACGTATGTTTTCCAAATAATAATAATAATGACACATAGTTTCATGATATATACTACTTTTGAGAAGTAAAAAAAGATTGAAGAATAGAAACTTACTAATTGAGGAAACAGAAGCCACAAACGGAGAAGCAACACCGTTCGAGTTTGAGAACGAATAGGTTCAAGTCCTTTAATAAGAGCTAGCTAGTGTGTGGTATTAGTTTATGTAGTAGGTGGAATTTATGAGACACCGAACACAATTGACTTTTTTTTTCTTTTCAATTTCTTGCAAGTTGAGCATGACCTATCAAATTTATTATATTGGGCATGGGCATGTATGTTTATTCTCTTTGAATTACATGTTTTTTTCAAATAATATATAAAGACCCTTGTACGTTCATGTATGATAATGCGTTAAAAAGTTCTTTTAAGAGAGGGAAAATGTCATATAAGTTTACTCAATGTTTCAATTAAATATCTTAAATTTTTTTTGGCTCTTTAAAGTAACTGAAGTTTCACTTCTGATTACGAGGTAACTTTTACATCAATCGACTCGTATTTCCCTTCTGATTAACAGCTCTAAAACATTGGTATTGAATTCGAAAAAAACTTAACGGCGTTAATAACTTTTTAACGACGGCATGTTAGTTGCCAAAGTGATAAAAAATTGGGACCGTCACCATAATTAGAACTGATAGAAACCAAAAGTTCAAAGTTGGAACTGTTTAAGACAAAGACTAAACTGCAGGTTTGGTCCCTCTGTTTTGATACAACTAACAGTTTTAGTCCCAGCTTAACAGTTATGGTCCCTGTGTTTTTATTTTCTAACAGAAATGGTCCCGAACACTAACTTCATCCAATTTTTCGTTACGTCTCTCACATGCGCCCCGCATCTGAGGGATAAAAATGTCATTTCTCTCCCTCTTTTAACTAGGTCGTCATGTAGGTTAACATTTTTATTCAGTCGCATGTCAAAAAGAGTGGGAGAAATGACACTTTTACGCCGTATGTGAGGGAGACTTAACGGAAAATTGGATGAAGTTAGTGTTTGAGACCATTTCTATTAGAAATTAAAAACACGAGGACCAAAACTGTTAAGATGAGACTGAAACTGTTAATGATATCAAAACATAAAGACCAAAACTGCAGTTTACTCTAAAACAAATATACCTAATTAAAATTAACTTAATGTATAGAAAATTACAAAACCCATACAATCACAAGGAGGATATTTGCATTTGTGTGTTTTTGGTGTGGTCCTAAAATGTTGTTAGGGCCTGTTTTCAATAACTTCTCTGACCAAAAAGATAACATCGCTTCGAAATTGAGTGGACACTGTATCTACACGTTTTATTTATAATATTACCGGATGTGTGACCATACACACCACCAAAATAATTTAAGGCCAATGTTGTACTCATATTTTGACTTATTACGATATAAATATCAACTTATAATATTAAAGTGCCTTTTAGGAATAAAAACAAAATAAGATGTGAAACATACGGATTTTGACAATTCTATGCCAGAGATAGAAGCAACAAGATAATTTTAATTCTTGTTTTTTAACAGTTTTGAGAATAAAAAAGCACTACAAAAAAAATGTCATTTAGTGACATACAAAAAATGTCATAAAAAACCCAAAAAATGCCACTAAAAGTCTCTGAAAGAATGTGCGACACACATAAAAAGTGTCACTAGAAACTATGTCACTAAAGCCTTTTAGTGACACTTTTTTTTTGCCACAATATAAAACAATGTCTACTGTTGCACAAATTTTATGTCACTAAAAATGCTTGGAGTTACATATCCACACTACTTTTAGTGGCACTTACTGCCAAAGCATATTAAATGCCACACTAATAACGTTTAGTATTTAGTTTTAATTAATTACAATTTTTATCTTTTACAAAAGAAAATAAAAATAAAACTGTAAAAAATAGAAATTGAGATATTATTGACTTCAAATAACAACTTCATCGACTTCCCAATAATCCAAACATTTATATACAAATATCTAATAAGTTTTAAATATCTAAAGTAACAAATGTTGAAAAAAACTCGTAGCTTCATAGTGTTCATAAACCACTTTCTTCCAATCTTCATGCGAGAAAATGTTCCTTGTGTTAAGTCTTACTTGGCAATAAGCTAGTAATTACCTGTAAGAAAATACAAATATTTTAGTATCACTTGCAATAACTTTTAATGAAGCCTAAATACTTGATAGTTGATATATAACCAAATGAAGATAATAATCAAGAATCTTAATAGAAGCTGCAACTTACAAAGATATGAAAATAATAATTTCTTGAACCTATCAAAACAAATATACATACATGTATACTAACGCATTCGCAAGTGCTCCTCCATCTCCAACCCACCAATTCATCATCAAAATCTTCAACACCTTTACTTTCCAGCTCCAACCCACTAATTCATCATTTTCTTGAAGAACTGGTATCTTAGATCGACAAGCATATATATGCAATAAACCTGCCTTTGTTGACTCTGTATAAGTTTCATGCACACTAATAAGACAACAACACCTTTAGTCATATGACCAGGTGCACTGTTTGTATTTCCCACTAGTTGATATTATAAATTGAAGATAAAGAAGAAACACAACCAGTTTGTTGGTTAAACCCCTCTTTCTTTATCTGTAATCACTGTAAAAAGAACGATCAAGCTAATTGGAAATATAATGCCACACATCCTTGAAAATATACTGATTAATAGTGTCTGCAAAAAAAACATATATATTGAATTAAACTTAGATAAAGTGTCAAAGACAGATTGAAGAAAAATAAAGGTTGTCCAAAATGATTTCAAGTATGTTGTATTTCAAATATTATTGCGTTTCTTATTTATATAGTGACATGAGATGCAATGAAACATCTACCACATAACAAAGTGTGAGATGCAACAAGAAATACACATATATCAATGCACATGCATAAATACCTACAAATACACACATAGATATCAATACACATACATAAATATCTACATATATATACATAGATATCATTTACATACATCATTACATCAATGCTTGCAATACGTATTGATGGATATCTAAGTTTAACAATTACATTCATATGTAAAATTGAAATTTGACAAGAAGCAAATTTATTATTGGGTCATTCGGTCCATAAAAATTGAAACTTCATACATTAAGTCAGAATTTAGGGATAACCTCAAGTTTAAGACTCTAGAATCTTTAAACTCAAGGAATATTAATTATGAACATACAGGATCGAAAGAACAATGAACAGAAGCACATAAAGCTTTACGCCTTTAAGCGGTATACAAAACAGTTTTAGTGATTTATAAGTTACAAGTTATTTCCCATTTTTTTCCTCTATGGCACCTAAATGCCATAACTAATTGTACATTGAGTAGCAAAAGTTAGCATTTTCCACTAGATATGACTACCAAACTCATACTTAACTAAGAAGCACAATACACATATCTTGTTAAATAAAACTCAGAATTTATATTAGGTTATCAGATTGTATAATAGCACAACAACAATGAAGTACCAAAAATCAATTGAACACAATTTTGATTTCGTTATCTGAATAGAAGCAAATACCTTTTGACTCGATATTTGAAAAACTATCAAAGAAGATGAAGCCTTGAACGATACTGAAGAATCACAGTTGAAGTCCTGAATCAATATCTAAGGAGATCAAGTGCAACATATAAATAAGTTTAAGAATCAATAACAAAAATTAGATTGATAGAACCTAGCCTTTGAGAATTCACACAAAAGCGAAGAATCAATAAGAGCAATGATGAAAAACAATGTAAAGAGTATATTAGTATTCATGTTTTACCAAATAAAAATTACTACTATTTAGGTTTCTGTTTTGAGTGTTCTTTTGAAAATAATACAAACAGATTTAGATAAACACCTTCCCAATTTTTAGGTCCAAACTCGTTCCTTTTTAATCCATGTTTGAACTAGGTAGACCTATATTGTAACCATATATAAGGAAATTTGTGCATACATGCTTAAGTTACACAATGCCTGGCAACTCTAACTAACTGGTATCAAATACCACTTGTTAAAACAATTCCAAAAAACACATAATCTCTATTTAATAGTTAAATTTGTTAATCGATAAATAGCTACCTGACTTTTAAACCTCACAATAAAAACTAATTTCATATGACTTAAAGCTTTGCAAAACCCACAAATTTTATGCCATCAAAATATGTTAGATGCTTCAATAGTCAATAACCCTAACATAAATCACGCAACAACTAGAACAAATGATATGTTATCTTTTTCATTAAATATAAATAGAGAACAAACCCAGATGGAGTCCTATATAAGGCTTAGATACCCTTTCTATGGACTAAAATCGACAAACAAAACAAATCACAATGTGAAATCAATACAATACATCACAAACACAAGTGAGAAAAGTAAACACGAAACTCACTTTGAAAAACAAAAAATTTAGAACACCATAACCTAGAATCTAAAGGCATGTATCAAATGAATAACCGACACACTATATATTATAAAACTGAGAAACGGACATGAAAAAGTAAACCTCAAACTCGTTCACGACGTAAACAAGATAGCATCAAATACGTAATCAACAACATAGATAAATAATAGACGCGATATTCCAAAATTTGTACCTGGGTTTTCAAGATCTGAAAAAATTGAGTAAGAATTGCTTATTGTTTGTTCATTCTCTAAATTAGGTTTTGGAGATGAGGGGGAATTGGGGTTTTTTGGAAGAGGGGTGATTTTGGTGGTGGGAGACTTTGATGAAATTTGAACTAAATGAAATGTGTATAAAACAAACGTGGTATATGTAAAGTGCCATAAAAAATTTATATTTATGGCATAAAAGTGAAAATGTCATTAAAAGAGTGCCATGTAAATATTAGATACACAAAGTGTCATTAAAAACTTGAATTAGTGACACAAAATCAAAATGCCCTTAAAAGTGTGTGTCGCTAAATGGCATTTTTTTTGTAGTGAAGAATTCTTGTTTTTTTAACAGTTTTGAGAATAAAAACGGAAAGTCTTTCTGGTCCGACGCAAAAAACACGTTCTCATTTTGAATCTATTTTTGAAGATATATATATATAGACTATAAAATGGAAACATATGTGTACGATGGAAAGCAAGAAATTTGAATGGAATTTGATGGCTAGTAGTTATATAGCTAGGAATAACTTTTTCTTGGTTTTTAAAATTGAATTTCCTTTTAGTTTTCAAGTTTATAAATGCATAAAAAATTTAAACCAGTTATTGGTTCAGATTTGAAGGTAAAATGAAAACATATTTTTATTGTTTATAGAGATCTACTTATATTTTAGTAAACAGCTAGACCTAGGGTCATGCGGTCAAGCAGTGGCCACGTCACATATACGTGTTGATTAAAAAAGTTTAATTTCTTGTACATCAAAGCCATAATGAATGTATCACATATTAACAAACGAAAAAATATCAAAAGTTAAAGATCAAAATAATAACCATGTCAAAACTGGAGGGTTCAAATTGTAAATATGTCAATGCTGAAATAATGGGTCAAATTTGAAAACTGGTTTGGTTGGGTCATCAGAGACTAGAATGATAATTAGTCAAAGTAAGTAAGGGACTAAAATCATAAATATGTCAAAAATAAAACAAGTTAAAATTTAGTAGATGGCATTTTTTTAATTAACCCAAACATGATGACTAATTACTAAGGCCATAACCGACCTTGGTTATTAATAAGTTTATAAATTATCACGTGTAAAAAGTATCGAAGGATATGACTAGTGAATTTAAATGAAAAAAAAAGTTACGATATTACAATAAAGATAAATACTTTTAGGATGTATGATTTAGGATGGTTTAGACCATCTCCAACGCAGAGCCCGTATCGCTGTTTGTGGGGGAAGGGCGGCACTTGCCGGACAAACGGCGTTGAGAAGGTTGAATCCGTGGAGACAAGCCTGTGTGCGCGGGCGATGTTGAATGATTGGTGGGACCCACTTTAATAATAGTATATTATTTTCAATTTCAAAACATTATTTTTTAATATTACATTGGCTCTGCTCTATTATTGTTTTAACAATTATTTCTTTTTAATAATCTTAACAGTTAAATGAAGATGACTGAATTTTACAATTAATAAATGTTGTTATTGTTATTATAAATAGTTTATTACTAAACAACACTATATGTCTTAGTATTAATTTTTTTATTACTTGTATCATTGATTATTGAATTAAATCAAACATTTTATTAATAATTTTAAAATGTTATTATTTAAATATGTAGAATAAATAAATAGAAAAAGAAATGATGATATGGAAATATAAATGTGATTTGTGAAAGAATGGTGTTGAGGGTAAAAGTTGATTTGTGTAAGGATGGATGGAAGTTAGTGGCATGCTGACTAGGTTAATTCTTATAAGGATGGGTTCTCAGCGTTGCGGATGGTCTTATGTGATAAATGAAAGTCATGACTCATGAATTAGAGGAGAAAGGTATGGTACAACAATTACGAGAAGTCTTTCTGTGAGTCGGCTTATATTGATCTATTCATATTTTAAAGACGTTACCTAGAAAATGTGATATAAGTTTTTTACTTCAAAACACATAGGCGTTTTGGAGTGTTTTTTAAGCCACAGTACATGTGATCCAAAAGGTATTATATCCATCAAATTCCTTTAAAAAAAATTATATCCATTAAATAATTATTTATTCTATGATTAGACTACTTTTTTAATGATGATTTTATTAATACCCTGAAAACTTTTATCAATAGAGTTATTAACATCAAATGAATGCCTTTTTTATTTTGTGACGTCCAAATTTTTTTTAAAACTTTTCTGAATGGCAATGATGTCTCCAAACTTGACAAACAGTAATAAAAGCCACATTAAATGTATTTCAACATCACCTCCTCAAAATTAAATGACAGGTCCCCACAAATGGGTAATGTTGCCCATCTATCGACTTTGATTTTTGGTGGTTGGTTGAGTAACTCTTTTTCCTTTTATTGTTTTTGGCATTTTAAATAAATTACATAACACTATGTGAATGTCTGCTCTTCTTTTACAAAAGTGGTATATGTGTTATAATAATGGGGTGAGTGATGATGAGCTAGCATAATGTTGAATGTGGCCATGGAATAATTTTTTATGCAGTGGATGTGTCAACATCTCCACAAACAAAAACTATGGATACTCTTTTATAAATCCTAATAATAAAAGAGTGTTAGTGTGTCAAGTTGCTTGTTTTGTTGTGAGTCAACCAAAGCTAGGAAGCGTTCTGTTTTGAATCGAAGTTGCGACCAGTTTGGTCGAAGGAGTCAACAATTGGATAAGCCGAGTAGATGGATCGGTAAAACATTCTGTGAATGCTAACGAGTTGAATGTAAAGAAAACCGATCAATGCAAAGGAACCAAGCTGCAAAGGATTTAGTACAGTAGGCGAGTATAGATGCCAACTGCTTAAAAGGACTAGCTTATGATGAGCCGATTAGTAATGTGTTTATTGTTTAAGGGAACGAGTCTTTGTGGTTTGGTAATGACTAACTTAGCAAATTCAATTTTGAATGGGCAAAGCGCTATGAATATCAAGACGTTTGGTCTTGAAGTCGAGGAAGAGATAGCATTGGAAAAACACATAACTACCCGGGAAGATGAATGTGCATGTATAATGTTCAAGGCCAAGGAACAAAATGAAAAAAAATTCTAGGGTTTTAGTACTTATAACAGCACGAAAGCAAGGGGGAACAAGTCAAGATTGAGAGGGAGTCTTGAGAAAGCTAATATCGAGAGAGAGTATTAAACATAACGATAATAGACTTAAGGGCGGTTCATTAATTCTCTTGAGGTGGTTTGGAGAAGAATTAACTAATAACAATTATTTTGTTATTAGGATCTATCTAGTATTATATTAATTAACTAATTAACTAATTTAATTAAGCATTTGAGTTAGCGTCTAACTAGTATAGGTATTGTTTTTGTTCTTAGTTTATTGATTTTATTTTTCTGTTACTATTAGGAAAGTTTGTCTATTTGAAATTTATTATAGACAAAACTGCACTTTTGGTCCTTTATGTTTACACAAACCTGCACTTTCAGTCATTTAAGTACAAAAGTCATAATTAACATCCTTTGTCTTTAAATTTGATGCATTTTTAGTCCTTTAATACTAACGGTGTTAAATAGTTCAGTTAAGTGAATGACAATTAATTGTTTTTACCCCTAAAGGACTATTTGAGTAGTTTTATTTAAGCTTAAAGGACTCTTTCTGTAACTTCAATATCTTTTATTTAAAACCTTAGTTTATTTATATATTTTTAAAACCTTTATTCATATTATCATTTAATTAAAATGTAGACAAACTTTATAAGCATATTTTTTTGTAATGTGATCAATACATTTTTTGAACATATTAAAGTAATCTATGAGTAATTTTTTTAGTAACTAAATTTTTACCGAAAAAGTTTCTAAATCATTTTAAAATTCGCAGAAAAAATCTCATTGATATTTAAATGTATTTGTATATTAAAATCATATTTGCATATTTACATCCATATCATAAAAAATATTTAATTAAACGTAAAAATTAAATTTACAAAAAAAGTAATCATTAACTTCACATTACTTTAAAATTTTATATTTTTAAAGTAATGTGAAGTTAACGATTCCTTTTTTTGTAAATTTAATTTTTTCGTTTGGTTAAATTTTTCTTATGATATAGATGTAATATTGTAAATGTAACTTTAATCTACAAATACATTTAAATAATATTGTAAAATTTTTTGGAAAGTTTTGAAACTTTTCGGTTATTTTCAAAATTTTATGAACAATATAAATAATATTGTAAAAATTTTGTTATTCAAAAAATGTACTAATCACATTACAAAAAATATGTTTATAAAAGTCTACCTTTTAATTAAATGATAATATGCATAAAAGTTTCAAAAATATAAAAATAAACTAAGGTTAAAAGATATTGGAGTTACAGAAAGAAAAAGAGTACTTTAAGTTTAAATAAAATTACTCAAATAGTCCTTTATGGGTAAAAAGATTCAATTGCCCTTGAATTAACTAGAGTATTTAACACCGTTAGTGTTAAAGGACCAACAATGCAACAAATTTAAAGACAAATGATGTTAATTATGACTTTTGTACTTAAAAGACTGAAAGTGCAGGTTTATATAAATATAAAGGATCAAAAGTTCAGTTTTGTCTTTATTGTATTAGGGTTTAATAAATGGAAAATTGGCCAAAAATACTCCCAACTAATATATATTAACCGAAAGTAATCACAACTCAGTTTATTCTCTCCAGTGGTCCCAATCCATCTTTTTTTTCAATTCTTTTCGAATTTCAAAATCGATGTTTTAGGGATTTTGATCGGTAGAAAGATATGAGTCAATTGATGTAAACTTTACCTTCAATTGTTGCTCCAAATGATTTAATTTTAAGATCTGATGGAAGCACCGTCAAGGTTTAAACACCTGCTTGAAGACCGTTTTATCGTTTGGAACTCCAGTTAGAGGTAATATTTACATCAACGGACTTGTATCCTTCTCCCGATCAATATCCATAAAAATTGTTTTGAAAATCGAAAAAAATAAAAAAAAGTTAACGTCCGTTAAGTGCACTTAACGGCGGACCACTGTAGGCCAAAAAAGTTGGATTTGGGACCACTAGAGAAATAAACTGAGTTAGAATTATTCTATGCGCTAATAAATGCTAGTTGGATTCATTTCATCTCAATTCTCCTTAATCAATTATTTGGAAATAATTTAGTTTTCCAGTAAAATATTTGTTCTACTACTGCAGTTTGGTTATTTTCAAGTTCTAGAAACTGTATCAGAACCGACTCTAGAACCGGAGTAGAAACCAATCGAAGAAGGTAAAGAAATCGATCTAGTTTTCTGTTTAGAGGATCAATCTAGTTAGAGATTGCGGAACAAGTAAACCTCCGATGATGTTTGATCTTCTTGATATCGTTGTTGTGGAAAAACTCATCAACCGATCCCGTGACAACAATGACATAATGCCCATACACCGCCCCCACACCGTTTTCCCCGATGTTATAGCCAATTACGTAATCATCGTCACACTTGATAACAAATGTTTGTATTTTGTTTTTTTTTTAATCTAACTATCACATTTATACACCTTATCATTTGTAATATTTACAAACTTTATTAATATCACTCACCTATTATCAATCAGTTTCACTATCACTCATCAGTTATGTGAGATCTTACGTGACATTAATTTTTTTGTAACACTCAGTACCACTACTCATGGTCTAATAAGCACCGACTTATGTATCCGGTAAACGACTGTGTGGTAAATGGTAAAGCAGTAATCATGAGACATTCGAATCCAAAGAAGGAATTTCATATATAAAATAACATAAATTTAACATATATCATTCTGTTAACAAACCTTTTTTATGATCAATTAACCCCCTATCAAATATCAAGAACTTGCTGATCATTTAAAATAAAAATGACGTTTTCTTCCAAGATATGATACTACAATCAATATCGAAGAATTGGTCCGAAAACAAAGGATGTGGATAGGCTTTTGCAAATGATTATTTTTTAGTGGGGATTTTATCTTCATTTCATGATTTCAAGTAATTTACTAATGTTCTCAAAACTGGCCGGGGCACCTCTGGGTTTTACAAAATGGGCAAAATCAAGAACTGATTCTCCGCATTGCTCTTTCAAGCCTTTTATTCTCAAGTCACCTTTACTAGTTCTTCGCATCTGTCTGTAATCTGTCTTTAGCTACAAATAAAGACTCTCAAGAATGATAGGTCTGGCCTGAATCCCGTGAATAATGGTCAGGAAGATACCTTTAACCCGGAACACACTGGCTTTGTTAATTCCTATCAACATGATGCACCTGATAAGGGCGTGAGAAGACCGTGGAGACTTTGACCGAATGAATAGGGATCAATGGATATATATTGAGTAGGAGAATCCGGTAATTTTTTATATTAAGAACTTTTATCTTTCTTATTTCTTCCAATTTGAGTGATAAGAAACATACGATATTTATTTCTACAAATGTCAACAATGATTGTGGAGCAAAGGATGACAGTGGACACACAATCGGGTCACTCACACTTATACACATTATTATTTATGTATCAGGTATAATACCTGTGTGTATCTGTGTGTTATACATATGTTAAATAATAATAATTATAAAAAATTATAATCATTATGTTTAAAAATTTGAAAATTTTAAAGCGGATTTATATCCATCAACTCATACAACTCAATTTCCCCCCAAACTTCTTAGTACAGAACAAACATTTTTTGTTGTCAAGATCCACTCTTGTATCCAAATTGAGAAATATCCATCGACTCAACCATAGGGCTGGCAATTTTGTACACGGACACAAATACACGACACGAACCTACACGGTCTTAACAGGTAACAGGTAAGGCCTTAACAGGTAACAGGTACTAAACAGGTAGACACGAATCTACCTGTTAATTTTCGTGTATTTAACAGGTATTTACCTGTTTACCTGTTAGTACCTGTTAATACCTGTTATGATTTTTTTTAAATTTAAAAATATAATTTAATATAACATATTTACCTTATTTACCCTTATACTTATAGACAATTTTTATTTCACTAAACAAGTTCTTGAATACTTGTTTTTAAACAAGTCATATCGTGTCTTATCGTGTCTTATCGTGTATACCTGTTATAAACAGGTACAGGTACAGGTAATGGTTAGGGCTGGCAATTTCTGACACGGACACGATAACACGACACGACACGAAATTAACAGGTTTCGTGTTTGACCTTAACAGATCCCGTGTCATTAACAGGTTAACACGATAAAGACCTATTAATTTTCGTGTCTTAACAGGTCAAGACCTGTTAACACGATGGGTCACCTGTTATTATTTTATATTATAAAAAAATATAATTATATATTATATTATTATTATTATTTACAAAATATCTACTCCCCTAAACCTATTCAATCACACAATTCACATATACCAGTTCACGACTTCACGCATATCTTCTTCTTTCAATCAAGTTTTAAAATTCAAACCCTAAACCTAAACCGCCTCTGCCGCTCATTGGCCATAGCCTGCGTCGCTCGTCAACCACCGCTTCCGCCGCTCATCGACCACCGCCTCCGCCTCCTCCGTTCACCGACCACCGCCTACAACCTCGTATGCGTATCATGGATATGGAAGATGATAAGGTGGGTCTGTGAATATGAAAGGTGATACGAGTTCAGGGGCAAAGAGAGATCTGATGTGTGGATATGGAAGATGATAAGGGTAGGATGTTAATGTTATGGTTAGAGCCAAATGAATTTTTAGGACTAATGAATTTTATGGAATTATAGTTAATTTAAAAAGTGAGGTTTTATCGTGTCTTATCGTGTCTTTATCGTGTGATCTGGTTTTTATCGTGTTCGTGTTCGTGTTTAGAAAAAATGACACGATAAGTTATCGTGTCGTGTTCGTGTTTGGGCTTATCGTGTTCGTATCTTATTGTGTCGTGTCTGACACGATATGCCAGCCCTAGTAATGGTAACAGGTACACGATAGCTTATCGTGTCGTGTACAGGTAATAAGGTTTCGTGTTCGTGTCTTAACAGGTTCGTGTCTTAACAGGTACAAGTATACACGATTTGCCAGCCCTACTCAACCACGAGCATGTAGGTATAATGGGTAGGTTAGTCTAAATCTCAATTTCAGACTATAAAACTCTTACAAATGAACAATATACACTAAAAAAGAAGATGAATGTCTTCATCAAAACGGTTGCATAAATGACACAATACATATGCGACTGAGATCCCTCTTTTTGCAAGAGAAAGCTATGTTGGTCTGCATCTGAGTGAATAGGAAGTTTGCTTTAATTGGTAGCGAGTTATTGTGTTCATGCGTATCTTCCATGTGAGTGAACATGTTTCTTGTGATAAGCCCCACGATTGATATCAAAAAAGTCAGATTCAAATAAATTCCAATTTTAATATAAAAAAATTAAACGTGATTCCATTTAGGCCAGGATCTTTCTTGTAACATCCCATGCTGGTTGTGAGGGAGAACAAATGCTTCCTTATAAGGGGCTTAGCCTCTCACAATCATGAAAGTGTTTTAAAACCGTGAGTGCCGTCAAAACGGACAATATCATGGTGCAGTTACGCTGGGTTGTTACTAATGATATTAGAACTAGAGACCAGACTAATATGCCAGTGAGGACGTTAACGCTGGGTTGTTACTAATGGTTGCTACAGGCATTAGAGACGAACGTTTTTTCAACTGACTTTCCGGTTGCAAAGCGGTCGCAGATAGCCTTTTGAGACCGTTTTGCGACCGAAATGGTCGTAGCTATTGCCATATTTTCTAGTAGTGGTTGAGCTCCTTAAGAAGGATGGATTGTAACATCTCACATTAGTTGTGAGAAAGAACAAAGACTTTCTTATAAAGAACTTGATTTAAAACCATAGGCAGCCGCCAAAGAGCGGTTACATACGTTGGACTATTACATTTGTCTCCCCACATTCCAACACAACATCTTTTATTTCTTCAACTGAAAATGGAGAGATTAACATACCTACATGAGATGAGTCAAGTTTTTTTTGAAATACTCACTTGATAAAGATGGCATATCAATTACTTAATCATTAAACTTATCAGCAAATTAAGAAGTTGAAAATGAGTTCCTTGATCCGATTATTGATCCATACGCTCTTTCAGTTGATGCCATTAATTCTTTTCTTTGACCGGTTGTAATTGATTGCTCTATGAAAGAAACCTGAGCTCCCATTTTCATTAATTGCTCGTTTATTAATAGTGAGTTAATATTTTAATAAGAGGTTGAAATGATTGAGAAGATTATCGTGATGATGACATATATATGAGTATATGACTTCGGATAAAATAGTTAAAAGGCATATGACAATTGACAAATAGTTAAATTTTTTTAAATATAAATAGATACATGATACAAGGATGCAAAGTTTTTTTTATCCTGCTTAGAACATATATGACGATCAATCGATCATTAAGGTCAAGGATAGCTTGAAAAACAGAAAAAGGGTAAATTTAAAAATTTATATTTTGATTAACAAGGCTACAATGGTTGGTTATTGAAATGTTTTTAATGTAACAGATAAATATCATAATTTAACTGCTTCCAATAATATACTCCATCCGTTCCATTATAAGTGTTCATATTGCGTTTTTTAATTGTCCCATTCAAAGTGTCCACTTTTAAAATTTATTAGTAAATTTCCAAATTTGCCCTTGATAACATAAAACAAACAATGTGATGGACTCACAATAATATTTATTGTCAAGGGTATTATTATCAAATGACAAGCAAAAATAACAATCATTTAATGTGCCTAAAACTTTGTGTTTTTCAAACTAAGACACTTATAATGGGACGGAGGGAGTATATGGTATTTTAAATTTATTTTGAATATAAATATATATATATATATATATATATTCCTATATATATATATCTAGGGTGATGATCATTACAGAACATTTTTTTATCGCGAGAATAAAAAGAATAATTTCTGAACCTTAATCAAGTTATTGACTATTCTAATATCATTAATCTACATATATGTAAATCAGTTGTTCTTTAATTTACATATATATGAATCGATGGTTTTCTTAATTTACATGTATGTAAAAAATAATGGTTCTGTAATTCTGTAATTAAGTTTGTTCTGTAACAGTTATATGATATTTATAAGTTTATAAAAATTTACAAGCATGGAGGTCGTCTTCAAGGCTCTCATATATGGGGACCATAATGGCTTTATTCAGAATCTTTATAACTTTTTTAGAATAGTTGTTTGTGATAAGTCTTTGTTACATTTTTGTTCACATATATAAGTCTATATACCTACTTCTCTACCTACTTTTTGACCCCATTAGAAAAAAAAGCTCTTTTCATTTCAAGCTCAATGGTAGTTTCCATACCTACAAGAAAATCTTTCTCTTACTATTTTTCATTGGTGAAGTTTTTTTGAGAGCGGAAAGATGCCAAATCACGTCTAATATTTTTTTATCAGTCGTGTAATTTTGAGGTATGATAGCTTAAAAACTATCTAAGAATAAAATTAGTATATGTATTAGTCTCGACATCTATTTTAAATTTTAGAGTTGATTGCCAAAATGATCCGTATCACCAAAATAGATGTCGAGACTAATACATATACTAATTTTATTATTAAATATTTTTTAAGTTATCATACCTCAAAATTGTTTAGTTGAGAGTTATATTGGCCAAAGTAATACTTAGAGGTGACAACGGCCAATATTAACCAATAGTTATAGGTGATTAAATCCAATAACTCTATTATGATTCTGCGAATTGTGATTTTGTGTTTTGAGATTAGTTCTTGAAACGTGTAAAAACACTAGGCTACACCAAAATACTGCTAATATATGTTCAAAGTCCACATATGTAATCTTTATTTTGTAACCTAAGACATTGATGTGAATTGAACCCTATTCTTTTGAATGAATCGATTTTCATATTTCTCATATCCTTGTGTTCACAGGATACAAATTCGTCACCCACTTGCGTTTCCGCCTCAACGAGCTAGGTTGTGGCTATTTTTCTACTGTTAAACAGGTTGCTAGTATATATCTTTATGAACACACGCAGTATATATCATCGATCATTCTCTTATTTCCTCCAAATGCATAAGCAATTGTCATGAAATAATAAAACATTAGGCATTTAATAATCTTTTCTAATGAATAACAACAATAATACACGCAAACAAAGTACCCATGAAAGATCAGCTTAATTTCTTAGTTAGTTTTGCTCAGAATTAGCTTCACCTTCTTTCAAGTAATACTTGCCGAGACGTTCGGATGTCTTCTTAACCTACAAGTCATGACAATGCAACGTTTACCTTATATATCGTCCTCGTTTATTCATGTATAAAACAAGTATATGGAAATCCGTATATATGATTTATTGTGATCGCGTGCATGGTTACCTCTTCGTCCCAGTTTGTTCTCCAAACCATGTACACAATAGAAATAGTTTGTGTTAGAACACCTCCTATCATTCCGATCCATATACCCTATCAAGTTATAACCATATCAAATAACATATCATTTTTATTCTCGTACGTACGTTCAAACTTTAAATTTAAGATAATCTTAACTTGTAGCGTATGTATTGTGTACCTTAACTTGAAGAGGCGTTACATATCCGAGCAAAGCTCCTAAGGGGATACCAATCACGTAATAGCAAACGAGGTTAATGATCGCAACAGTTGATTGCATACCTGATCCAATTGCCACCCCTGTCGACGACAATACAATTTTCTTTTCAAACACATAAACTTTCCAAAAATAGTAGGTCTTAATATAATGTGTTGGTTGAGTATATGCGTGCATATTATTGAATTGAACGAAATAAGTTACCTGATAGCACGGGATAAATGCTGTTCAAAAGAACTGTGAATGAGAGAAGAAAAGAAAGATCTACTACCGTGTCCGCGACTCTATCGTCATTTGTAAACAAGTATGCAAGATTTCTTCCAAACACCAAACAGATAACAAAGAAAAACAACCCAATTGCAACTGAAGTTCCCATCAAAACTTCTATGGCAAATTTTACTGCTTTCGCGTTTCCTCTTCCTAATTCGTTTGCCACCCGAACGCTTTGTTCATGTTAAAATTACAAAAGAAGTTGTATTAGCAACAAATATACTTAAAAGGCCATGTTTTTAACAAACAATTTTTGAGGTTTTGACAAAACATGACTTTCAACATGCTAAAATAGTTGTTATTATGCAAACGTTGTCCCTTTTTAAACATCACACTTTTGCCAAATCTAACGAAAAAAATCATGGATCGCTTATTGACTTACCATGCGGCACCTAAGAATCCGAGGCTTATTGCGAAATCCCACAAGTTAATGTTTAAACTGCAAAAAATTTTAGCATAAACGAGTTTTATTTTCTTCTAAAGTTGATCAAGACAGGAAAAATAATGACCCGAGTTGATCTGTACCAGATGGAGAATGCAGATATTGCGACCGCTGCATCTTTCATGTAGCCAGCAAGTAAGACTAGAACCGCATTGTACCATAACTCCAAGCTACATATTAATTAAAACAATGAATATTAATTTGGTATCTTAATTTGTCATAGAGAACATGTTGCAAATAAGGTCTAGGGTGTTAAGAAAACAATGAATATGTTCTTGTATGAGTTGAAGGGGGTCTAGACAATTTTTTTTAACAGAACATGTTTTTAACAAACAATTTCTAAGGTTTTATTAACATGCTGACAAACAATGAATATGTTCGTGTATTTCTAGCAACTTGCTAGTTTATTAATAAAACTTTTTGTTGGTTGTTAAAAAAAATAAGGTTGTGTTAAATACTCACCAAATCATCAAACCAGAGGATATTGACATCTTCACAACAGGAACAAGATCCTTAAAAGCAGCTAATGTAAACCCTTTCCATGTATTAGGACACCATCCTCCAAAAATGTATATGAACTCCCCAATCACAAGAAACCACGTAGATATCGTGAGTGCAAGCATCGCACCCGTGACCCCCATGTCCAGCGTACGCACAAAAAGTATTGACAAAAGAATGTGAAGAGCAAACTGAACAGCCGAAATCCATGCAATAATCAAGTTCTTTGATTGTGCTTGTAGATAGGTTTGTATAGTCTGTCTAAAAACATTGTTATAAACAAAAGAGATGAACCATAAGGATATGTATCCACCACTGTTTGCAATCGAATCATCCTGACCCAAGAGTTTGAAGATTTGGGCACCAAAGATCAATATCGGGAGAAAAACGGTCACGACAATCAAGTCAATGATCCAAGCTCTTTGCAAGTGAATGCCCATCATGTGGTGTTGTCCTGCTCCAAATGCTTGTCCGCAAAGGGTCTCTGTTGCACTTGACATTCCTATCTGTCGATAAATCCGATTAACATAAGAAAAAATGAACAAATATAATATGTATGAGTTGTCTTTTTAAGTGACTATGGTCAACTTACAAGTAGTCCGTTGATAAACCGAACGACAAGTGTTTGAACAAGTGCGTAGCCAGCAAGATCGATTTCGCTGACATGGCCGATAAATGACTGGGTGACAATGATAGCTCCAAATGATGAAACCCTTGATATTATGCCTGGCAATGCAACTCTCCATATCTTTGTAGACTCGTTCCATACCCTTTGTTTTAGGTCACCTTCCTCGTTTTCATCATGTCGAAGAAGCTTCGTTTTCATCCCATCACCCATCCTGAAAACTAAGAAATTGTAAACATGTTAGTAAGTACGTTAAGGTGCGGAGTATTGAAAAGTAAGAAAACGAGAAAATATTATTTTTTATAACTTTATTTAATTCAAATGATACACAAAATAATTTAGAGTTAAGTGCAAAATGCACCACTCTGATTTACATCCAATAGCACTTTGTAACCCCGCTTGATAATTTAGACCTTTTGCAACCCTTGACTTTCTAAAGTGAGTCATTTCCATCCCCCAGTTAGTTTGATTGTTAGTTGATCGTTATTTGTAACGGTAAAATAGACCATTTACCAAAAAAATAAGCATATTTATAACTTATGAGATGTAAAAAATATGTAAGGAAGTGGATTCGTCGTCGGTGTCGATGGTTATCCGACAGTGAGTTGTTATGATTATGTTATTTTATCGTCCATGTGTATGATTTTTTGTATTTTTAATGCCTTTCACTCAAAAGTATATTTTATTTAGATCTTATAAATTATTAATTTGTTTCTTTTTTATATAAATAGTCTATTTTACCGTTTCAAATAACGATCAATTAACAATCAAACTAACCGGGGATGCAAATGACTCACTTTAGAAAGCTTAGGGTTGCAAAAGGTCTAAATATTCAAACGGGGTTACAAAGTGCTATTAAGCGTCAACTACATGGGTATTTGCACTTAACTCAATAATTTATAATAGGGTGACAATTAACGATCAACTTTAAATCAGAGGATTTAAACCTCTAAACTCCATGTTCTTTGTGGAAGTACTAGAGGGGTATGTTAGTTTTACTATTAGTCGATTAAAAAACGTAAACACACAAGTACGTACCCACACCTTATCCTTATCTACCCTAAGTGGTAGAGATAGAGGTTTTATGTAATGTGGTTTTAAATAAGTAAACATTTAATGTTGCAATTTTTAAAATATAAAATTGTATTCAGCAATCAAATGCCGTGATCAATAAAGTTTTGGATGAAGTTTCAAGCACCCCTTCCATCCTTAGAGGCACACTCAACTGGTCCAACCAAGCCGCAATATTGTTTTGTATAGATATAAACATTTATATAATCTAGAGTTAAATGCAATTTGCACCCAGATTTACACTCAAAATCACTTTGCATCGTTGCCTGAAAAATTAGACTGTTTGCACCCCTTATGATTTTTTAAGCAGATCATTTGCACTCCTTCATAACTTTGACGGTTAGTTGACCATTCAAATAATGGTTAAAATAACAATTTACCAGTCTTTAAACCATTTAATACTCTCTTTCCAACCCATTTTAAAACACATTTTTATCGGCATTTGAACTTTGTAATGTTTTTTAACAATAGTTTGTAATGTTTCAAAATTATGTATTTGACACTGTTAGTAAGCATGAGTCATTTGTTGGTCTTTAATATACATTAAAAACCTACCCAACATCAGATAACTTTTTTGTAACTTTTGTAAAAGTTACTAAATACCAAAACAACACCATAACAGCCAAAAAACTAGACCCAAAGTCGTTAGAAACAAAAGTGGTGTTGTGAAATCGATACAAACTCAATTCCCCTTTTAATTGAAAAAACAAATGGTTTTACTAAAATTCAATATTAAGTTTTTTGTTTTTGATTTTTACCACAATATTTTTATAGTTTATATTTTTACCACAAATGATTTTAGTGAAATTCAATTGTTAAGTTTTTTGTTTTTGATTTTTACCACAATATTTTTATAGTTTACATTTTTACCATAATATGTTTATAGTTAACATGTTTGGTCCCTCTTAAAGAATTGTTATTTGCACAATCAAAAAATATTGTTGGGATTGAACAACGAGAAGAGAAGAAAGAGAGAGATATAAAGAAAAAAAAATCTGATGGGCCGTTTAGCGATGGATAGGGGAGTGATTCGACGGTGGTAGCGGTTTGGTCGGGCATATTAGATGGTTGTAGGCGGCGATAGTTGGTGTTGTTATGGTGTCGTGGGTAAACGATGCCAACATATGTGCAACTTGAAGTGTATCTATTGAAAACTCATGTAAACAATCTGTATTTTGTGCATTTTAGATAGTAGTTGATGTGGCTGTCAGGGTGTATGTTTAACAAATGCGAACCAGACATGAAAAGCTAACTAGAAACATAAAAGGCTCGCGCAGCGTGCGAGCCGACGACTACATCTAGTTTATTTAAAGAATCAAGCATCTTCATATTACTTGTAGAAGGCATCAATTTTTGACAAACAACTAGTTTCATCCGGTTAAAGTACACAATTTTATAAAATTTGGACACAAAGAACTCTATATATACATACATATCATGAAATCATGGTTAACTTGCCTTGACACATCATTTTTTTGACAATTTACACTTTCAACTCTTTTTTTACGTATTGACCCTTGAATGTTGTTAGTTGACAAATTTGACCTTGTATTTTTTTTATTTAATAACTTGAAATCTGATTTTGTTTAAATTTATTTTATAAACAAATTCTGAAACCTTATAGTTTTTTTGTTTATGTCTAATCACGTTAATGTCTAAATATTTTACAATTTAACAATGCAACAAAACATTATAATTTTTTTTATCTACGTCTAAAGATGTTAAAGTTACAAACGTAATGTGTAAAAAGTCAAAAAAGAAATATGCCACGTGCAGGCTCCGCATGTTAATGTCATCATTATAATACATGTAAGATCATCATAATACGTGCAACGAATTTACATACACGGCATAGTCGCCGCAGTACGTTGCACATGTCCTAGTTATATATCTAACTGTCATTGGTATAACAACAAAAAAATGAACTTTTTGAGATAAATATAGTTGCCGTAATATTGTCGCTAAACGAAAGTACCAACAAACTTGCTACAAAGAATATATTGTAGGAAAAAGACAAATTTATTTTTGACAATTTCACTACAACCTTAGCTACTAATTTGCGACAATACTTAATTGCCACTACATTTTTGACAACTTAGCTACAAAACTAGTTTATTTATAATTTAATCATAATTTTTGGTTTGTGACAAACTAACAAAAAGTTATGTTGTTTTGTTGGAAAACTGTGGGATAAATTAAAGTATTTTTGTTTTTATTATTTATTAAAAAAAATTGTCATAAAGTTGTTCCCCAAACTTTTGTATAAAAACATATTTTTTAGTTTATTAATATCTCTCATTCTTTGTAGGTCAGAAGTTACTATTAAATATCTCTCATTCTTTGTAGGTCATAATGTCATATTAGTTTATTAATCCAAACAGTATTACAAGAATAGATAAATAAATATAATAAGATTAAAATAATATTATCAAATGTAACAACAAAATATTTATTTTAATTTTAAAAGTTATCCGACTAAAATAATATTGTGACTGAGGGGAAAAGTTTCTTATTTTATAAAGTTGAACTTTTTTACATAAACTAAAGTACAAAAATTAATATTTGTTTTGACACTTTGAAAAAGTCTAACCTATAGTATAATTCAAATATTTCTATATCACCCTTTCTCCCACTCACAAAAATCTCATATCCACCCCTCTACCAATCAACCACCATCACCAAATTAATAAAAGCACCACTTCTACAATATATAATGACACCACCACATACAAGAAACATAAAAATTAATACTTAGGCAAATCTCATGTCAATCGACAGAAAAGGTCTATATCAAAAGGAATATCTAGTTCTAAATATAACCAAAGTGTGTTTCGGGTGCATTAGGCTTAACCTATGGGTAAGAAGAGAACTCTACAGTTACGTAAACTATACACGGATGACAAAAAAATCTCAGATAGATGACCTTTTAAAAAGTTTTCACCTGAATAACCCGAATAACTAAAGACAAATCCGTAAGCTTCTAAAGGGTAAAGCAGGCCGGATAAGCTATAAAGAGACCAAAAGAAAGACATTTAAAGTCCAAAGTTAGAAATATAATTAACTAGAGAATTATAGTACCTGAACACAAATTTTTAATATCACTCGACATATAACATGCTATATATTAGATTATAAACAATAATTTTATTTATTTATTTTTATTTTTTTGATAAACAATAAATTAAGCACACAGTGTCAAAATATATGTAGCTTTTGTGAAAGTAAAAATGGTGAAGAATTGAAATTACTTACGAATTGATGAAACAAGAGAGAAGGTAGAAATATGTGAGATGCCAAGCAAACCTTTTGTCTGAGTTTCAGAAGAAACAGGTTCAAGTGCCTTTAACCTTTTGTGAGACACTAAAGCTAGCTAGCTAAATAATAGAGTATGTGGTAGGTAGAAATATGTGAGATGCCAAGCAAACCTTTTGTTTTCATATGTGCTTTTTTTTTTTTTTGAACGGCAACGATTTATTAGAAACCAAAAGCCACTAGCAAGATGCTAGGACCAAAACAACACTACTAACAACAACAAACATGACTACCTACTCCCACGGGCTATTACACCAATTATGCCATACAGTATCAACTCTATTTGAACGATATTTTAACCAAAGATATGCATTTACCTTTGTCTTCTCAACAACTCTGTCAATAGACAAAGGAATAGAGTTGAAAATTAAATCATTCCTCGCGATCCAAAGGAACCAAACCGTGGCCATGATGATAAGCGCCGCTGTGTCTCTATATTTCTCCGATCCCACCATTGTGTTCACCCGATCTATCCAGTCCCTAACCATGATGCCCAAGTCTTCTGACCAACCACACCAATCACATATTCTTCTCCAAACTTTGACAGCAAAAGGACATGTAAGAAGAAGGTGATCCGTACTCTCGATCTCGCCGAAACACATAGAGCAGTCTTCATAACCCACCGAAACCCCGCGAGCCAATAACGCCTTTTTACAGGGGATTTTGTTCAATCTAGCCTTCCAAACAAAACATCTTACTTTTAGTGGAACCCAATTAAGCCAACGAATTGGGTTTAGGTCCACCGGCGTCCGATTTAGTTCTAATAAATTTCTACAGCTTTTCACCGTGAACATCGAGTCGTCGTTTGCGACCCATTCCCATGAATCCGCAGAATTCGACGGGGAGAAACTCTGTAACAGGACGATACAATTCTGGAACTGCTGGATTTCGTTACCAAAAACAGGTGTCCGGACCCATTCCCAGTTCCAGTAAAAACCACCATCTCCGATCTGATACTTATCGCTGACCAAACACATTTTCTTCTTTTCCAAACGGTATAAATCCGGATATAATTCCATTAAAAGACCGTTTCCAATCCACCAATCCATCCAAAATGACACCGAGCCTCCGTTACCCACTTTAGCTTTCATCAACATATTTAAGTTTATATGTTCTTTCATATGTGCTTTAAACATGTGAAATTAAGTAGTAGCTAGCTAGGGTGTAAACAACAAGTTGAGCCTTTAGATTTATTTCCAAAAATAAAAGAGTCCTTTAGATTTGCAAGCTAACTTAAATTCAATACGTGAAGCTTGGGCTCCATAGGGGGCTTAAAAGGGTGTGCAGCATGAATGACTGCATAGAGCATTCGTTTGACGGGAACATCAAATTTTTAAAAAAATTATTATATAAATTTTTTTATAAAACTTATATTTAGTCAATATTCATGTAACAAATAAGTAAAGATTTAAAGCCCACACCTAAAGGCTAAAGTCCACTACAACTAATTAACTAAACATCTAAAAGTCCACACAATCAAATGAATTATGGATTAATGAAGGCTGAAAGCCCACTGCTGCCAAAAACGTAATTCACTAATTTGAATACTTTGATTTTCTTATGTTTATGTATCAAACGTTTGTTTTTTGGTTAAAAATTTAGTTTATATAATTTTAACGTTGGTGCTTCGGGTTGAAGGGGCGATGGCATTTTTTTCTCGTCTCGCACAGGGCACTCAAATCCTCAGGACCGGTCCTGTTGGGCTCAGATACATTTATTAAACAAATTTATTTTACACTCGAGCATGTTTAAGCTTTCTTTAATAAAGTATTTGAGAGTCCATATCGAGTAGTGTTTGAATCTCTTTACTCGTTTACAATCTTTTTCTAACAGAAATTGTCTCAAACATTAACTCTGTTCATTTTTTCATTAATTATCCATGCACATCAAATAAAAATGTTATTTCCCCTATTATTTTCACCAAAGAACAACTAAATAAAAATGTTAAACTATATCATTTATTTATATAAAGTGAACTAAATTTGATTTACTTAACTTTTTTTTTGACCATTTGCATTTATCGAGTATACGATTACACTGTTGATACCGCTTGGAGATTGGGTGGACATTATATTGACACCTCGTTTAATAGAATAGAATCGGATGTGATGTGGGACCACATGTACACACCTCCACAAAAGCCCCTGATTCAATTATAAAACTACCTATACCTTTATACGATTTTTGGATTTAATTTTTAATTAGATTTTTCTATTGGTCGAGTGTTCCAGCGGTTTAATTTGATTCTTATATATGTGACTTCGTCACATGTTCCATACTCCGTATGTCACATATTAAATAGCTAAAAAATATGAAAATTTAAAGGTAAAAACAATAACAATATTGAAGTCGTACTATATGTTAAAGTTGAGTAAGCGATAAAAAAAATTCACCAGTGACTAAATGATAATTATTAAAAGTCGAGGATTAAAGCCACTAATAGAAAAACAATTGGACATTAAAACCATAAATACGTTAAAGTAAAAAAAATTAAAACATCACATGGCGTTACGTGACTGGCCGGTGCAAAGCATTTACCTTGTCAAATAGGAAGTATATCAATTTGTAAAGAGAAATCCAATAAAACTCTAGCAAGAGATAGTCCATGAACAATTCAAAAGGTAAAATTAAGAAGAAGGGTTAAAAATTAAAAAGTAAACTGCAGTTTTGGTCCATGTGTTTTGATACTATTAACAGTCTCAATCTCTCTTTAATAGTTTTGGTCCCTGTGTTTTTATTTTTTTACATAAATGGTCCCGAACACTAACTCCATCCAATTTTCCGTTAAGTCTCTCACACGCATCTCACATTTGAGGAGTAAAAATGTCATTTCCCCCTCTTTTGTCTAGGTAATCATATAAGTTAACATTTTTATTCAATCGTATGCCAAAATGAGTGAAAGAAATGACATTTTTACCTCGCATGTGATGGGGACTTAACAGAAAATTAGATGAAGTTAGTGTTCGTGACATCAAAACACAAGGACCAAAATTATAGTTTACTCAAAATTGTAGAAACGTCATTTTTCTCAATTTATGTTTTGGCTCTTCGATCTATTTTTTACCCAAAAGTATGAGATTGCTTTGATGCATCCAACTATTACCACTACCGAGGGTTAGGAGTCATTGAAGATTATTTCATTACTTTGTTTTCATACACACCACATTGTCAAGTATATGACAATCTCAATCATCTTTTCCTTGGATTATCCTTTGATGCAAGATCATGGATCAAAAGTAAAAGCAAAAATGGGAACAATTTTCATCCATGATCCAATCACTGACCATATTAGGCTTACGAAGCGACACAAGGTGAAGACATGATCGTATGACTCAAGTTGGTCGTCACAACTTGGACAAAGGGGGGGTTTTGGATTGGAACCCCTCGTTTGGAAAGGGTATCACAAGTTGGGATTCTATCCAAGACCACACTCCATATGAAAGTATCCTTTCGAAAGGGCATGATTTTAAGATTTATGAGAGCCAATTTTTTTTAAACGACAAACAAACACAAATTTGCCCAGGTACTCTGTATGGGTGATCCAAAGGCAAAATTCAACATTCATTGATGGCAAAATGATAAATATTAGGACAACCAACACATATTTCGATAGTTGAAACCTGTAGTGACTAATAACAAACAACTAGGGTTGTTAAAATCCAATATACTCCTAATCAATAGTATTACATTTATCATTACATTTACATTTATTTTTTTCTATATTCACATTGCATCCGCTTTCTTATGAGTACTCGAATCACATCCACCATATCTCATACTTTATTTAAAATAAAATAAAAAATCACTACATTTCATCCACTATATTTATTTTTACACTGTAATAAAAAAAACTCACAGGCTTTCATATTTAAAAAGTTATTATTCACCCTTATTTCATATGTTCTGTCACATACTAACAATTTATTTAAAGGTGAATAATTATTATTACACTACTTTAAATTAAATTACAATAAATATCCCCATGCTAAGGATATAACACGGGACATTCCCATCTAAAAGACAATACTTTTACCAAGTGAGTTAGTCTCATATTGATCTCTCACGCACCAACATACACTCACGTTCACATATATATATATATATATATATATATATATATATATATATATATATATATATATATATATATATATATATGTTGGATATTTGTGTAAATGAGAGGTCAACTCTCAAGTAGTCGGTTGGTAACCGAATGCAGCTCCAAAAACTCGAGGCTGGCGTTGTTGTAACCCGACCCGGTTTTGAGACATCTAGAAGAGACTATTGGGTTTTCCAACCCTTAAGTTAATGGGTTTTATGACAATTCATTTGTCATTAGTTGCTAAGTTTTATGACAATTCAATTGTCATTAGTTGCAAGACTTTTTGCAATCTTTTGTCCATAAAGATAACAAAAAAAACATGGCAACAATTGTAGAGCTTGAATCAACACCCAAAAATATAGTTCAACAACACACAAGCAATCTTGATCATCTCATATACATCGTCTCCTCCGGTTCTTTTCAGGCAAGTGTTCAAGTCCGGCAGTACGCTGCTTTCGTCGGGTGTACCCTGGGAACAGACGACGAATCTGTTTAAGGGAATTGTGTCAAACACAAGCCCGGATCTTTCTTTCTAATATCTGTTTTGCAGGATCATCAATCTCGTTGTTCTTGTTGTCGTATACATTGCTGTTCAATTGGAGTTTACTAACCACAATGGTTTTGTATCATTTGTAACTTGTTCTCTACATGTATTTCTGATTTGATTTTGTACACGGTAATGTACTAGTGAATTTCTCATATATAACGAGAGTATCGTTATAATATTTAGTTAATTATTTTAATAAAAGTGAACTTATTTCTAACAATATATATATTAATAAAAAGAAAAATAATAATAGAAAGTAAAGGAACAAAACTGGCCACTAGCAATAATAATAGAAAGTAAAGAAAAATAAATAATAGGCTATAGAGATGGATATGACGGATTTTTTAACGGCAATTTATTGGAAAAGGAACAAAACTGGCCACTAGCAAGACGCTAGGACTAAACACAACAAAACCAAACAAACAACCAACTACAACATGGGACTAAAGCACCAATTTTGCCAAACCACATCGATACGATTAGCTCTGTATTTAAGCCATAAGAATGAATTAATCATAATCTTCTCAACAACCTCATCGATTGACGGGGTTACTGCGTTGAAGATAAGGTCATTTCTTGCCAACCATATAGCCCAAGTGGTAGCCACTAAATCACTGACTCCGTCTCCTTTCTAACTTTAGTACCAGTTAGAGAAGTGTGCCTGCCAATACATTCTCTAACCGAGGTCTCTATCGGATTGTTCCAGCCACACCATTGAAAATTCGGCCCCAAACCGCAGCTGCAAAATGGCAATCTAAAAGCACATGGTCCGTTGTTTATTGCATACCGGTGCACAACGAACAATCAATAAAGCCCACCTCCACTCCTCGCCTACTTAAAGCCACTTTACTTGGAATCTTATTGAGTCTAACCTTCCAAATAAAGCTTCTTACTTTTAGGGGAATCCAAGAAGACCAACCATTGGATTTAAGTCTACCGGTGCTCTATTGAGTTCGAGCAATCTACGTAAACTGCTGACCGAAAACTCATTATTTCCCCAGCCTAGCTCCCATGACCACCTATCAGCCGAAGACCCAATAGAGAACCCTTGTAACAACTAACCAAATGCTGGAACTGAGTCGTCTCTATGCCTATCGCCAACGAGCGTTTCCAACGAGCGTTTCCAACTCCATTTCCAATCGAACACCGTACCATTTACCTCGCATTTACCCCCCACTGTGCAACTTTTATATCTTTCAATCTTGAAAAGATCAGGAAACAAAACATATAATGGGGCGTCGCAAATACAATGGTCAAACCAGAAAAGAACATGCGACGTCGACCCGGGTTTTGCAATCATCAACCTGTTACAGTCAATATTTTCTTCCAAAAGCTCTTTTTCCACACTCATGATCTGCGTCCAAGCGCCCGATAACGCCTTGTTGCACGAATAAATCTTTTGTTTTCTAGGTTGCCAATGGATAGCTTTGATAACTATTGCCCATAAAGACATTGGACATGACTTAAACTTTCATTTCCATTTAGTTAATAACGCCCAATTAAGGTCTCTAATGCTACCCACCTCGAGACCCCTCATGTCTTTTGGAGTCATCACATAATCCCATTTGACCCATGGGATACGATTAGAATCCGCATCACCACCCCACAAAAATTTTCTACGAATTCCTTCCAAGTTATTTATCATAATGCTTGGGGCTTTGAAAATAGAAAGGAAATAAATAGGAAGACTCCCGAAAACACTCTTTACCAACGTCATTCTATCCCCCGAATGATAAGCTTTTTACCTTCAAACAATTCAATTTATTTTTGAACTTTTCAGCTATAGGGGCCAACCACTAATTTTGGCCATATTTCTACCCACTGGAATTCCTAGATACTCAAAAGGAAGTGATGCGTGCAGATATATATATATAAAAATAAACACTAAAAACACCTAAGCTTTAAATTTATAAAAACCTAGACAAACTAACTAAATCACACACAACCGGCAGTGGACCGGTCGAATGTAATACAGCTTAAGTAAGTCCGGGTGTCGACCCACAGACTCTATATACTACGTTAAATAACTAGAAAAGACTCAACTAAACTAAACACGACTTAAATAAAAGATTTATTTGAAAAAGGGGGGGTTGGCCGCGTAGCGTCTTGACCCCCTTTTTCTGATCTAGATTTTCGTTTTCGCGCTCCGGTTCGCTCGTAACTCCGTTTCGCTCCCCGTTTTTTCCTACGGATTCGATTTTTCACGATCTATCCGTTTCTTTATCAACATGGGACCTACAAAACACAAAAACATTAGTTGTGCCAAAAATGATATAAAACGTAACCGAAACGACACAAAATGCAATCAAACACAGCTAGGGATTTATGTATAATTTATCCTTTATCAAACATCCCCACACGTAACATTTTTCGTCCCCGAAAAAGCATGCACATAGAATCATAACTAATTAAGGCTTCAACTTCATTACAGTTTCACAAACAAGAACCGAATTCTAATAAACAGTGGTGCGTTTACATAAACACCCTAACACTAGCTAATTAAGTTTCCCCTTATGTTTAATTTAAAGTTAATTAAATCATTTATCTACAAGGTCTCACACAAAGGAAAAATAAGTTAGCCCGATTATTGTTGCTTAACGAGGCACCGGATAAACCACAAAGGTTTTCCTATCAAAATAACCTAAAGAACTTAACTAAGCTAAGAACTAGTGCCATATTAGGGTGGATTTTGATGGATGAATTTTGTGGGTATAGACTGTTATTCTTTTTTTTTTCATAAAACAAGATCACCTCACCCAGGGGTGTCGTATCCAAGTCGCTATCCCGGAGGTAGAGCACATGAGGTCTTGGATCACTTGCCTTATGTTTTTCATTTCTTTTTTTTTGCTACTTTGAGCTCTTTTATTTAGCAGCTACTTTGAGCGCTTTTCAGTACTATACCCCGTGGACATTTGATTTGCGGATGCGCCACTTCTTTCACAAGAAGTGTGTTATAATCCTAAAATGGCACTACCCCTTAACCTATTTAAGTTCTAAAGCCTAAAATGGTGCCTAATTGTTATTTAGTTAAGGCCTTCCTATTTCTCCTAAGATGATGACCCACGAGATTCACGACAATTACTTTTCAATTAAAGACACTTAGGGAAACCATCTCAGCTAATTGGGTTACCAAAAGTTTATCCAAATTCATCTTTGTTTTAAAAACCACAACTCATTTGAAAACCAAAATTAGTTCACTATCATTTTCTATTTAAAAGTGCACAACTTAAACAAAGACATTTTTCAATTTTTTCAATTTTTTTGGATTTTTAAGACACTATATGACTCAAAACAAACGACTAAACAAAGAAATGACTAAACATCTAAAAGAAAAATAAAAACAAAAATGCAAAAATAAAAGATAGAAGGGTGAATTGGAAAAGACTTAGCTGGTTTTATGCAGAATGCGTATGCTCCAAGTCTTCGTTCCAATCTTCAGCATCGACCGTATAGCATTTCGGTCGCGATCGAGCTTCACCGACACTCTCGAGATCTTCTTCGTCTTCACAAATACAAACTCACCCGAATGGAGATTGAGTACGGGTGAGAATGATTTAAACCTGCAAAAACAAACAAAAAACACCCGAGCGTAACACTGACTCGACAAAAATAAAATAAAATAAAAACAAAACTAAAAACAAAATAAAATAAGAACTGACTCGATAAACGAAACTTATGCAAACTCTACACACTAGTAAGAAACCTCCCCACACTTGAACTTAATCAGGAGGTTTCTCCTTGATCTGAACTCTATCCAACCCGTTTAATTCCACCCGAATCAGATAAACACTTAAAAACTTGCAAGTGAAATTTAGAACAATTTGGACAATTGATTGTAAAACTCTAAACGAGTCGGACCACCAACATTTAAACTTACCTGGAAAGAATCGGATTCGGGTCATGTAACTAGAAGACCGATCATGCTTAACTTCTAATTTTTTAATCTTTATCCTACCCTGAACCCAACTCTTCTTCTTTCTCTTACTTGCCTTCTCCCGTGATTTAGGTAGACTAGGTAACGTTTCATTCTCTAAATGTTTCACGGGCCGGCTGTGGTGTTCCTCTTCTATCACCACACTTACTTGATGATCCCCACACTTAGTGCTTTCATAGGTTGTAGGGTCGATCATCTCTACTTGTTCATCTTCTAAGAGGCTATCTAAGTAAGCTAAGTCACCCTCGGTATCAATCATACCTAAATCACTATAATCGGGTAAACTATCTAACTCTAGATTTAAGAACTCATCCTCCTCAGACAAACAAACATCTAACTCATCCTCATCTAACTCACAAAATAATTGCAAAATATCAAAAGAATCTGAAGATTCAAATGTATCACATGAGGAGTCAAATAGTTCAAGAATATCAGAACAAATTGAAATTTGGTCAGAACACTTACCTGTTTCGGAAAGATCATCTTCATTATCCAATTTTGCATCGGCATACTCCACTTTCTGTTTCTCGTCATCAGTGGAGATATCTGGTTCTTGAGTGGCTTCGCATGCTGCCATCCTATGATTAGCCAGTTCATCCGTAAGCCTCCCATTCTCTGATAGATAATGTAGTTTCTCCGCCGAACTTAGTGAGTGCCATCGAGTGTTCATGACCTCCTGCACCTTCATTAGTTCTACTTTCACACTTGAGCACTTGTTCATTTCTACTTTCTCTAACTGACAAACCAGAGGTGGGACTGAAACGTCCATTTTCGTCTCCGGTTGTACTTGGAATTCCTGCAACATCTCATCCTCAACAGACAAACATGAAAAATTTAATGAACCCGATGACTCGAGTTCATCCTCAATTAAGTTAACTGATACAGGAATATTAAAATCAAAAGACTCAGATTGGAGTTCAGAAAACTTACCTGACTCAGGATCATGATGCATATCTTCACACTTCAATTCCCACTCATCTTCATCGTCACTAGACGAATCATCTCGGACGGAAAAGTCATAGATTCCGGCAGGTGGTAAATCCTCATCATCTTTGACTACATATCTCTCCATGATCTCTGGTTGTTTAGGCACCACTGGTTGAACTATCTTGTATTTCAAAATCTCCTCCGTAAGGAATGCATAAAGTTCTAGGAGTTTGTCTTTATCCTCTGGAGTACACTCCTTCCAGCGATTCAAAATCATGTCCTGCACCATCTCAAATTTACCCCTGAGTTTTTCTTCCTCCTTTCTTCTCTTCCGAATCCTTTCTAGCTCATCTGAATACCTTATTTGAGCTAATCTGCATGTCATCTTCTCCTCATTAGTCATATCATCCCAACGAGTAGCAAATAAACGATTGATAAACTCTATCTCTCTTGTAAGGGTTTCTTCAGACATTGGCCCCTGCATCACATCCATCTCAAAAGAAAAGAAACAAATAAATTAAAATGATAAACTGGACTTTCACAACACAAATACAAAAGAAAAAACAAAATCCAAAGACTAACTAGATTTAAAATCAAAAGACAATAAAAACTAGACCCCTACGACTCAAATAAAACAAAACAAAATAGCACGTGTATAGCAATTAGGACTCAAAAAGTTAAATAACGCAATTACCAAGAGTCCCCGGCAACGGCGCCAAAAACTTGATGCGTGCAGATATATATATAAAAATAAACACTAAAAACACCTAAGCTTTAAATTTATAAAAACCTAGACAGACTAACTAAATCACACACAACCGGCAGTGGACCGGTCGAATGTAATACAGCTTAAGTAAGTCCGGGTGTCGACCCACAGACTCTATATACTACGTTAAATAACTAGAAAAGACTCAACTAAACTAAACACGACTTAAATAAAAGATTTATTTGAAAAAGGGGGGGTTGGCCGCGTAGCGTCTTGACCCCCTTTTTCTGATCTAGATTTTCGTTTTCGCGCTCCGGTTCGCTCGTAACTCCGTTTCGCTCCCCGTTTTTTCCTACGGATTCGATTTTTCACGATCTATCCGTTTCTTTATCAACATGGGACCTACAAAACACAAAAACATTAGTTGTGCCAAAAATGATATAAAACGTAACCGAAACGACACAAAATGCAATCAAACACAGCTAGGGATTTATGTATAATTTATCCTTTATCAGGAAGCTTACCTCTTTAGCAATGTAAAATGTCGTTTATTAATTCCTATTCGGTTTATGTGGTACTCAAAAGGAAGCTTTTGTGGAAATTGACCTTTAAACCCGAGGCTAAATTAAATGAAAACAACTTAAGATTATGGCCATATTTTTTGCATTGGCCATGGACCACTTACCCATAAATAACGCATCATCCGCATATAAACAATGTGAAATAACCGGACCCTCATTAGGTAACCTAATGCCATGGAAAAGCCCAACACTACATGCCGAACGGATCGAGACGGACAAAGCTTCCATGATTAGCGTAAAAAGAAAAGGTGATCATAGAGGATCACCTTGTCTCAAGCCTCTAGAAGCTAAAAATTCCCCGGTTGGCGACCCATTTATAAGCACCGAGGATCTAGCTGACGACACACATTTGAAAACCCAACCTCTCCAAATATCCGGAAAACCCATTTGCGCCATAATCGAATGCAAAAACGTCCAATTAACCATATCACATGGATATGACGGATTACATGTGGAGTTTTGAGTTTTGTTTTTAAATGTGAAATTTTTTTAGTTATAGAGTGAAAGAATAAAGATGATGGAGGGAATGCTCTTTACTACTCGTTAACAGCTAGTTAACCAGCAATTAGCAAACTAAGTTTGGATGTTAGCACAAATGGTCCTCCAACTTCTACTAGCTGCCAGAAACAGCCAAAACTCCACTTGACCACAGTTGACTTTTACCATGAGACCAAAAATATCCACATATATACATCCCCAAGACATGATCAACAACTAAACACAAATATATAACAACCTCATACAACGCTTAAATATAGAACCGGGAACAATCTCGACACGCATATTACACATATATATGCAACACACCATTATCTTTAATATCAACTTAATTAATTACTTCACCTCTGCCTGTTTTGAATTAACAATTTCGTTTATGAAATGCATCTTGACACTTATATGTTTAGTTCTTCTAAAAGTGAAGAACTCGTGAGTCATGAAAACACAAAGAGACTCACCGGCGCGATACGATAGGTTTGTGACATCGCTACACGCGTTACGTTAGAAATATTAACGTGTAGTGTCCACCTGCAATGTGACACGTTTTTTTACTTAACTACACACCTTACATTAGTGACATAAACATTAGAAAGTTAAGAGTTTACTGATAGCTTTGTCGGTAAAACTTGAACGTTTAAAAAATTGAAGGGTGAAAGTGGAAGTTTTGGAAAAAATGAGATGTGGACTTATGAAGTATAAAAAATAAAGTGCCAAAGTGTCTCTTAAATAATTGTTTTGTGCGTTCGAGGACACGATGGTGTACTGCCATGCATCACTATAAAACGACAAAGATGTCACGGACGCCTCAACTGGTCGCTAAAAATTAAACGTGTACGGATGAGAATCCTTTGGTTATACTGTTTGAAAATCAGGGCACGGACATTTTAACAATAGATTTATCAATAAACTTTTGAAAACTAATTATTGAGGGATTTTAAAAAAAAATATTGTTACCCACATATTAATAAAATGAAAACATTTTTATGGACTGATTTGATTTGATGTTATCAGTTCATAATAATTGAATAATTCGTTAACATGTTAAGATTTGGATACTTTATATAATGATTTGCTTAGGTGTCATGTTCTAGTTTAATTTGTAGACTATTATGTCAAGAACAAGATAAAGATGATCAAGATTGCTCCTGGTACTCCTTAGCAAATTGATGTTGCTAAGAGAATGAACATAACTTTGATTGAGAAAGCCATAAGCACGAGGTTAAATGCAAGGTTACTAAAAGTATTCGGGGTTTTGATCAATCATGCACCTTTAGGGGCCGTTTGGTTCATGAAATTCATAGGAATTTGAATTGATGTTAAAACCATAAGATTTTCCAATCAAAATTATGTTTGAAGGATTAAGAGGAAATGTTTTACCTCAAATTCCATTGATTGTGGGATTTCAAATTCCTTCCACCTAGTGGAGGATTTTGAATCCCACAACCAAAGGTTTGAAGTAAAATATCATCTTTTATTGATCCCCCAAACATAATATTGATTGGAAAATCTTATATTTTTAACATTAATTTCAATTCCTATGAACTCCATGAACCAAACGCCCCCTTAATTCACTTGGATTTCAAAATATTATATGGCAAGGAAAAGAAGTTAATCTCAAGAATTTCAAGAAGGTATTTGGTTGTAGTGCTTACAGTTTGTTGAATGATAGAGATAAATTTGATTCAAAAACAATGATATGCATAGTAATCGGTTATGGATAAGAAGATAAGGGTTATAGACTTTGGGATTATGAGAATAGAAAGATCATCCAAAGCAAGAATGTCACTTTTAACAAAACTGAGATCTACAAGAAAAGAAACACCAAAGAACCTGAAGCTGAGAAAGTGTATGTTGAGTTTGATGTTTGTGAAATTGGTAAGGCAACTAAAATTGCAGTTGAAATTCCAGAAGATGGGGAAGAGTCAAGCAACAGTAGGAGCTCAAATGATAATGACGAGAGTTATTAATATGAAGATGTTAGTAATTCTACAGTTTCAGAATATCCTATTACACGACTAGTTTAACTTAGAAGATCTTCTAGTACCATTAGACTCCTAAGCAGATATTCACCATCTATGATTTACATTCTTCTAATATATTGAAAATGGTGGATCCCAGAGTTACTTCGAAGCCAAGGGGTTAAAGAATTCATTGATGTGGGAGTTAGCATCGAAAGATGAAATGAAGTCGCTTAATAAAAACAAGACATGGGTTCTTACAAAGATTCCACCTAGAAAGAAAGCTCTTCATAACAAGTAGATCTTCAAGGTTAAACATGATCATAAAGGAAACAATAGATACAAGGCCAAATTAGTAGTCAAAGGGTTTCAACAAAAAGAGGAAATTGACTATAATGAGATCTTTTCTCCAATGGTGAAGATGGTACTATTAGGTTTGTTCTTAGTATTATAGCAACCTAAATTTTGATTTATAGCAGCTAGATGTCACAAATGCTTTTCTGCATGGTGGTCTTGACGAAAAATCTACATATTATAACCAGATAGTGTTCAAGTCAAAGGAAGGAAGACATGATTTGTAAATTGAAGAAAAGTTTGTATGGTCTGAAGTAAGCTTCCCGACGGTGGTGCATGAAGTTTAATACTTTTATGGGGAAAGTTGGCTACAAGAGATGTAACAATGACCATTGCTATTATGTTAAGAAGTTCAAGGGTTCTTATATAACTCTACTACTCTATGAGGATGATATGTTGATTGTAGGTTCAGACATGGCTGAAATAAAGAATTTGAAGAAACAACTATCTAAAGAGTTTGAGATGAAGGACTTGAGTCTTGCTAGCCAAATACTCGGGATGAGTATTAACTGAAACAAGCAAGACGAATCTTTGCCACTGTTCCAAGAGAAGTACATAGGGACACTTTGGAAAATTCAATCTTATATATGCCAAGAGCAAAAGCACATCTCTGGGTGGTCACTTAAAACTTTTACAAACTCAATCACCCAAATCGGATGAAGACAAAGCAATCAATAGCCTCATGTATGTATTATTGTATTGGTATGCATGAGACCAGATATATCACATGTTTTAGCAGGGGTTGTCAATTGGTTCTTATATGCTTGAAAAAGAGTTTTAGAACAAGAAACTTAATAAATTATTCATACAAAACAATTTATTTCTCACAAATAACCAAATAACCAAACAATCTGTTTGCATAAACAATACAATAACCCTCATTACAAAATGAATTTTTGAAACTTAAGTAAATTTAATAGTTATACAAAGCAATCACAAACTCCTATGTTAACCAATCAGGTGAAAATTAGATTAAGGAATAGAATTCCAATGTTACCATTGTACCTAAAGATGATACCTATTCTTTAGCATAAACAAATCGTTCATCTATGTTCGACTATTCTGAAGATCGATAACTTCATTATGCATCATCATCGAAAATTTGGGGGCTTAAGCTAAGGTTTTACCATACTATTAATTAAGTAAATCTGACCCTGCTTATTCGTGAGTCTTAACACTATGCCAAATAGTATCTTTCGCCACGGTAAACATTCTGTCTCAATAATCGTGGATAAAAACTATATTTAGACACACGATAAAATTATAAAATTCTATGTGTGACTAAATGTAAGCAACAGCCACTTTCACTTACTATTAGTGTGACCGTTTCTAATATATAGTCACACAAATTAACTATAAGTATGGCCAAAAACTAATTTTAGACACGATAAAATTTTGTAAGTGTGGTTTAAGTGTAGTAACGGTTACATGAGATATTTTAGTGTGCTGGTTTGTATTGTATAATCGCAAGAAAGCTAGTTTTAGCCACATATCTTTCAAAACCTATATGATTAAAAGGTTGTTGCAATTAATTAGCTTATTTCGTTCAAATAAATAAAGTGTGGCTAAAAGGTAACAATAGCTACATGAAGTTATTGAAGTGTGCCGGGGCTGTATGGTCACAAAAAAAAAAGTCGTAGTCACTAAAATAAAAACAATAGTAAAAATGAGATAAACCTGAAATCCAAATGATATTAACAATAATAAACAAAAATCATTAAATCAATACGTAGGCTTTCAATTCAAATACTGAAGACATAAACTTCTAATCAAAGCTATCTACAAAAGTTGGAAAGGAAAATGACATTACACAAAAACTAAAAACTAAATCTATATTGTTGTTTTCTTCTTCTTGTTCCTTGTCACTTCTAGCATGGTGATGCAATAAAAACATTGTCACTTCTAAATAGAAAGTAGTTAATGTCAAATGTAGTCACAAATAAGCATACAAAACCTACACCTTTGACCAAAAAACACAGCAACCAATTGAACTAAATAATCCCTCAAATATAGTCACAATAAGCATATAAAACTTGTATTTTGGACCACCAACGAATTTAGCTTAATAAAGCCTCGGATGCAGTCACAATGAGCATATAATACTTGCACATTAGACCACTACATATAGCAAACAATGATACATGCATAGTGGAGCCACATCTCACATGACAAAGCAACCAAGGCACATTCTCGTCTTAGGTCAATAATGATACATTTCGGACTGTAATTGTAAACAATGACAATTAATTAATATCTTCCAATCCATGGAATCGATAACCAAACTATGTTAAATAGTTGTATTTGGTGGTTTGTATTAGACATCTAGTCTTATATTCAGGGGGTATATTGTAAATATGTGAATGATTGTTAGAATAAGTTAACGACTTTGTTAAGATTTCGTACCGTGATAACTCGAAAAGAGATAAAGAGGAGATGAGGCGATTAGGGCGATTTGCGAGCGATTAGGGTTTGCATGCAGATTGCTTGATCTTGCATGTGTTGCAACTCAATCTATTGATTGTTGGTGTGTTCGTTTATCATTCAATAATTGATTTACGCTTATTCTTGTGTAGTAGTCCTGATATACAATTGGTTTTGGCCAGTTTATTCGAGCACTGTTAGCAAGAAATAGGGTTTATCGATTAGGGTTTGGTGGGTTTTCGTTCACTAAATCATACATTGCTAACTCTGACTGCTTAGTAGGTCTGTAATCGAAAGCGGCTATTGAATATAGTTTAGCTATTTGGTACGAATCCTATTAACCTATTAAGATTTGGTAGTAGTATTGATTTGGTGCTGTTCTTCGTTTTTCTGGCGTATTTTAACAATGGAGAAACGGTCGCTAGTTGATAAAGTTGAAAATATTGATGGAAAGGTAAAGAGAAGCATTCTAAAAAGATAAAATACAGTAACCACTGATGAGGTGAATCAAAATAAGGAGACTGGGCAGATTAGGGTTTCGGTGACTAATACTGGAGGTGGAGAGATGGATAAAAACGTGAATAGGCCGGGTGATGGTATGAAGGAGCCGGGTGATGTGCTCAAGGAGCCGGGTGAGGTTTGTAACACGGCTAATAGTGACCCGGCTACAAGTGTTGACCCGGCTACAAGTGTTGACCCGACTATGGAGAGTTACACGTCTGTACATGTTGACCCGGCTACAACTAGTAAGGTTGACACGGCTACGCAGGTTGACACGGCTGGTCATGTTAACAAGGCTACTACTAGTGACCCGGCTACGGACAGTCATACGTCTGCACATGTTGACCCGGCAAAATTTTTTGACCCTACTGTTAACTCCTGTGCTGAGATGACAAAAAAATTTGGGCTGGATTCGGATCAAATGGGAACAAAACTGAACTTTAGGTATATGGTGAATGCTGAATCAAAGCAGGGATTTGATGTTGTGCTTCCAAAGGACTCAATTCGTGCAGTTTGTAATAAACTGGAATTTACTTTGTATGGATATTTTCTAGGGGATAGGTTGGCGTATCCTGTGGTAGAGTATTATGTTCGTATGAATTGGAAAAAATATGGTCTCCAGAAGTCTATGATGAATGCGAATGGATTTTTCTTCTTCAAGTTTAATGACAGGAAAGGTATGTTGGATGTTCTGGAAGGTGGCCCTTGGATGATTCGAAATAAACCTCTTATTCTTAATGTCTGGTCACCGAATTCAAAGCTCCATAAAGATGACATTAAGACGGTGTCGGTTTGGGTAAAGTTACATGATGTTCCCTTAGTGGCTTACACGGATGTAGGTTTGAGCCTATTAGTCTCACAAATTGGGACTCCTAGGTTGCTTGACTCATTTACTACTTCGATGTGTACTAATGCTTGGGGAAGAAGCAGTTTTGCTAGAGCTCTTGTTGAAATATCAGCTGACATGGAATTTAAGGAACAAATTACTATTGCCGTTCCTGATCTGGAGGGCGATGGTTTTGGGTCGGCTAAGGTGTCGGTGGAATATGAGTGGAAACCTCCTAGATGCGGCCATTGTTGTGTGTTTGGTCATAATGAGGATGGATGTCCTTTACAGGTGAAGCAGGACACCAAACCTAGTTCAAACGTGGATAGTGATGGCTTCAAGGAGGTAAAGAATAAAAAGACAGCCAGGAGAAACGGAATTCAAATTAAGAAACCGCAGTTTGAATATCGTCCGGTGGTTAAAAAAGATGGGAAAAACGATGTCAGAAAGACGGATAGGCGCAATGAAAATAGGATGAAGTTGAAGGAGCCAGTTGTGGATAACGTCGTGTCTGATAACCCATTTGGTGTCTTATTGGATGAGGGTGAGAACAGCACTGGGGAGGATAGAACGAAGGGTAATTTGGAAAATGGGGTTAATCAGCTGGATTTGGATTCGGATGTTGATGAAGTGCTTGATATGGATAGTGGTATGGCCAGGTTTGTGCAAACTACTTCGCTAAGGGATAAGAATACTATTAAAGGGGCAAGCACTCCTTCTACATCAGGTTTCAATGGTTAGTATGGCCGCTTGGAACATTAGGGGTTTGAACCGAGCCCCAAAACAGAAGGAGGTTCGTCAGGTTGTTAGAGATAATAAGTTGAGTTTGTGTGCTATCTTGGAGTCTCATGTGGAATTGGATAGACTAACGGGGGTTTGTGATAGTGTGTTTACAAGATGGGATTGGACGTCAAATGGAAATATGTGCTCGAAGGGGTCCAGGATTATATTGGGATGGGATCCCCTCATTATGGATGTTATGGTTCTTGCTCAATCGGATCAGGTTATGCATATTCAGATTTATTTTAAGCTTGATAAAAGGAGGCTATTCTGCTCTGTTGTTTATGCTGCCAATTATTATGTCCATAGAAGGGAGTTGTGGGCTAGTTTATGCAGACATAGTATGGTGGTCAAGGGTGAGCCCTGGGTCATGATGGGGGACTTTAACTCAGTTTTATTTTCTCACGATTCATATGCTGGGTCGTCAAGTTCTACTATTGGCATGAGAGAGTTTATGGATTGTATTAACCAGATTGAGATGATTGATGTTAACAGGTCTGGAATGCAATTCACTTGGAATCAAAAGCCCAAACAGGGTAAAGGGGTGTTCAAAAAAATTGATAGGATTATGGCGAATGTTCGATTTACTGATATCTATCCTACGGCCGGTGTTATTTTTCAGCCGAATGGTATTTCCGATCACTCTCCCTGTGTCCTTAGAATCCCGGAAGTGGAACGTAGTAGACTGCCCCCATTTCGATTCGCAAATTTCCTTACTTATAAACCGGAATTCAAGGATATTGTTGCTAAGATTTGGGGTATGAATATTGGTGGTGTGCACCAGTTCAGAGTGGTTAAAAGGCTTAAACTTCTTAAACCTCCTTTAAGGGGCTTATTATATATGCAGGGAAATCTTCACTCTAAGGTTGCAGCCATTCGTACTCAGCTTAATCAAATTCAACGTTTAATTGATGATGATCCTATGAACCTGGAGTTACATTCCCAGGAGTCTAAACTTCTTACTTCATTTAATGAGGCAAGCCTTGATGAAGAAAGATTCTTGAAGCAGAAAGCGAAGGTGCATTGGTTGGCTGAGGGGGATGCTAATACTAAGTATTTCCATAATACACTAAAGTGCAGAAACCATAGAGCGCGGATAGACGTCATTACTGATAGCAATGGAAGTCTGCATGAAGGGAAGGCGGTTCCCAAGGCGTTTGTTGATCATTATGTGGGGTTTCTGGGAAAGGAGGATATTTCTATTATCCCCATAACTCCGGAGTTGTTTGATGTCCGGATTGATCAGGCTGTGGCTGTTAATATGATTCGAGAGGTGACGGTGGATGAAATCAAAAGGACCATGTTTGCTTTTGGTGATGATAAAGCTCCTGGCCCAGATGGGTTTACAGCTGCGTTTTATAAGAAATCATGGGATATTGTGGGTAAAGATGTGTGCCTCGCTGTGCAGGATTTTTTTCGTGAGGGCAAGTTACTTATTGAGATGAATCATACTCTGATTACGCTTATTCCCAAGGTTGAGACTCCCTCTTTTATTACGGATTATAGACTGATTGCTTGTTGTAATGTTCTGTTTAAGTGCATTACTAAGATTCTAGCGGATAGAATGAAGGAGAGCCTGAGTAATATTATTAGCTCTAATCAATCTGCTTTTATTCAGGGTAGAAGAATATCTGATAATATTTTATTGACCCAAGAACTCATGCATAGATATCACCTGGACAGTGGGCCTCCAAGGTGTGCTTTCAAGGTTGATATTCAGAAAGCTTATGATACTGTGAATTGGAAATTCTTGAAGACGGTTTTATTGGGTTTTGGTTTTCATCCTATGATGGTTAATTGGGTCATGATGTGTGTTACCACGGTTTCGTTCTCTATCTCCGTGAATGGCAGTCTGCATGGGTATTTTAGGGGGAAACGTGGTCTCCGACAGGGAGATCCGATGTCCCCGTATCTATTTACTATGGTTATGGAGATCCTTACTTTGGTGTTGAGAAGGGCTGTTTCATTGGACTCGTCTTTCAGATTCCATAATAGATGTGAGAAGATTCTTTTGATTAATTTGTGTTTTGCAGATGACTTATTTCTGTTTGCTAGAGGGGATTTGAGCTCTGCAAAGGTTATTATGAAATCTTTAACGGATTTTGCTAGCATGTCTGGGTTGAGCCCGAGTAACCAGAAAAGTACTATATTTTTTTGTAATGTTCCTGTGCAAATCAAGAACAATATTCTGAATATTATGCCTTTTGTGGAGGGTAAGTTGCCGGTTAGGTATTTGGGTGTTCCGCTTGTGGTGTCTAGAGTGAGGACTTCGGACTGTCGGGCTCTTATTGAAAAAGTTGATAATCGTATTGGTGACTGGAAGAATAAGTTGCTTTCTTTTGCTGGTAGGTGTCAACTCATTAACTCTGTTATCGCTTCTCTTCATGTGTTTTGGTCTTCAGTGTTCATCCTCCCAATCCGGATTATGCATGATATTGAGGCTAAGATGCGGGATTTCTTATGGGCTCGGGGTCCTTTGAAGAAGGGTCGTGCAAGGGTTGCTAGGAAGGATGTTTGCATGCCAAAAAATGAAGGTGGTCTGGGAATCAAACGCGTTAGGGATATGAATAAAGCCATGATGTCGTATCACATTTGGAGCATCATCTCTAACCGTTCCTCTGTTTGGGTGGATTGGATCAAGCAATATAGGCTGAAGGGGAGGAATCTTTGGAGTGTAGAGGTCCCTAGAAATTGTTCTTGGGGTTGGCGGAAAATTCTTCAACTTAGGCCTCTTGTTCGTAGATTTCTGTGGTCAAAAGTGGGGAATGGTAGCAATACGTCTGTTTGGTATGATACTTGGTTTGAAGGGGGTCCGTTTATTGACATGTTGTCGCACAGGGATATTAGGAATGTTGGGTTTTCTTTGGAGGCTAAAGTGGCTGATATATATAGGGATGGTAGTTGGAGATGACCATCTTCTTGGTTAAATACTTACCCGATTCTTAACCAGGTTATCCAGATGCGGTTATATCCAGATACATTGGATCAGTATTTCTGGAAAACGGGCTCGAATCTGTGCTCTTTCTCTACTAAGGAGGTGTGGGATTGTATTAGATTACGTGGTCCTATTGTTGACTAGGTTAAAGGGGTTTGGTTCTCTCAGTGTGTTCCGAAGCATGTTTTTCTGTTATGGTTGGTGATGAGGGAAAGATTACTCACCCAAGACAAGATTCTGTCATGGGATCTGGCTAGAAGGGGGAATATGAACATGATGTGTTGTCCGCTTTGTTGCAATAATTTTGATTCTCATGACCATTTGTTCTTTGAGTGTTCCTTTGCTACTAGGGTTTGGGATCTTACAAAATCTGTGGCTAGATTGCAGCACCTGTCGAACCACAGATTGGATATCATTGATTGGATAAGGTCGGCTTATTCGAAGTCATTGCGTCATGTGGTATTGTGGTTGGTAAACTATCTATTGCAGCTGCTGTCTATTTGGTTTGGCATGAAAGAAATAACCGGTTGTTCAAGAACCAGACACGGCCCCCGGAAGTGGTAGCTGAAGAAATCCGCAATAAAGTTCGTTGCAAGTTGTTGGGCCTTAAGTTTAAGAACTCGTCTCGGGTGTGGACTATTCTAAGGGAATGGAAGATTGATCGCGAAAAAGATTTGGTAGATCCAGGCTGATTATTTGTATTTCTTTTTTGTTGATTTAGCATGACTAGTGTGTGTCTTGTTTTGCTTTGTTTACTAGGCAGTTTTGCTTTTGTTGGTGTTTTTTGTACACATTCATGGGGCATGTCATATGTTTGAACTAGTGTGGTATTCTGCCATGCTACTTATTCTTATGGTTGATGTTAATATATAGAATCACCGGGGTAACCCTTTACCCAAAAAAAAATTAACGACTTTGTTAACCGAAGAATTGGGGCATAAATAGTGTAGATTAGGGGGCTGTTGTTATCATCACTTTCATAATTCAATTTCTTCTGTAGTTGTTACAAGTTCATTTTCATTGTAATTGTGTATAGTCTTGTTCTCAATTAATTCAATTCACAACATGTATCAATCATCACCGTCATCCATCTTACACCAACCTATGTGTTTTCGGGTGGCTATGTTCTCCTATACTTCCTTCAACTACCATTAACAAACTTCTATCTCATTCCTTAAGGGTATACACGTGCTTCAACCTCCTCGATACACCTCCATTACGAGCAACCCCTTCATATAGATACACCTACGTGTGATCTCAAATACTAGCTTCGTGACATAACGTGGCTAGCTACATATTTAATATCACTTTCTTTCTTTTAATCCATGTAGCACACTTGCATCTTTATCCATCATAAGTATTTTTTTTATTACTAGCCTTCATTGACAAACAATTCATCCTATATATACTTAAAAGAATTTTATTCTACAATTATTAGCACTATTAATTTAACAACATTCAATATGTGTGCATTCTTTGATTTACGTTTTATGTATTAATAATATTATTTTGTATTATTACATTAATTATTATACATAATGTTTAATGCACGTTTAACATCGCATTTTCTTTTACTCAGTTTTACTCATTAGTTGTTCATTCGACACTTTATTGAAATACTAGTTTCAAATACTTATCTTATTTTTCTATAAAAACAAGATGTTACATAAAACCATGTTATATGGAAATAACATGTGAATGGTGCAATCAAATGAATTCTGAGAGTTATGGTTGTGAAACAATCAAGAGTTGTGAAGTTAAAATTTGTGTGAAACAACTCAAGCAAGGATGTGTGAAGCATTCAAAGTTGAAGAAACTATTCGAGGGAAGCGGAACATCGTGAAGAAATTAAAGGCGTGAAGACTTGGAAGAATTTGCTCATGATGAAGACAAAATTCAGCTTAAAATATATGAAGACATTAGGAAGTAGAGGCACTCATGAAGGCATTACCAAGACACATGTTCAAGACTAGCTATGAAGGAAATGTTATGAGTTCAAGATATGGAAGAAGACACAACTTGAAGATGTTCATGATTAGGGGGTAAATTAAAAACTTTGAACTAATTACTCCACAACTTCAAGGACCTAATGTGTCAATACTAATTAAACTATAGGAAAGAATCGGTTTATATAGTTACAATACTACAAGGACTGGTTATGTCAAATAGATATTTCATAACCTACATATTGAACAGACACAACGATTCAGAATCTTTATACTTGTTCATGCATGTATCTATACACCATTGTAATCGAATTAATTGATGAATATGAATCAATATTATTAAGATCTTTACAATTTCTTACAACTGGACCAACAATTTTTATTAAAACTGTAAATTACATATTTACTCATTTATTTTTTGTTTTTGTTGTATTAATGTTAGGGTTTTGATGATTTGTTTATGTATAACACTTTTGAGCCTATAAAGAAATAGTGCAAGTCATGAAATGATAAAGAAGGAATCCAAGCTAGTAAAAAATAAGAGCATACCTAGTAGGTGAGTCACTTTACGTTAACTTGGTAGCTAGGTAAGACTTTCTCTACTTCGACTTCTCTATTTCATAACGCTAGCCAACCACGTACCTAAAAGGAGCTAACACTCGAATGAAAGGAGAGGGATGAAGTGACAATAAGGTCCTTTACATGACATACTTTGTCGTCGATTCTAACATCTTTTGGGCCTTGCATGTTGGGCTAGTGTCGTAGAATGGACTTGGTTGTCATTTGGGGGAGTGGAATTGTTCATATCACCGCACGATTCACGACACCTTCATTGAGCATTCACGACACCTTCGTTGAACGTTCGGTTATTTATAATATGAGTTAAATGCCACATGAGAAATAATTCTCTTTTCTTATTTATTTACAACAAAAAGCTAATTACTTACACTCTCTTAACTCTTATGGATAGAAAATTCACACTTTTAATGGGTTCAAGAGATTTTCGCCCTAAATCCATCGATACATGACCTTACATAATAAAGCTTCGTGTCTTCGTTGATCTTTTGTGAGGGAATACAATAATACACACATACAAACACACTCGTGGAAACTTTCTAGTTACCACTACTTAGAAATTTGTTCATAATTTTCATCTGATTTCAAATAAAATTTGCCGAGTCGTTCTGAAGCCTTCTTAACCTACAATTTCCAAAGAAGAACTTGCATAAAAACTAGGACGTCCACGTCGTAAGGACATGTCTAAAACTTAAAAGAAGCCACATTATGTAAATAAGAATACGAAAGCTTATTTAAAAACAAGTAACCACAGGGTATTTTATAGAACCGCATGGGTCTCGCGTATAACTGTATAAGTGTACAATAAAATATAATATATAATATTCAAAGAATTTGAATTTAAAAAACTAAAATTCAAAATAAAAGTTTAAAACCCTAAAAAAAATACAAGCTACTTCATATTTAAAAAAATTGAATTTTAAAATATTTAAAAAAAGAAAATTTGAATTTTAAAAATTGTAAAGTAGTACTCAATTCAACTGTTATTAGGTGTTCAATATATGAATTATTTTATGAATGTAGTGTACTTAAAAAAAAAATTAAATGACCTAGAGAGAACATAAATGAGTCCTAGTTTCTATTTAGTCATTTACCTCCTCTTCCCAGTTTGTTCTCCAAGTCATATATACAAGTGAAATGGTTTGCGTTAAAACACCTCCTATCATTCCAATCCATATGCCCTATCAAGTAATTACTATTACTATATAATGAAATGGAAATATAATGAATAGTGTTAGTGTTAGAGTACCCTGTTGGTTACTCACAAGCCAATAAACATGGGACAACCAGCTTTTCTGTGTTATCATATTTTGCCAGCAAATGTCGTAGAGCAGAGACACGTGTTTGTATATGGTTTCTTTTGTGCACGTCTTTGCTTGCTCAACCACGCACGCTTCACTTTCAAGTTTCAACCTGATGTGTTGCAAAACACATCACCTTTTTCTAAGTGTTTTGTGGTTTATTTAGGTAGTTTCGAGTCATTTTAATTGGTTTTTAGTTAAATTTTAATCTTTAAGTCTATTCTTAGTTCTTGTAATGTTCTTGCAGTAATTTGGACGTAATCAGAAGCAAAGCCAGCATGGAAACAGGATGCAAGTTGAGCGGAAGCTTGAAGAAAGAAGAATTGGAAGGAATTGGAGGTTACACCATGAAAAGTTCAAGACTTTCTGGTCGAACAGGTGTTAGGCGATACGTGCAGGATGTATGTCCTGATGCGCGTATCGCGTAGAAGGATTAAAACGGAGTGGGCTTTTTTTGATGTTACGCGATACGCGCAGGACATGTGTCCTGATGCGCGTATCGCCTAGCGTGTGTCTACGGGTTTTTTTTATTAAACTTGTTATTTAAACCTAAGAAAAACCCTAGGCAAGGGACTCTCGATTTTGGCCGTTTTAGAAGCAAGAAAAGACGAATTTTGGAGAAAGAGCAAGGATAAGAAGTTAAAGATCAAGATTCGGGTCGTGGAATCGTTCGGGATCATAAAACCGGGTTTTTTAGTCTTTACTTCTTTACGTTTTCGCTACTTGTTGATGATGTTAACTTTGAAACCTTTGTTTTTTATGTTAATTTCTGCAATTATGAGTAGCTAAACATCTTAGTATCATTTGGATGATGAACGTTTGTTGAACTATGCTTGGCTCGATTGTTTCGAATGGTTTATGGAATATATGTTAGTTCAATGCATGATTAATAGTTGTTGGATGTGTTTGATTGTTAAAGTTATAATCTTTGATATTTTTACCCCGTTTCTACTTGAATTGGATGGTTGTTTCGATCATATGATTTAGGTAGCCTAGTTGTTCATCATAATTAACAACTTGTGTAATGTGTTGCTAGACGTAGTGACCATTAGAACCGGTAAAGATTGGATTTAGAGCTTTAACGATCTACTTAGCTTTTGATTGAAAGATATTAGCTAATCGGTTAATCGTAATAGTTAAATAGTTAGGATTTTAACGGTCCGAAAGGAGGTTACCTAATTAGTTAATTATTGTGTTGATTGAGTTCAATTAATTGTTGATGGTGATGCCCCTTTGCATGATAATGTGATGAGTCTTTTAGATCGAAAGATTAATAGATTTTCGGGTGTGCTAATATAATCGGAGAGACCGAGAGGTAATTCGACCAACCGATAATCGAAGAGCGTTCCTTAGGGATTCATTGGTCACACTTGGAGAAAGATCCGAGATCCATTTAGTTGCTAAGATTCGTATGTTTAGGAATTCGGTTTCATTTCCATTCGAGGTAGTCGGGTCAAGTTCATAGTTCGCATTCGGGATTCATCTAAGTGGTACTTCTTCTTTTTCTTGATTGTTATCAAAGTTTCTATTCTTGTCAGTTTTGAGTTGTTCGGTAGCTTAAGTATTTTATTTTAAAGTCTTTTAGGATCGTTTCATTAGAAAACCCCCCCTTTATTTAACAACTTTATTTTGTCCTAGTTAAGTCTTATTTCTTATTTATAGTGTCTCTAGGGTTCGATATCCGGACTTCTCAACGCTTGTCTACATTCGATAGGTACACTTGCCTGTCTCGTGGTCTAGTGAAAGTTGTCTAGAGTTTAACTCGAGTGTCTAAGTCGAGTCTTAGGTTAGGTATTTTTGGTTTTATTTTTATAGGCCCGTTTTAGTACATCAAGTTTTTGGCGCCGTTGCCGGGGACACTTGGCAATAGTGAAATTAGCTTGATTAGGACAATAGTTTAGTTTAGTCTCGTTATTCGTTTGTTTTCCCTAGTTAATTTGTCATATCTTAGATTTTCCGTCTATTTCCTCATCTACTTTCATTTTCTTTTTCCAGTGTATGCCACATACCCGTTCGAAAGGATCGCCACCATTCCCTGAATCTGCGGAGCCGGAGAGAGATTTGCACGAGCAGTATAGACTACTTCGTGCACGTTTGGCAGCTATTATCGAAGAGAAAAAGGTACACGTTCCTCCCTTGTTTTCTGATATGAATAACCGCACTGTTCATGAGCGCGCCAGCGATGGCGTCACCGGGGCTCGCTCGTCCATCACTCGCCCCGAAGTAGCCAACACCAACAATTGGCAAATCCCTTCCTACGTTATGACCACCATCACTAGCGCCACCCAATTCCATGGCCTTGAGGAAGAGGATGCGCCGGGCCATCTTTCCCGATTCGTGCGAGTCTGCGACACGTTTAACATCACCAACGTCAATGGGGATGCGGTGTATTTGCGCCTTTTTCCTTTCTCGTTGTCTGGTCGCGCTGCTAGTTGGCTAGACACACTCCCTCAGGACTCCATCACCACTTGGGCTGATCTGCAGGCCAAGTTTCTTAAGAAGTATTATCCACCATCTAGAGCTGCTCGCCTGAGGGAGCAAATTCATTCCTTCCGTATGGGTCCCGACGAGCCTTACCACATGGCTTGGGAGCGTTTCAACACGCTGCGGAGTAGATGTCCCCAGCATGGGTTGACCGAGTGGGCACTTGTTGAGAAATTCTATAACGGTCTTACCCACGAAACTCAAGTAATGTTTAACACTGCTGCTGGAGGACACATTATGGAGAAGAAGAGTGTGCCTCAATGTGAAGAAATGTTCGAGAGTTTTGCGCTATCTGAGCAGGAAAGTCCCCATCCGAAGTCGTCTACTTCTGCTACTAGAGCATCTAGTTCCACTACTAGGGGGTTTACCAGGTAAGTCCAGGGTCGGATCTAGCAGTCATGATGGAAGCTGTGCGTAAGGACATTAAAGACCTTAAGATGAGTGTGAATAAGTGTGAGGTGTGTAGGGGAGGACATGACACCATAGATTGCCCAACCATGAGTCAGGAACAAGTAGATTTCATAGGAGGTCAGGGTAGGGGATCTGGTGGTGCCTTTAGTGGTTCTTATAATCCGGGATGGAGGAATCATCCTAACTTTAGTTGGAGGTCTGGCGGAAATCCTCCCGGGTTTCAGCAGAGACAACCCCAGGATAGTGGTGACGTAGGCTCGGGATCGGGTAGTGGGAATAGTAACTCGAGTGGTAGTGAATTGAAGGATATTAAGGATCTCTTAACTACTCAGACCCAATTGATATCACAGATAGTCAATAGAGATCAGGAAACCCAACAGAGGCTGAAAGAGCACGATATCCTGCTGAGAAATCAGCAATCCGCATTCTTAGATCTTCAGCGCTCCGTGGGTGAGATGTCCAAACAGTTGAGTCAACAGTCTAGGCAGTCAGGTTCATTTTCAGGATCCACTCAAACTAATCCGAATGCTTCCGTGCAAGCGGTAACTACTCGTAGTGGTAAAGGAGGAGATAAGAACCTAGAGATAGTTGAGATAGAGGAGAAAGAGGAGGAGGTAGATGAAGAGTTAGAGATGGAAACTCCCGGTGGAGGGAGACCTAGTGTAGAGCCCATAGTTACACCCTTAGCTAGCGAACCTCCACCTAGGGAAACAGTGGGTAAGAAGAGTGAGGGGAAGAAGAAAGGTCATGTAGATGATGAGGATTACAGTCGATGTCCATATCCCGCTCGGTTATTGCGACAGAAATACTTGAGGGATTATGGGCATTTCCTTGAACTGTTCAAGCAATTGAAAATAAATCTTCCATTCGTCGAGGCACTCCAGCATATGCCCAAGTATGCGAAGTTCCTGAAAGATCTCCTATCTAATAAAAAGAAGCTGGAGGAGCTCTCGACGGTCACTCTCAGTGAAAGATGCTCTGCGGTGGTCCAGAACAAACTACCGGAGAAGTTAGCAGATCCGGGAGTCTTCACGATCCCGTGTTTGTTTGGTAGTTCGACTGTGAACCACGCGTTAGCGGATCTAGGTGCTAGCATAAATCTTATGCCGTATTCTATCTATAAACGGTTAGGCCTAGGGGATCCGACTCCTACGCGCATGAGCATTTCGTTAGCGGACCGATCGGTCAAATATCCACGGGGGATAGTGGAGAACTTGTTGGTGAAGGTCGATAAATTTGTTTTCCCCGTGGATTTCGTTAATCTGGACATGGAGGTGGATGACAAAGTTCCACTGATCTTGGGACGACCCTTCTTGCGCACCGCAAAGGCACTGATCGACGTCTACGACGGTAAGATCACACTTCGTGTAGGGGATGAGACAGTCACCTTCGATGTCTCGAAAGCGATGAACAATTCCAGTGGTCAAGACGATTCGGTCTATTTCTCGATGCGTTCATTTCTCAAGTGGACCGCTGTCTTGACTACATCAGTGGTGCAGATCTGCTGCCCATGGAAGACCTGGATGAGGAGAACCGGGAAGTTGAGATGGATGTTCGACCCGAACACCTTATGAACAGCCCGGCTAGTAAGCCTCCTGAATTTTCCCAGGCATTCGAGGTGAAGGATGATACCGAGGGGGGTGGTAAACCTTCGGTAGAAGCCTCGCCATCTTTAGAGCTTAAGGACCTCCCTTCACATTTAGAGTATGCATTCTTAGATGGGGAGGTAGGTTTGCCCGTCATTATCTCTAGTCAACTGACGGAGGAAGAAAAGTTGCGTTTGATTGCTGTGCTCCAGGCACACAGACATGCTATTGTGTGGAAACTCACTGATATCAAGGGCATCAGCCCTTCCTTTTGCACGCATAAAATACTCATGGAGGATGAGTATAAGCCTGTTGTTCAACCGCAGAGGAGACTCAACCCGAACATGTCTGAGGTGGTTAAGAAGGAGGTTCTCAAACTCCTTGACGCCGGCATGATCTATCCCATATCTGATTCCAACTGGGTGAGTCCTGTTCAGGTTGTCCCGAAGAAAGGAGGGATGACAGTAATCGTTAGTGATAAGAATGAGCTGATTCCGACTAGAACTGTCACAGGATGGCGAGTCTGCATAGATTATAGAAGGCTCAATGATGCCACAAGGAAGGATCATTTCCCCCTTCCTTTCATTGATCAGATGTTGGAGCGTCTAGCAGGGCAGCAGTTCTACTGTTTCCTTGATGGATTCTCAGGTTATTTCCAGATCCTCATTGCACCTGAGGATCAGGAGAAAACCACGTTTACATGCCCTTTCGGGACTTTCGCATATCGCCGTATGCCATTTGGGTTATGTAACGCTCCAGCCACTTTTCAGAGATGCATGGTGGCTATTTTTCAGGATATGATGCAGAACTCCATGGAAGTATTTATGGATGATTTTTCAGTGTTTGGGAGTTCATTCGATCATTGTTTGTCTAACCTTGAGGGTATGCTGAAGCGATGCATAGAAACGAACCTCATGTTGAACTGGGAGAAATGCCATTTTATGGTAACCGAGGGGATCGTTCTAGGGCATAAGATTTCACGTAAGGGTATAGAGGTAGATCGCGCTAAGATAGAAACCATCAGTAAGCTTCCTCCACCCACAAACGTGAAATCCGTTCGTAGTTTTCTGGGTCATGCGGGTTTCTATCGTAGGTTCATTAGGGATTTTTCCAAAATCACTAGACCCATGACCCGCCTTCTTGAGAAGGACATCCCGTATGTCTTCGATGCGGAATGTCTTAAGGCGTTTGAGTTTCTGAAGGAGCAGTTGACTAGCGCTCATATTCTGATAGCACCCGACTGGAGTCTTCCCTTTGAACTCATGTGTGATGCTAGTGACTTCGCAGTCGGGGCTGTGCTTGGACAGAGGAAGGATAAGCACTTCCATCCGATCTATTACGCAAGTAAGACGCTCAATGACGCTCAAGAGAATTACACGACCACCGAGAAAGAGCTTCTAGCAGTCGTCTTCGCATTTGACAAGTTCCGGTCTTATTTGGTTCTGTCCAAGACCGTTGTTTATACCGATCATCAGGCTGTGCGATATTTGTTTGCGAAGAAAGATGCCAAGCCTAGATTGATTCGGTGGATCCTCCTCCTTTCTGAATTCGACATAGAGATTAAGGATAAAAGGGGGCCGAAAACGTGGCGGCAGATCATCTATCACGTTTGGAGGATCCGTCTAGGGATGAGATCTTCGAGGAGAACATCGGAGACACGTTCCCTCATGAATCTCTGATGTATGTGAAAGCGGAAGAGCAAGGTTTGCCTTGGTTCTCTGATCTGGCAAACTATCTGTCCGAAGGGAAGGTAGTGACGGGTATGTCATCCCAGCAGAGGAAGAAGTTTTTTGCAGATGCTAATCATTACATCTGGGATGCCCCGTATTTGTTTCGTTTAGGAGCCGATCGAGTGTTTAGGAGGTGCGTTAGTGCTGAGGAGGGCAGAGAGATTCTTAAACACTGTCACGAGGGTTTGACGGGAGGCCACCATGGTCCATCGATCATACACCGCGAAGAAGGTGCTTGATGCCGGGTTCACTACTAAAAAATGAACCTATTGTAACCTTTTTATAACCTTTTTGCAACCTTTTTTTTCAAAACAGTTGCATTAGAAGAAGTTGCATTAGATCTAATGCAACTTTTTTGTTACCTATTGCAACTCTTATTTAAAGAGTTGCATTAAAAAAAGGTTGCATTTGAATAAAAATTGCATTATGTAAAAAAAACAGTTGCATTATGTAAAAAAACAGTTGCATTATGTAATAAAAAAGGTTGCAATTGATCTAATGCAACTTCACCTAATGCAACCTTTTTTTACCAAAAAAAGTTGCAATAGGCTTATTTTCTTGTAGTGGTTCTATTGGCCGACAGTGTTTAAGGATGCTCACGACTTAGTGAGATCATGTGATGCGTGTCAACGGACGGGTAACATCTCATCAAAAAATGAGATGCCCCAAAACCCGATCCAAGTAGTTGAAGTGTTTGATGTGTGGGGTATAGATTTCATGGGACCATTCCCTTCATCGCGAGGTCATAGATATATTCTTGTTGCCATTGACTATGTTTCTAAGTGGGTTGAGGCTCAAGCCTTGACTACTAATGATGCAAGGGTCGTGGTAGCCTTTCTGAGGAGGTTGTTCAGTAGGTTCGGAACCCCGAAGGCTCTAATTAGTGATCGGGGCACGCATTTCTGCAATGCCCAAATGGAGAGAGTTTTAGCTAGGTACGGAGTGAACCATAGGTTATCCACTGCTTATCATCCGCAAACTAGTGGTCAAGTCGAAAATGCTAACAGGGGTATAAAACGTATCTTGGAGAAGACTGTCGGAGCCAATCGAAAGGATTGGTCCGATAAGTTAGATGACGCGCTATGGGCTTTTAGGACCGCTTTTAAAACACCCATAGGAACCACACCGTTTAAAATTGTCTATGGAAAAGCGTGTCATCTACCGGTAGAGTTAGAACATAGAGCTTTTTGGGCGCTTAAGGTAGTCAATCTTGACTTGTCTAAAGCGGGGAAAAACCGGTTTCTCCAACTACACGAGTTAGAAGAGTCGAGGGACGATGCATACGTTAGATCATGGAATTATAAGGAGCGAACTAAGGCGTTGCATGATAGTAGGTTGAGAGGAGTGAAGGAGTTTCACACCGGGGATAAAGTCTTACTTTATAATTCGCGCTTGAAGTTATTCCCGGGTAAGCTCAAATCTAGGTGGAGAGGGCCGTTCGTAGTTAAAGAGGTGTTCCCTTATGGCACGGTCGAGATCTCGGATGATGTGGGTAGTTCGTGGAAAGTCAACGGTCACAGGCTCAAGCATTATATAGGTGGACCGGTTGACACGACCATCGAGGAGGAAGTGACTCTCCTTGATGTTGATCATGCTTAAACCATGATTGTGGATCTCGGGTTAACAACCGAGTGTAAAGTTTGTACACATGTGTTCAGTTAATTTTTATTTTCTTCTTTTTGTTTCGTTAGTTGTGTGTTTAAGTCTTACGTTCTTTTCCGTTAGTCTTATTTTGTGTATTTCGGGTATTAAGCGTCGGTATGTGCTTGTGTTTCAGGGACTCAACCCGGAATGGAGGAGAAATCGAGCTGGGATCAAGATCCAGGTTTGTGCGGGTTATAATTTAAATCATAAAAAACTTTGAGAGAAAACAATGTGTTATAATGTTGAGTGTTGAAATATTTTTCTAAGTAACAATTGTTTTTTTTCTGGTCACATGCCTTCTAGGCGATACGCGCAGAGTGAACATCATGATGCGCGTATCGCGTAGAAGATGGTCAAAGAGCGGGTCAAATCCCTTACTAGGCGATACGCGCAGGTTGAGCATCATAATGCGCGTATCGCGTAGCACATCTTTAACAGCAAAAAAAAAAACGGGTCGCACAAAAGGGCACACACGAACCCTAATCACCACACATCCCTTTCACCCAGCCCCCACCCAACCTCCGACCACCACTACCACCCAACCTCCGACCACCGCCCTGCAACACCACACCACCACCATTGCGAGCATCAATTCATCCATCCACCATAGTTCACATTATCACAACAAGTGGTGATTTTGGGTTTAATTTCTACTCTTTCATCCTTAGATTACTCCTTCAACCAGGTATGATGTCTCTTTCGTTTCTTTGTTTGGTGTGTTAGTTTAATGTTTGCAAGTGTGTGTCGTCATATGTGCTACATAATTGAAACCCGGATTGTTTGTTTGGCTTCAAATTTTGATGTTGATTGGAATTGGGGGTTAGGAAGTTGCAAGTAGGTTGGTTAAATTAGTGGGTGACAAGTGTTTAGCATGGTTATGAACAATAATTTGTGTCACTGTCAAGTTTTGATAAAGGTAGTTTGTCGTTTGTGGAACAACTTGGTGTTTTTTTTATTTGGAATACTTCTTTGTCTTATCATGATAACATAGTCACAAGTCAAACAACCAAGTGTGGGTATCACGTAACATGCTAATGTCCGAGCTTTATCCGGTTTCCGTTAGGTAGTTCATGTAAAAAAAAAAAAATTTTGAGTCTTTCAGTTTTGTTTGATGCGTCTAGGTCTTAGGGGGTTGCTACTAAATTCGGTTTCTCGTGCTTGTACTCAATCTCCATTCAAGCATGAGAGCTTGATTTAGTCGTTATTTACATATTTCTTTTCGTACGGTCCGTCTTATATCTTCTTTGGATGATTCAAACGATTGCGACCGAAATGCTATACAATCGTTTGAACCTGAATATCGAACCCCTTATTTACTATTGTCTGCTTGGTTTGTTTTTGCAGACATGCATCGAGGTGAAGGTTCGTCTAGAGCGGGGAAACGCAGGGCGCGCCAGTCGGATGATGGAAATCGGCCGGTTCATGTCATCACAAGAACCATCCGATATTCTGCACCGCCAATTATTCCTCAGCCCAATGATATACCCATCCCGGAGGAAGACAAAGTCCTTTCCCGTCACACTTTCTTAAGGTTTCAAATGGGCACAAAAGAGTTGGAAAAGTGTGAAAAGTTCACTGAAATAGAGCTCCTGCGACACAGGACAATAGATTGGGGGCTCATGAACCAGCTGGGTGCACAACAGCAGATTTCAGATTATTTTGGGCCTCGATGGTTGGGTGCAATACAGTGTATGGATCAGCAATACTGCGAGCTTACAGTTGAGTTTCACTCCACGCTCAAGTACAATCCGAGCCATTATAATCGAGGAGATGCAGTTTCATTTTCTCTAGGGAGACAGATTTATGAGATGAGTGTGGGTCAATTTGGGGTTGCAGCCGGATTTTACACAGAATATGAAATTCACCAACCCGAGTTCGATATGGTTTGGAGAGGGGAGGACAGAAAGGATGTAGAGAGAACTGTGTCACAAGCGGAGTTAGGAGAATATTGGAGGCAGATTTCAGGCACAGGGTATTCGTCGAACATGGTTGCATCCGCAATTCGAGATCCATTCCTGAAATATGTTCATAGGTTATTGGCAGGAACGATTGTGGGTAGGAAAGGGAAGGACAAGGTGAACAACTTGGATCTGTTTGCCATGTACTGTTTAGCCAATAGGAGAGAGGTGAATTTGGCATGTTTCCTGTTGAGCTCGTTTATAAGGGGGAGAAAGGGAGGCCCGACGGCTAGGTTGGATTTAGGGCCGTATGTCACACGGGTTGCTAATCACTTGGGTGTGTTCAATCGCTATCCGGAAAATCATTTGACGCAAGGGCCCGTCACAGGAGTGTTCGGGTTGCAAGAGCTTCGTTCATCTGGTATTATTGAATGGGATGACCCAGTTAGGTGGGTGGCGCCAAGGCAGGATGCACAGGAACCACCACCGGCTGGGACTTATGCAGCAGATGAATTACAGAGGGGTGCACCACCGCATCGACAGCGTCCTATACATCGCGCACGGCATGAACTCCCGCAGTAACAATATCCGTTGCGGGAGTTTCCGCCGGAACCCTTTGGAATGGAAAGCTTGCGGGACGCGATTTTTGGGAGATTCGATCAGCAGGATGCTTATTATCGCGCTGAAAATGCTAGGGTGCATGAAAGATTCGATCAGCAGGATGCTTATTATCGCGCTGAAAATGCTAGGGTGCATGAAAGGTTAGATCGGCAGGATGGCGCGATTCGGTATGTCATGGAACAACAACATATCCCGGTGCCTGATTGGTTCACATACCCCTATCAGGGGTATTCACCTTATCATGGTCCTTATGGAGGACAGGGGGGTGCCGGTGATGATGACCCAGATGAGTAGAAGGACGGACGGGAGCAGCTTGCACACCAATAAAATATAATATATAATATTCAAAGAATTTGAATTTAAAAAACTAAAATTCAAAATAAAAGTTTAAAACCCTAAAAAAAATACAAGCTACTTCATATTTAAATTAAATTGAATTTTAAAATATTTAAAAAAAGAAAATTTGAATTTTAAAAATTGTAAAGTATTACTCAATTCAACTGTTATTAGGTGTTCAATATATGAATTATTTTATGAATGTAGTGTACTTAAAAAAATAATTAAATGACCTAGAGAGAACATAAATGAGTCCTAGTTTCTATTTAGTCATTTACCTCCTCTTCCCAGTTTGTTCTCCAAGTCATATATACAAGTGAAATGGTTTGCGTTAAAACACCTCCTATCATTCCAATCCATATGCCCTATCAAGTAATTACTATTACTATATAATGAAATGGAAATATAATGAATAGTGTTAGTGTTAGAGTACCCTGTTGGTTACTCACAAGCCAATAAACATGGGACAACCAGCTTTTCTGTGTTATCATATTTTGCCAGCAAATGTCGTAGAGCAGAGACACGTGTTTGTATATGGTTTCTTTTGTGCACGTCTTTGCTTGCTCAACCACACACGCTTCACTTTCAAGTTTCAACCCTATTTTCAACGGTTCCTATGTTCACCCATGTTTTCGCACCCTTTATCAGTTGTGCGCCTGCAAATCTTCTCATTCCTCACCCTTCATCGACGATGCAGCAAGGGTTACGAGAAGAACTTCGATTTGAATCAGGTAGTATATCTGATTTTGAGGATTTGATTGTAAGCTAATTTCATGTGTTGAGTGTTAATTGTATGGTTATAACGAAAAACGTAATTTTTGATAGCCACATTATGCATGCCAGGTAACTTTTCTATTTGGGTGTTTTGGTTTTCCGATCCTTGGTCATTTACATGTTCCTTCTACTTATCTGATTTAGGGTTTTTTTCTAAAATTTGCAGTTTTATTTGTGATTTTTGAGCATTCAATTTAGTGTTTGATGGAGAAAAGATAAAGTTGTTGTAGCACGTGAACCGTAGCTTCTAGATCTCACATGAAGGTACAAAATCTATGTTAACTTCAACTTAATCAAATCATATGACAATAATTTATCATATATATATGATTGAATCTTTGTCACTTCTTCATTGTTTTTTTGTGTTTTTGCAGGTTACTAGCTATGTTTTTGTTAAAAGGTGTGACCTAAGAAGTTTTGAACGAATTAAACTACACATAGAGGTCAGAATGCACTCCAAAAATTTTGTTTACACTCATAAAAATGTTGAACTCTAATTTAGGTTGTTGTCAATACTTCATTCCTGGGTTTTGCTTATATAGTTTGAAATCATCTCATTTTGTGCAGATTTCAAGGCATCTAATGTTGATACCATACTGAATTGTGACAAAAATTAAATACTTTGCACTTGCTAGGATTCTTAAGCTTATTTGCACTTCATGATATTTTTTTTTTGTAAATAGATTACTTTGAACATGTGGGTAAAAATGATAGTAAAAACAAAGTTGGTTGGTAGCAGTATGTGATTAGAGTTTGTGAACCATGAGACTTTTAAAGTTATGCGGGAGATTTACCTTATTAATCTTCCCCTGTTGAGTCCTTGAAACTAAATGTTCGAATTTTCGATCGACTAAATGCATGTTGTTGTGATTGGCTTCTTTCTTCATTTGTGTTTTGGCCAACCATTATAATCATGTCTTATGAAGTTGCAGAGACATCTTTGGTTTCAATGCCGATTTGAGTCGCTATTCAATAATAAGTACGATACATTGTATGTATTGATTTACTTTCTGTTTTCATGTTTGCACTTGCTAGATGTTTCATTTTATTGGATATTTAATGTAAATTTGGTTTAAATTTACGGTTGAGTATTAGACATGGAATTGATTCTGCTTTAACATTTTGACTATTTTGTATTCTACTTTTTAGTTCCACTTGAACAATTCTTCTTTGTTTGGTTGTATCTCCTTTTCTTCAGTTGGAATCAAGGTTGGGATTGAACTGTTGAATAGCTGAAAAACGATAAACAATTGGTGTAAAATTTTAGGCAAATTTTACACTCATAATGTCAATTGGCTTTTCTACCAATTCTTATTCACTGCAACTTATGGTTAATTCACAGCAGGCAAATAGTCGCTACTTTCCAATAGCAAAACAACTTGCAGAGTGCAAGCCTCAAATCATCAAAGATTGCAGATCCCGGGCAGAGGGATAGTGATTACAGGATGTGCACCTCACGAGTCATGGTTTGACTTTTATTGTCGTTTCTTATGCGCAAAATACGGAATCGATGAGGTAAAGTTCTAAAACTTTTTTCTTAAGCCAGACTAAGAAATGGAATTGTTCCAAACGAAAGTCAAATGTATTCTTAATCATTGAAAATGTTGGATGACTTGGATCGTGGACTATAATAATAAATATTTAGATAATTGCTCTAGTAGTATTAGAAAAAAAAATTAGCTCGTAGACATCATCGTAATTTACTAATTTATATTTGTTAATTTGGGATGCATTTTCTTAGAATTTGGTTAGTTTTAGCATATGATTGTTTGATCTTTAGTATGCTTTATTTTCTTATAGGATCCTATTTATGGGAGTGCATATTATTGCCAAATGTGATGAAAAAACAATAAAAAGACATTTATACCCAAAATTTGAAATTTATTATGGTGATTTGATTGCTGTGAACTTTTATTTCTGTGATAAAATATTCCTCGATCATTACAGCTAGAGTTATTAGGATTTTGTAAAGGTATGGTTTACTTACATGCAAGTTTTATGCTTTTCTGGTGGGTATGAGAAAATGTTGTCAAGTATACTATATGGTGGATTTTGTTATGTGTCATTTGATTTTGTTTCAAAACTAAGCTTAATAGTTCTTCTCTTATAGGATCCTGTTTGTGGGAGTGCACATTTCGCCTTACCAGCCTATTGACATAAGAAGACAAGACTTGAGGTCATTTCTTTTGTACTAAATCGCATAAAAGACGCTTATTGTAGCATCTGGAATGCTTTTGGATAGTAAAACCAAACACCAACCCAATATTTTTGTGTAATTTTGTAATTAAAAGCCATCGCATGGCTACAAAAACTTGAAATATGCTTTAAACTCAATGAAAAAATGTTACTACCGCAATACATGTCTATTCAAATAGCAGTAATACCTCTTGCGCAACGCGCGAGAGATTGTATACATCTAGTTATTATAAATCGAATGATGTATACATGATAGATAATAAGATAATCCTGCCCGTATAAAATTGAACTAAAATCAAGACTTTAAAGTTTTAACAACTTTAATATATATGATGTACGTACCTTAACTTCAAGAGACACTATATATCCAAAGAAAAACTCCCAATGGGACACCGATCAAGTAATAGCAAACAAGGTTAATGATTGCGACGGTTGCCTGCATACCTGCTCCAATTGCGACCCCTGCTCGAAGATCTATAGAGTTACTTTTTACGTACAAACACGTACGCAAACTTTTCAAAAATAGTAAGTGCGTGTGTATATTTGGGTTGGCTAAGTTATACCAAGTGGAAGAAGTTACCTGAGAGTACAGGATAAATGCTATTCAACATAAGCGAAATTGAGAGAACCGAAGAAAGACCTAGTAGTTTGTCTGCAATTTTATCATCGTCTGTAAAGACATACGCAAGTCTTTTGCGAAACACCAAAGATAGAACAAAGAAGAACACTCCGATTGCAATGGAAGTTCCCAACAACACTTTTATGGAAAATTTCACTGCTTTCGCGTTTCCTCTTCCAAATTCGTTCGCAACCCGAACACTTTATACATGTTAATGTTATAAGAGAAGTCGTATTAGTCACACGTATGAAAAGTTAAAAAAGAAGAGAATAATCACCAAATTTGCGTACAGTGAACCCATAAAAATTTCGTTGAAAAAACACTATTAATTTAGTAGCTACTTAACTATTTACAAGTTCTATGTGCTCTTAGCTAAAGAGTTTACTATTTTTGTTAATGATCTAATGGTGTAATAGATCAGGTATGGGACTAGCTAGCCTCTTACTAAATAAAAATCGATTTCGCATTGTGTTAAAAAATACTTTGTATTCAATGAAAATTCTACAATAAATCATTGATCACTTACATTGCAGCACTTAAGAAACCGAGGTTTATCGTAAACACCCAGACGTTAACGTTCAAGCTGCAAACATATTCCAAAATACGAGTTTTATTTCCTTCGACATGAATAAATTAAACTAGAGAAATAGTAACACGAGTAGATACCAAATGGAGAAGGCGGATATCACAACCTTGGCATCTGCAGTGTATCCAGCAAGTAAGACTAGAACCGCATTATACCATAACTCCAAGCTACATGTTAAAAACAATATTGTTCAAACTAGAATGATGACGTTGTACCATTCTTTACTAGAAAATTAAACGTCTATCATGATACTCGATTTGACAAATGTGTGACAAAATATGATCGAATGCGAAAATTGTTGGAATGAAATATCTGACAAAGACTCAAAAACAGTATAAACTTAGTTACTTACCATACCATAACACCAGAGTATATTGAGAGCTTCACAAGAGGCAATAGGTCTTTAAAAGCAGCAATTGTGAACCCTTTCCATGAATGTGGACACCATCCTCCAAATATGTATATGAATTCTCCGATCACAAGAAGCCACGAGGAAACCAATAGTGCGATCATGGCACCCGTGACACCCATGTGAAGCTTATTGACGAAAAGTATAGACAAAGATACATGGAGGACGAATTGAAAAGCCGAAAGCCATGCAATAATCATGTTTTTTGATTGTGCTTGTAGATACATTAGTATAGTAAGACTAAAAATATAGTTATAGACATAAGGGATGAACCATAATGATATGTATCCACCACTATTTGCTATTGATTCTTCCTCACCAACAAGCTTGTAGATTTGGGTAGCAAAGATCAAGACCGGAAGCAAAAGGGTCACTGTAATCATGTCAACGATCCATGATCGTTGCAAGTGAATGCCCATCATGTGGTGTTGCCCTGCTCCAAATGATTGTCCGCAAAGGGTTTCAGTTGCACTCGACATTCCCACCTGTCAAGAAATGGTCAAATATATGTCAATAGCATGAGTTGGATTTTTAAACTCAATTTGAATGAGTTGAGTTTCTTTTAAATGATGTAAATGAAAAAACTATGGTCAACTTACAAGTAGTCCGTTGATAAACCGGACACTAAGTGTTTGAACAAGTGCGTAGCCAGCAAGATCTATGTCGCTGATATGGCCAATAAATGATTGTGTGACAACGAGACATCCAAATGCAGAAACCCTTGATATAATGCTTGGTAATGCAATCCTCCATATCTTTTTCGATTCATTCCATATCCTTTGTTTTAGGTCACCTTCATTATCAGCGACGTCTTCTTGTCCATGTCGAATAAGCTTTCTCTCCAACCCATCATCCATCTGAGAAATTAAAAACGTACGTGCTTAGCTAGTAATTGTCAAATTTCAATCTTTTAGATTGTTGAGCATGCATGAGGCTGTTTTCACTACTGGAAACTCTTTTTATTTTTTAAGACATTTTATTTACATATATTTCAAATAAATTTGGTTGTAAGAATAATCTTATATTTCAATATTCAAGCTTATCAGGCAAGCTTTACTAAACTTGAAATTTTTCATGATGTTGCATTTTAAAGTCTCTTTTAGCTTTCAAGCCGATCGAGCTCAAGTGATATCAAGATTGTGCTAACCTCAACTCGCATACAACCCTAATTAACCTAATGCACATTAACAAGCATTTCAATATTGGTATTGTTGAACCAGAGAATTAGTAAATAAAGACATACATTGATTTAATAAGTTTGACTTACAAACTTTCTCTTTATCTCTCTAGATACATAAATGATGTCTACTATGATTTATATAACCATAACATTCTAATCCTATTAGAACTAGAAAACAATTAATAATAAACTTAATCTAACTAGACTTTAACTCAAACACTTAATTAAACTGCTAACTAGTTAATTAATGCTACATATATAGACTCATAACAAACGAATTTTTATTAGTTAATTCTCCTCCGAGTCACATCATGAGAATTATTGAACCGTCTTTAATAAAGTCTAATATCGTTAGGTTCAATAGATATTTACATGCATTTTAAAAAATGTATATAGTTATGGATGATACTAGCCTACTTAATTTGGAAATTTGTGTAATCAAGTAATTGTATAACCTAATTTCAACTATCTCGTAAAAACCATTCCCAAAAAAACTAATGGTTGAATATCTAACACAAAACGTAAAAACTTAATTCATACAATATAAGCAACGCTATAATTAACTGAGACATATATAAATTAAATGGGTATAGTCTTCGATATGCTTTGAAATCTAATTTTACCTATTTACGATTATTATTATTATTATTATAAATAGGTTAAATATAACTCATGTATTATACATGTTGAAAATATTAGACGATATATAGTAAAAAAAGATCACCACATGAATTTATACTCAAATTGATTAATTATATGATTTGAAATAAGAGTAAAATACACTTTTGGTCCTTTAAGAATATTAAAATTTCACTTTCATCATTTAACTAACAAAATGACAGAAAGTGTCCTTCAAGTTTACTGACGGTTGCACGATACGTCTTTACAACTAACGGTTGTTAACTTTTCTAGTTAAATCAAACCATATGTCTATCCTGTGTGTAAGAATGGTTTTCCTTCCTTTTTATTACCTCCCCCTTTTAATACGCGTATTTCTCATCTAATTTTAAAGTTTAGTTTGAAACCCTAATTTAAGATGTTAGGGTGACATAAATAAATACATCGGAAATGACTCTAAGGGTGTGTTTGTTTTTTTTGAAAAGCTCTTCTTAACCTCTTCTGTCTGCGCGGCGCAGACCACGCGCAGACGTTAAGGTCTGCAGCGTGTTTGTTTTCCAGAAGACCTTTCATTAAAAAAGGTCTGTCCGTCCTCTTCTTGCTGCAGATGTAAACCCACCTCTTCTAAACACTTCTAACCTCTTCACCCCCTCCTTCTCCTACCTCACCACAAACCCTTGAAACAGATCCTATCTTCCTCCACCCCACCTCCCACCTCCCTCCATCGCACTTTCTCCTCCACCCCACCTCCTACCGTCGCACTTCCTCCTCCGCCCCACCTCCTACCGTCGCAGTTCCTTGGTGTCTTTGAGTCACCTCTCACCTCGCACCGATGTTGTTAAGAAGATTTGGGAACACATCAAGTCCAATGACCTTCAAGCAATTTTTCAGATCTATTGCCAGTATGTGTTGTGTGTGGTGGATTTAAGCATTTGAAACCATCACCTGCATCTTCACATGCTATTGCTTGCTACTTGCTAAGTTGTGTATTTGCACTCTATTTAATTAATTTTGGATATAGGTTAAGATCGTATAGTTGAGCACTAAATGAATTTGGTTAGGATGAAGTGTAGGGAAGAAGTTATTAGGAAGTGAAAGAAGTTAATAGGAAGTGATGAATATGAATAAAGTTTGTAACTATTATTTTATTTAGTTTAAAAAACGACTTATTTAGTTTTCAGTTTATTTTGGCAATCTATAGACATTAAAAAACAAACAGTCTTTTTCTTGCAGACTGCAGAGGTTTGGTCCACCTCTTCCTCTACAGATGTCTGCAGATGTGATCCGCAGACTGAAGACATTTTCCTGCAGAAAAAACAAACAGCACCTAAATATATGTTATTGATCGTTATTAAGAAAAAGTACGAATTAAAAGCAACTCATTGATGTAATATAGAAAGTCAAAAATTCTATTTATATACTACTAAATGGGAAGGTCGGTGCTTTGCACCGGTCTCTTCCGTCCCGCCGCGCCGCGTTTCAACTTTTTCGTACTTTAACGTATTAACGGTTTTAATCTCCGACTTTTAACGGATTGACAATTTTAGTCTCCGATTTTAGCTAACACAAGTTGGTATACGATAATTACACAAACTATGATAAGATAATTACGCAAGTTATATTATATTTAAGCATGTTATACACACAAAACAGTTTTTTTAATCGTTTTTCAAGTATAGCAATTATAGTACAATACTCAAAGTAAAAAAATTTAAATACTCGATTTTATATGGTGTGATTACTTTAAAAAAAAATACTAGCATATAAAAAATCACCCTATCACCCACTTTTACTCATAGGTTTAAAATTTATACCTATTAGTTATTGAGATGTGTAAAAAACTTTATCTATATAATATTTCTAAGTTTTTAGGGGTTATATTTTGGGGGGAATTTTTTTATAAAAGGAAACTTTGGAGGGAAAACTAAGTAGAGTTTTTCACCATGCATAAGGTGATGGAAATAAATTCTTAAATATAAATATTTATAAATCCTTAAACATAAAAATTATAATTTTTATATAAATATTATTACTTAACCCGTGTGTATTACACGGGTGTTAAACCTAGTAAATGAATAAAAACTAGTTAGTTTTGCAAGGTAAGAAGCAAACTTTATCGATTGTTTTCTTTAATTAATACTTCTAAAAAAATACTAATTTGTTTTAACATTCATTCCGACACAATAATCTTCAAATCTACATATATTTTCTATTTTTCTTTGTAATTTGTTTTTTGATTCCACATTCACATTTACGTTGTTGTTTTTTAATTTAAAGCAGCACATGCATTAAAAAAATTTAAGAAGCAAACGATGTTATAAAATGAGTGGTTTTATATAAAAAAGAAAAAAGTTTTATAAAAAAAAAGTTTTAAAATGAGAACGTAAAGTTTTATAAAATGAGAACGTAAAGTTTTAAAGGACATTTTAGAAGAAAAAAAAGTGAATGATTCAATAATAACTTTTAGAAAACAAATGTTTTATAAAAAGTCAAACGGTCATCTTATATTTATGATATTAACTACCAATATTAAGACCCGTTTGTTGCGATGTCAACGTACAATCATTAAAAACTAGCATTAAGAAAGAAAAATCCAGAGATGTTTAAAGAAACTTAATATAATTATAGGTTTTTTTGAAAAATAATATGTTTAAGAAAAATCCGGCAATGTTTAGAAAACAAAAGATCATACAAAATGAAACTTTGGAAAAAAACCTTTAATTAAGAAAAAGCAAATGGTGAAAAAGAAAGTGCAACGTACGTTACAATAAAATATTTCAGAGTAAGGGTCTGTTTGGTAACGTCTGAATGTTTAAGTGCTGAACTAGTAATAGTTCTGAACCATACTAAACAAATAAGAGGTTAATTTGAACCATTAAAAGCTAGTATATTGCATGACTATTCAAAAGCAAAGTCTGACTAATTCAGATAAAATGTCTTAGTTATTCAGACTCTGTATAATGCTTAACCATTTTGAGGCAAATGTCTGGACCATTCAGACATCTGCTTGTGGAACAAACAGTCTGAATAATTAAATGCTAAACCATTAAGACATTTGAACCATTAAAAGGCTCAAACAAACAGCCTTTAAGTTTAAAACTAAAAAAGAAAGAAGAAGAAGAAGAGCTAAATATACAAGTTAACAATAAATAATTAAGACATAAAAAATACCCATTTTAGTAAATAGGTTTCAAACTACACATTTTACCCACACTATTTTGGAAAAAAAACTCATTAAAATTAAATGAAGTAGTTTAACAAAATAAATAAAGTATTAATGACAAATAAATATAAATTAAATATTTGAATGTATAGTTTTGAAGTTGTTTAAAAAAATATAAATTTAGTGAACCGTATGTACACTAATTTGCTATTGTAATTCTGAAGCGTAGCGATTTATTCGGTAACTAGGTTTAATATCCATATATTACACACGGGTTAAATAATAATATTTATAAAAAAAATTATAACCATTATGTTTAAAAAGTTATAAATATTTAATATTAAAGAAATTGGCTCCATCAACTTATGAGTTAATTACATAACTAGGACTTGTGGTATAGGTAAAATAACAAGTTTGAGTACTAAGTTTTTTTTGTTGCAAGGTCGAGTATCCATCTTTTAATTTGTAACAAGTTTGGGTATTAACACTAACATATGTTTGTTTTTCTGTTAAGTTAGAGTGCAATTTAGTCATTTAACATATAAGGGACTTGTTATGTTAAACTATAACTTTGTGAGGTGCAGTTTGTAATTAGCTATAAAACATAAAACCCCATCCACCCACCTTGTTGACCATATTATGTCTCTCAAAAATTTCTGACCACCACCACTATTGAGCATCACCATCGTTTTGTCTTCGTCGCTAAAGCTGGCCACAATCACCGTCTCTTCGTCACCAACATAGCTGGGATCTATCAAGGGTTTTCAAAGTTTGGGCCACCACTACCAAATCAACTACGGGGAAGCATGAATCAGTTATCCAAAACTGCATCTGTGATCGATTTGAATTAGAGTATCGTCTTGATTACAACGGCGAGTTCACATGGGAGGTTGTGGTGGATGGGTGATTATTGGGTGTTCGTCTAATATTAGAATGAGTGGAAAGTGGTTGAGATAAACGACAAATTTATATTGGTGGTTTGGTGGTTATGTTTGGTTTCCGGCTGAGTGCATTTTCTCCTGGTATAGACAAACGAAAATGTTAGTGGTGGTGGAAGGCAGTTTGTTGGTGGTGGATAGAAGGCACCAATGGGTAGGTATGGTTTGATTGTTTGAGGTATAACTTTTTTAAGTTTAGACTAATTACGCAATTGGTCCCTAAGTTAAAACAAAGTTAATTACATAAATGGTCCATGTAGTTCTTCAAACGTTAAATGACTAAAATACCCTTCAACTTAACAGAAAAATTAACATTTGTTAGTGTTAATACCTAAACATGTTACATATTGAAAGATCAATACCCGACCTTGCAACAAAAAAAACTTAGTACCCAAATATGTTACTTAGCCTAAACCACAAGCCTTATTTGTGTAATTAACTCTCAACTTATATATGAATGGTGAAAGAATTGCATTAAATTTCCCTATTAAATTCTTATTATAGAACAAAAAAAATTCCTTTACAAAATAACATCCCCTAAAATCTTGTAATATTATATAGATAATTGTTTTTAACTGAACGTAAATACTGCTTATTGAAACTAATTATTTATGGTGGGGCGCCGTTCACAAAAATTATTTGAGGTAGGGTTAAAAAGAAAGAGTTTACACACCAAGACAACAACAAAAAGTTGATTAACAACTTACTTTAATTTTAAAAAGATTTGAAGTATAATCTATACTTTTTAATAAAAAAGAGTTTGGAGGACACATGTCATTTAGTAAAGAGGGTGTGGAAACAATCTATATCTATACCTTCTAATAAATGAGAGTTTTAGAGGACACTTGTCATTCAATAGAGGCATTTAGAAAATAATTTTCCCGCTCAAATTTTTTATATAATTTTTATTAGATGAAGATTTCCATTCTATAAGTAAATTATTTTTTAATTAATTGAAGCTTAACAAGGTAATTAAATGAGTTTTTTTTTCCAAAATTATATTACGGTTTGAATTGATTTGTTAGTAAATCTACATAATCTTTTAAGGACCCGTTTTTTATGCGAGTCTCAAAATTTTTACATAAATTATATCGAAAATTTCAAAGTGAACCCATAGAAAATTTTAAAGTGAACTCATATAGATAACTATGAGCGGGACAAAGTTCTTCTGGATGAGTTGGAATTTAATGTAGTTAGTGTATAAAAGGTCAAAGGTTCAAATTTCCATACATACATTTCGTAAAAATTTTTTTTTAATGAATTTTTAACCAATTTTTTTTAATGGATTTTTAATTTTTTAGGGCTTCAAAATCGTGAAACCCTTCTCATATCATTCCAATTTTCAAAGTGAAATATTGACTTATTGTATCATATTGTTATTATATGATGAACCTAACCCATTAACACGATCCGAATTGTTGAGATGACCCGAATTTTTTTATGTCCGGTTTCTTTAATTTTGGAGCACCTAAAAATAGTTAACACACTGACAAAAATTCTTGAATCCATCATTAAAAGTAGAAACAATTGTTCTTGAAGTTGTCACTCGGGAAGTTAGTTAATGTTTACCTCTTATATATATTAATTACCTAAAATTAAAACATGTTTTTAAAGTTAAGTTATCTACTGGAAACAAAACAAAGTTTGAGTGACATAATTAAAACAAAAATAAAACTTAGTTACTTTTATCTGTTTTTCTTGTCCCTACCCGTGTAACACACGGGCGAAAAACTAGTTTTCTCACTAAAACTAAGAATATTTTATTTTAAGCTATGTATGGAAACAAATTGATAATATTAAACTTACAATCTTCTCCTCCAAAGTTTAAATCTACCTTATTACATCCTAAAATCACTGTGAAAACGTAAAACAAACAACTTAAACAAATAACTTATTGCAATTTACAACCTAGACCCATGCATGCCGACTCATAGGCTCGACCCTGTTCATATGAGTGTCACTATGAATTTTATCGGATATCTATCATCTGGATTATTTGTATGCTTGTTTTCTTAATCTTTTTTTAAATTAATAGTAGAATTTATAAGGAACTCAGTTTAAAAGCGTAGATATCTAAATTGTTACTAATAGTGTATTTGTAGTTTAAATCTATTTGTTTAAGGCTCAAATTAGAGCATTAATGCAATTTGTGTTTTTATTCATATATCTTTTATATAATGTGTAGTTTATTTTCAAAGTTTACTTTTTCGTAAAAATTTTAAATTATGTTTTATTATGTATAATTTCACCAGTATAACGCACTGAGTTTAATCTAGCAGTGAATATACATATCATTGAATTCAATGATACATTTAGAAATTTTTAATCATTGAATTTAATAATACACTCAGAAATTTTTGTCATTACGTACGTTCATTAATTTTATGATATTTAAATTGAAATTAAAAAAATAATAAAAATATTAACAACAAGGGTTATTGACCACAATGAGACAGACATTAGTGTCGTAATATTATCGTAAAGTTAAAGCACCGACAAACTTTTTAAAAAGTCATATTGTAGGAAATAAATTCATAGTAAATTTATTTTTGACAATATTGTGACAACTTTATCTATTAAATTACCACAATACTTGGTTGTCGTAACATTTGCGACAACTTATCCACAAAAACTAGTTTGTTGTAACTTAGCTATATATTATATTTTGTTTGCGATAAAATAAAGACAAATTGTGGTTCTTTTATCAAGGAATTATGAGATAAATTAGGGTCTTTTGTTTTTATTATTTGTCAAAAACATTGTCATAAACTTGTCGTAAATATTAATTTGTTAAAAACGGTTGTATCAAAAGGTACCACCATTTTTGGTAGTGTTAACAACTGAACTATGAGAATTTGATCGTCAATAGACACTCCTTATAACCTATATGAGTTCAATTAAATTTTATATATATATATATATATATTTCTTTTACAGTGGGTTAACGTGAACCCGTTAACGTGAACCCGTTAACGTGAACCCGTTCATGACACTAGCTAGATCCTTCCCTTAGTCTGAATCCACTCACATCAACTAGTTAAGTCGTCTATGACCAGCTCTTTGATAAAAACATTGTCTATTAAATTAAAGGTTTGGAGTTCAAATCCATATATGCATTATTGAATTATTTGATAAAAAAAGAGATAAGTCTATCACACTATTAAAGCTATTAAATAAGCCTTAATTAGAGTTGGGGATCTCTAAAATTTCAAGTGTGGTTAAAAAGACCTAAATAAAGTATGATTTAACGTTCAATTGAAAACCTAATTACTAATTTAGTTATTTAGTGACGTTGCAACGTGTTATATATCCTTCTGTTTTGATGTTTTTAAATCATACGTCAAATGCTAACTCATTTGTATTGTTTGTTTACTAAATGTTTGGATCGTTGAATGTTTAATGCTTACAATACTAATTTTCATATTGCCTGGTACACACATTTCTTTTATCACTTATTTGGATTTGTCAATAGAGTTGTTGAACATATATATGTGGATGTCGGATTTTAGGATTATATACATGATAATTTAACGTTCGAAAAAAAAAACTAGCACTAAAGTTTACTAATATGACAATTTATTGGTCATATGATCATCACAAACTATATGTAACAATTAAAGATTATAAACCTTATTATGAGTAATGGAAAGATTAAATAAGATATTATAGCTAGTCACCTTCAAACGCATGCGAATCAAATCAAAATATCTGAACTAATCTAAAATTGTCTTAAAAATACCTGATAAAAAACTTCTTCAATCACAAGCATATAAATTAAGATCAGAAAGTTATAACCGTATACAAAAATTCATGGGTCTGTCACGGCTTATAGCATTAATCACCATCAACCATAACCACTGTCAGGACCATCAACCATAACCATTGTCAGGACCACGGCCATCACTTTCTTTTATTTTTTGTTTGTTCATTTTCATCTTGAAAAGTGAAGATGGATTTATTATACATGTTAGATTTTAAATAATAATAATATATAAGATAAAGACATATATACATATATAGTTAAGATACTCCTTTTGAGAAATTTCACAACTTGCTTGCATTGATTAAGAAACAAAAATGTTGTAGAATTGAAAGTTGAAACTTACTAGTTGAGGAAAAAAAGATTCGGATAGAGAAACCACAAAGGGAGTAGAAGCTAGCTAGCACTTGAGTTTCAAAACTTAAAAGCAATTCAAGTCCTTTTAAGCTAATAAACAAATTAAGGGGTAGTTAATTGAAGGAGATGACTTGGCACTTGTTCATTGGTAAAGGTGGGCACAAAGTGGGCTCAAAAACCAAATTTTAACCGAAACCTTTGGGTTAAATAAGAAGTGTCGGATTATGAACATTTTGAAGCCTAACCCTTGTGAAACCGGTTATAATCAATCAATACTTATTACCGTCTATGGAAAACGATTATACCTCTACTCGTCGGCTCTTGATCTCTTGTGTAGGTTATTTTGACATTTCAAATCAAGAATCAATACATACCTTTATTTTTAAGATAGTTTTGCTTATGGTAAAAACGGAACCCTGAAAGCTTAAAAATTACAAAAGATTCGAGCATCAAATGAAACTTGAGTAGCTTAGTAGATAGAATAAAGATAGTGTAAGTTGGGAAACTTCATTATTATTATTTTTTTTAAATGTCTTGGAAGAATTTGAGTTTGTGGTGACGGGTGTGATCATGTGATTAATTGGTGGTCATTGTACATTAATGGAGCAATTTAAAAAGTGGGACTTATATTTGGTAGGTGGAATCGGAGGCAGCAAAATGTCTCTCTGATTGGGGACTGTTTTATCATTTGAAACACTGATTCGAGCTAAGTTTTACATCAAACTCATATCCTTCTCCCGATCAATATTCATAATACATTCTTTTGAACTTCGGAAAAAATCGAAAAAAATTAACAGCCGTTAAGTATACTTAGTGGCGGACCGTTGTTTGATTTGAGACCACTGAAGGGAATAAGCTGAGTTGTGATTATTATCAACCAATAGATTTTAGCTGAGATTATTTTAGGCAAATTTGTCTTAAAAACGTTATCATTCAAAAAACTCACTATCATTTGTAAATTGTAATTACACCCAGAAACTTTTTCTTAATACTTCTTAAAAGTGCATGGTTGTACTTTTTTCATAATATTATCCATATTTATATATGTTTTGTAACCAAAATTGAAAATTTTAAACCGAATTCAGAAAAAAATGTAACAAAGAAAAAAAAAGTATAAATAAATATCAAGAATTAATGCAATAATGATTAGTACAGTTGGGAATTTAGCTAATAATGGTGTCGCTTTAAATCTCGTCATCAGGTCCACATTTGAATTTTCACCTTTCCTGCCATCGTTGATTTAATCCAGTGGCGGACATGAGAAAATAAATTTTGAAATTTGGTTAAAACAAAAGAAAGTTATTAGAAGTGTATATATCATGTTTTTCAATGATCATAAGTGTTAACTCTTTCATATAAACTACTCTGATTTAAATAAATAAAAACAAAAAAGTTTAGTATCAAATCATAATTAAAGAGGAGATAGTGGTTCTTATAAAGTTCTTCTCACATGTAACATTTTTAACCAATCAGAATATATCATGTTATTACACTTATTCTCATATTTTTACACCTTTTTTGGGTGGGAAATTGGGAATGGTCCTCCAAAGTTCTCAACAAGGAACAAAATTTCATTCACCCACACAGAGGCGCATCCTTTTAGAGACCAACGGGGGCTTCGGTCCCTGCGCGTTTTTTATCACGATGTACCGATTTTTACCCCGATACCTTAAATTTATGTATATATTAATCTCGTCCCCGTGTAAAAAACTTACATGTGTTATATATAAATACTGAGCTCGCGGCTCGCCCCCGTCAATAATAAACAACACCTATACTAGTTGGGTAGTTGGACCATTAGTCCATTACAAATTAAACCCATAATAATTTAAACCCATTAGCCTATTATAATTTATAATTAGGTAATTAATTGGGTTGGGCTACAGAAAACCCAACTAACAACTCATATACTCATCTCTTATCCCTCAATTCATGAAACAAGTCAACAACTAAAGAAGATCAAGAAGGAAAAAAACAATAACAGAGGGGTGTGCAGGCCAGTGCGACCAGAAGAAGAAGAAGAAAAGAAGCAGCAAGTGCACTCCGACACTCGACCAGCAACACAACAGCGAGCGACCTAAGGTAGTTTGGTTGGTTTTCTTTCACTTTTGGTGGTTTGATTTGAGTTTAGAATTTAGGGTTTTATATTGTTAAGTTTTTTTAGGTTTTGTAAATTTGATTGAAACTTGAGTTTATGATTAGTTTATGTTAACTTATCATGAGAAAGGAGACAACTCTTCATTATTTTTGTAAAGAAAAGATGTTGAGGAAGAAATTGTTAATGAAAATCAAGTGAAACGTCAAAAAGCTCAAACTAATAAGTCGGAAAAACAAGATAATTAACAAGAACCAGGTATTTCTCGCATTATCATATATATTTTAGGTCCTTGTTTTGTTAAGTCTTATCTAGTTTTTATATGTTTTAGTTGAATTATTTGTTTGAATGAAGAAATTTAGATATTTAGTGTTCGTTATTGTTTGACCCGACCCGAATCAAATCTTCAACCCGAAAATATAACCCAAAACATAGTGATAAGAAAAAAAAATTACGGGTCATGTGATTTTCAGCCCCCGTGCTGAAAATGTTCAGGATCCGCCACTGCACCCACACAACGTTCAACTCAAGTTTCTCGTTCACGAGCTTTCAACCTCGTTCTCAATCTCGTTTACCAAGCTCGTTTGACAAGGAGTGTTCTCGTGGCGAGCTCGTTGTGCTCGTGAGCGCGCCACTCCTCCCCCCTAATAGTGGTACAACCATTTATACAAAGTTAAAAGTGTGTCGTCTTTTATGGCATGAACCTCATGGTTAAACGAAAAAAGAAGACTTTGTAACAATAAACATGTGTGCAACCATCCAGATGTATTGGTAGTGAAGCAAGTGTGTCGTTGCGAGTGTAAAATACTTGTTGGTAATAATAATAACACTCATGCATCTTATTAGCACCATTAACGATAATCCACACCATGTTACTAACAACTTGAGGACTATAATCACGTTCAAGGTTTTATACCAACCACTAAAATCTCATTATTTTACAAGTTAGAAATGACATTGTTATCGTATGATTTTCCTCAAGAGTGGAGTTATACTAAAAAGTCCAAATTTCCTAAAAAGTTTAGAAAGTAATGAGATGACGATATGTTGCACTCCTTGAAATATAAGGAATGGTAAAATTGGTATTATTTTTATATTTCATGTTTCACCCCATTATTTTTAACATCTGTAACTTTTACATATAACATTATTTTTTTTAAATTACACCATAAAAACGAGCATTTTTTAATCTTTAAAACGCGTATAATATTCATATATAAAAACAAAATTTTTCACATTTTTCAGTTCATTGTGTTATTTCGTCAGATCATTGTGTTATATTATGTCATTGTGTAATAACACAATGACCTAATAAAATAACACAATTATTTGAAATAACACAATAAACAACGAATAACACAATGATCTGAAATAACACAATGACATGAGGAATAATACAACTAGCTAAAAAAACAAGTTATAATATATTTGAGATGTTAAATAAATAAAAAAAACTAAGAATTTGAGATATTATGTTATGACATATGACTATGTCAACAATGAAAACAAGTTATAAGATTTGACATATTGCGTTATTATGTATGTTATTTGTATTCGAAAACAAGTTATAATATAACACAATGACCTGACGAAATAACATAATGACATGAATAATAACACAATGAGTTGAAACATGAAAAACAAGCTAGCTATAATATATTTGAGATGTTACACAAATAAAACATGTAATGGATTTGAGATATTATGTTATGGTATATGGTTATGTTAACAACAAAAACAAATGATAAGATTTGACATATTGTGTTATTATGTATGTTTTATTTGTATTAAAAAGCAAGTTATAATATAACACAACGACCTGATGAAATAACATAATGACCTGAAGAATAACACAACTAGTTGAAACATGTAAACAAATTATAATGTATTTGAGTTGTTACACAAATAAAACAAGTAATGGATTGAAGATGTTATGTTATGGCATATGGCTATGTCAACAATGAAAACAAGTTATAAGATTTGACATGTTATGTTATTATGTATGTTTTAGTTTGTCTAAAAAACAAGTTATAATATAACACAACAACCTGATGAAATAACAAAATGACATGATAAAATAACACAATGACCTGACAAATAACACAATGACCTGACTAATAACACAATGAACTTAAACATGAAAAACAAGTTATAATATATTTGAAATGCTACACAAATAAAACAAGTAATGGATTTAAGACTTTATGTTATGGCATATGGTTATGTCAACAATAAAAACAAACTATAAGATTTAACTTATTATGTTACTATGTATGTTTTATTTGTATTAAAAAACAAGTTATAATATGACACAATAACGTAATATAACACAATGACCTTACTAAATAACACAATGAGTTGAAACGTAAAAAAACTTTATTATTCATCAATATTATATGCGTTTTGAAGATAAAAAACGCTCGTTTTTTAGTGTAATTTTATTAAAAAATAATATCATACGTAAAAGTTATGGACATTTAAAAAAGAGGGTGAAATTTAAAAATGAGGCAGAAACTAATATATATTTGGCTTACCGTTTAAAGTTTCAACTATTTACCATTATGACACCTTGTGTTTTTAGATCATTAATCTTCATTTAATATTAAATCTAATAACTCATATATCTTTTTAGACTTTCTAAAAAATTTAGACTTTTAGTTGAACTTCTTTCATTTCCTGAAAATCTCAATATACTAATAAAATGGGCATTAGTGTCTGAATTAGTGTTTTTATTTGAATCAATGTTAAAACTATTTCTTGCCTGATTTTAAACGAAAATGGGCTTTAGTGCATCTGGTTAATTAAGGTGTTTGGTTATGACAAGGAGGTCCTTGGTTTAAAACCAAGGACAAACATATATTTTCAGCTTTTTGTTAAATTATTTTGTTAACCATTTTTATCATTTATTTTAAATCTAATACTAACACCATGTTATATATTTTATAAAAAATCTAAAATCTTATAAAATATATCAAAACCATGATTTTATATAAATTTAGTTTTATAAATTTATTTATTACAAGTACTTTTAGCATACTATAAAAATGTATTTTAATACTTTTAAAATACATACAAAGTTTTATAAATAATAGGTTATACAAATAAGACTTTTATATGGATTTTTTATATACTTTAAAATTGTGTTAAATATTTTAAAGTATTTCTAATATATATAACATATTTTTGACATTATACAAGTTGTTGTTAAAAATATATTATTAGAGTCTCTGTCGTTTATCAGAATAATTATTATTACTATTGCTATCATTACGAATAAAGGATTTTATATATTTTTAGTCGTTTAACGAGAAAACACCTAAATCTTAATTCGAAACTATAGAATTCCAATTTCCTTCGATTACTATTGTTTATATTCTAGTTTTTTATACAATATGTTTTACTAAGTTAGGATTGTTATTTACTTAGGTGATTTTAGTATTTGAACAATACTCGATTCTAACTAATCAGTTTGATTTGATTTGATTTGATTAATGATATTATTATTATTACTATTTTATAAAACACAACATCATTGAGCAAACATTCTCCATAACACACCATCGATGCCACCTCCGTTAACCATCCCTTTGTCTTTTCAGTCGCTACACACCACATCCAAATAAAATCTTATCAAATATCATTTCCCTTAGTCCACCTCCCAACCGACCACCACCAAGCAACCCATTTTCTTTCCCTCTTTGGGGGAGCATGGACGACTCAATCGTTTTTTAGGACTTAGACAAAGTAAAATTTTGAGTCCATTTTTAGCTTGTTTAATGTTATTATTATAAATTTTCTTCTCTTCTATCTGAGGTTGAGACCGATGCTAATAAACAATACGGAGTAATGTTTAGAGTTGAAGTTATATATCTTTTGTAATTGCTACATATTTTAAAAATCAACTGTTTTCTTTTTTTTAATTGAGTTATCGATTTTGTTTGTTTCTTTAGGCGTTTAGCATTTTGTTTATGTTTTATATGATGTTTTACGGTGGAAGAGTGTTATGGTAGGGGCGATTGCCATCACATTGCTTGAGGTGGAGATGATTTCAAAGATGAAAGTTGAAAAAATGATTAAAATAGCCAACGTTGAAAAAAATGACCAAATTGACAGAAATTAGAAATATGACCAAAATGGCAGAAAGTAGTTTGGAAAATGACCAAAATGACAGTTTTTTACAAAACCAAACACCAAAATGGCAAGAAAAAAAACATAAGGACCAAAGTGCTCGAAATGATACAAACCCAGAGACCTTTTAGCAATTTACTCAAAAGAAACGACATGAACATCAAAACTATGTACGAAAATAAAAAATTTACAGGTATTAAAGACAAGCGGTCGTTAAATTTTAGAGAGCATCATAGTCGGTTATGCTACTATAAAGTACGAGTCTTCATTTAATAATTCTCTGAATATATATGGACCTGATGTGTACTGACCACATTATCACCATAAATTTAATGCCATTATATCACCAAAGGGTTCTATTGGGCAAACCTACACAACTACCGATCGAAGGGTATGTATTATCACTCGACATCTATGAATTTTTTTACATGATCGAGTGATCTTAATCTTGTGGGAACAGATGAGATACTTTGACAATTAAAACCCTCACACAAGAAATTGACACCAACCTACAGGGCTGACAATTAGGTCATCTGTTAAAACACGATAAGACTTGTTAAGTAAAAAAATACACTATGCAATTTTATTATTTTTTTATATAACTTAAATTAGGAGCTTGGGGTTTAACACATCTTCTTATTGATGCATAAAATAGATAATTGTCACGCTCAAACAATCAAAGTCATTTATTAAACGAGTCATTTTCTTGTTTGATACTTGTGTTATTCGTGACGTCATTAAACTGTTAAGCACGATAAGACACGATTTGTCAGCCATAAACCTACATAAAATGTTTGACACGAGTGGTAAACGTGAACGAATAGACAAAGAGGTCAAAATGTGACACAACAAATAAGCATTGTTAAACATAAAAAACCAAATTGTTTTCACCATTAAAAAACCAAATCGATTACTTATATCAAAGCAAAATTAATTTTAGCAATTCTTTTATTTGCAAGATATCCGTCTGACGTTTTATTCCAAACACGATTCTTGAATATTTTCATTGCTAAAACTCCTCTCTTTGTTGTTGGTGTAGAAATCGGAAGGTTCAGGATTAGTCGAACCACTCTGTCAACCAAATAATGTCTCACGTTATCGAGTTTCCACAAGATTTTTGCATAGGTTACTAATAGCTGATACACAACTTAGTTTCGATTCTTTGTCATATTAATATTAAAAAGCATTGATTGCTATTTGTAACTGAACTTTCTCTTGATATGTAAAATCTGCAGAATTATACTTCTCAGCAAGAAGAAATATCCGATCCTATTAGTCACTTTAAAACTTAAGTAGAACTAAGAGCTAACATGCCCATCACGTGATCATTGAATCTAGTATTTAACTTGTGTAATTGTTTGCCCAATGTGAAGCTTTTATCTTATGCCATTCTTCAATATTTGCTCTTCACTTTGCTTTGCCATGATATTCTTAATTCATGTTTCTGAATTGTTTCAACAATGCATGTTTCTGAATTGGTTCAACAAATTTTTAATATATGCCACATTGCCACAACATTTTTATGTTGAGAAGAATCAATATGGATCAAGAATGCACACTTTTCACATCATTAGTTTTTTTAATTGTCAAATCCTTTAACAATAAATGCATCATAAGTGTTAGGACATATTTGGCTTTCATTAGATAAATAACAGATAGTACGAAACATTTGTTGAGGGAACATCCGAGAAAACTAAGGGATAAGTCAACCACCGCCCACCACCCTTCTGAATACCTAAACCCTAAAAGCCTTCCGCCAACCCACTCCTACCCTCTCTCTGATTTTCGATGATCTCTACCACCGTCCACCACCATTCTTCTAGTTTCTATTCTCGGTAACCCACCACCTATTTGTTTGTATTTTCTGAAACTGCCGCAACCTACATCCACACTTCCGCAACACCCCTGATCCTTCTCACGATGACTATTGGAAACTTCATGAATAGTGTCTTTTATGTTTTTCCATTTTGGTCACCATTATTTTGTTGGTTTTGTTTTTTGTACCCAAAAGTGTTTTATTGTAGTTTTGCATTTTGGCCACCAATCTATATACTATACTATTAATTTAGAAACATCATGAAGAGTGTCTTTTATGTTTTTGTATTTTGGTCACCATTGTTTTGTTGGGTTTTGTATTTTGATCACAAAATTGTTTTTGTAGCCAAAAGTGCTTTTTGTAATTTTGCATTTTAGCCACCGAATTTTATATTACTATATATTTAAAGACAAACTTCATGAGTAATAAACTTTTATGTTTTCTATTTTGACCATGATAGTTTTGTATGTTTTGCATTTTGATCACCAAAGTATAATAACTCTTTTATAGATAAATTGAGTTTAAGGTAATGCTGTTTTATGTTTTGCATTTTGGTCACCATAGTTTTTGGCTTTGCATTTTCACCACCAAAGTAAAATGGTTCTTTTATAAATAAGTTGAATTCTTTTTGGTTGCTTTATAGTCTTTGGATTCTTGGAAGAAGCATGCTCATTTTATGTTTCTCTCTCTTGCTTCCGGCGTTATTTCCGGTCACCTCCGTTGTCTTCTGTGTTTCTTTAATCGACGATGGATGGTGGTGGTGGATGGATGATTTTGACGAATAGTGTATGATGGTGTCCTTTTATTATGGGATTCTACAGAAGTGACTATGATCCGCCGTTATTAGCATCGAATTAGACGTTTTCATTTTGATGGTGTTGTGTACACTTGTGTTCATTATGTTTGTTTGAAATTGAATGACATTTGCTTTTTCGTTGATTTTAACATGTGTTTAGTTTTAACTTGAAACGCCTGTGATGATGGAAATTTAACGTTATACAAGTGGCTCGCGCAACGCGCGAGCACTGTATAATCCTAGTATTTATAAAGTTGAAAATTCCAAAGACTTTATTTTTATAAAATGTAGCATAGAGCTAGAATTTATAAAAAAAATAGTCTTGTATATTTTGTACAAATACATAAATTTAATGTGTTAGTCTTGTCTACAGCTTGATACAACCTTATGTGGTAGTTTAAAGTAGTATTATTGCTTTGTAAACCCACCAGTAAAATGTTAGCGTCAATAGTTTGACAAACTCACCTACTAATACAGCAACGATATGTGATTTAAACCCCGCCATTCTTTTCTATTTTACTAGATGCTATGCTATGATGCTTGTTGCTATGTCATGTCCCTTAATTGCTAAATAATTATTGATAACTTATATATCAAGACGATTAGTTGACGGTTACATGAAAAGTTATCAATAACTGAAACATGAGTGGTAAATGGCTTAATAATATCTTGTGGGGTTTCGAATGATGGTTTTCTATGCTAGTTCAGGGGTCATGGTAGGGTAATACATACGAAATTGCTATGCATATAAGATTGGCAACATATTTATGTTTATCTCAAATTTCTATACTATTTACTATCAATTGTGGCATACTCACTAGCTATTTATAGCTAACTTTATTTTACGCAGATTTCAGGTGGTGCGTGATGATTATTTATTGCTATTTTCCAAGACATATGAAACGCTTTGGACCTAACATTAATAAACAATGAATTATTGCAATTGTTGGTTTCCATTTAAGACATTTGTCGGTTTATGTTTAGACTATGTTCCAAACGTATGATAGGATAACTATTAGACTTTAATAAATGGTATAGCATGTGCTTTGTTATTATTGATATTCATATTCATGACCGACCTGATGATTCCGTCATTGGGTGGGGTGTCACATATAATCTGATTTCTTGGTCCACAATATCCAAGTCGAGTGCTGAAGCTGAGTATAGAGGGGTCGCCAACATTATGGCTGAACTTTGCTGGTTATGCAATTTACTTCATGAACTGGATTATCCACCTACACGGACTTATCTTGTATATTGCGACAATGTTAGCCCTATACACATGTTCGGTAACTCAGTCCAGCACCAGTGTACCAAACATATTAAGATTGACATTCATTTTGTTTATGAGCATGTTCAGCTGGATCATATGCAAGTACTACATGTTCCTTCGAGACACAAATTTTCAAATATGTTCATCAAAGGGTTGACTTGAGTTCTATTTGATGATTTTCGTTCCAATCTAAGTATTCGACATCCTCCCCCTTAGACTGAGGGGTATATTAGACAAGGTTTATATTAGTATCATGTTTATAACGTTGTATAGATTAATGAGCTAAACTGTATCCATAGTAATTTAATTTAACTATATTGAAACACAAACTTCATGAATAATGTTTTGTGTGTGCTTGAGGTGTTCAGGTGTTGTGTTGTTATTGGTTGATGATTTGATGTGTTGTGTTCTCATTGGTTGATGTCATGAAATATTGTTTTGTGTGTGGCTTGAGGTGTTGTGTTACTATTGGTTGATGGTGTGACACCCGACAAATTCAGGTTAACCTCGTTAGTCAAACTATGTTAATCACGTTAACACAATTATACTTTTCATTTAATTTGGTTAATTAAATGTACAAACTGTTACACAAACGTACACACGAAACGATCACACGAGTTAATACCCGGCGTTGGTGAATTTAATTGATACAAATACAATAAATATATATCCTAAGTAACATGTGTGCTTAATTGTTAAACTTTCGATTAATTACGTAGTTTACTGGTTTTAACCTTTTATGAAATTCAGTAGATTTTAGGAGACGGGAAAGGTACGTTTAAGAAAGAGCTTCATTGTGTTTACAAACCGTAACAAAACGTAGCCCATGGATCATCCATGTGATCCATAGATGCCCCAAGGCTCAACTTAACCTAAACCTAACTTAATCATTTAACAAAAATTAAAACCCAACCCTAAAAATCCCTCCTAACAGCCGTCACCTTTCCGGCCAGATTCCGGCCAGCTCCGACGTCGTCACGAGGCCTATTATATATCAAAATCTTCGTCTCGACGAGACAGTTCCAATGATAGTAGCGATGAAAAAGTTATGTCAAGTTGAATATTTCGGCTGCTTTGTTCGTCAAGTGATGATGCTCGGTTGTGTTGGATCTTTAGTGGTGTTGTTGCTTGCTAATTTAAGTTATAAACACATTACAAGTAAGTTTCATTCCTAAAAACTTCATATATGTTTCAAAAATTGTAAGACATGAAACCCTAGTTCATCCAAATTTGTCAATTGGTGATTTTATTGTGGAATTGGGTATTGATTATAGGTTTATTTGATGTTTTGATGATCAAATAGTGAATTGAATCCATATTATTATTTTTGAGAAATTAGGGTTAATAGGAAGTCTTTTGAACATGAACTAAAATGCATGATCATGATGAATATGATGAAATATATGTTTAGATAATGATTTGAATGAAGGATGATTATTTGGTTTTGAAATTACATGCTCGTTTTGTCATATTACTAAAAATAGTAACTTTTTCATTTGGTTCATGTGAAAAATGCACGTTGTGGACATCTAATAGTTGTTGTGATGATACTAGCATGTTCGTATGATGAATTAAACGAATTTTGGTTATTTGAACATGGAAATCCGACTTGATTTGGAATGACTTTCTAATTGTAGAAACTTTTTGTCATGAACATTCACTAGGGTGCATGATTAGTGGTTTTGGACACACAAACATAAATGAATTGCATAGGGAAGATTGTAGGCAACTTTGTAAATGGTAAACTAGCTCTTGACATGGAAACGGTATGTAAAAGTGTTGTTTGGTTAATAACCCGTTGGTATGAAATTGATTGTTGATAATCTAGAATGTGTGTTCTAGTTGACTAGGATGCTATGATGAAAGTGTTGCTATGTTATTTGAAACATAAAGACATGTGGACAATGATATGTGCCTTGAGATGATTACACATGCTACTTTGTCTTATATTGGAAACTGTAAGTTTTGACGTGTGCTATTGGGTTGTGTATCACGGTATGACTAGTGTGTAGTAGTTGATGTGCATAATGAGGTTTGGAAATCTTTTGGATGTTGAATTGTGAAAACATGTTCTAAAAATTCCACTTTCCTATAAAGGAAACTTTAATGAAAATAGAAATTGAATTCTTTGAATACGTGCCTTGTGATGTGAATTGTGAACTTAATATGAACAAATACTTCAAAAGAAACATACTTGCACTTAATAAATCACCAACGGGTCGTGGGTCAACTCGGGTCAACAAAAGTCAACTTTGGTCTAACTTGGTCAAAGAGTCAAACTTTTCTAATCTCGCACAAACCGTATGACTATTTGGATGCATAGGGTTCTATGACCCTACATGAACACACATTAATAGACCTACTGTTATTTAAGTTGCTGTATTACTGTGTGCTTTTAGAAACTGAATTGCTGCGCTACCTAAGGTGAGTTCACTAAAACGCACTTTTACTATTCTACCCTTTTATGGGCTGAACACGGACGATTACTTTTACGGATTTACAAATTTTGTATGTCGCATGTCTGGATTAGAGCAACTTTTATTTTGTTCATGAAAGACCTCATGGATACCTAGTTGACCGTTAGTATTTGTGAAATAACAGGGAAATTTTGAGTAGTACTACTGGGTTTGACAAACCCCACCCGGGCTAGTCGCGCTAGCACGACAGAAGGACCTGTCGAACAGGTGTTGAATGACCTAACATACTTACAGTGCATCCTGCTGGGATGTACGAACAGGCAAAATGCACTTATTGTGTACATACGTCAGCTTCGGTCAGATACATACGCCTCTAAGGACATGTGCTGTAGACTAGCTACCTACAATGACATACTTAATTTATATTCCTGCTTGCAACTGAACATACTTGATTTCATACTTACTATGTGAACTCACCAACCGTCGTGTTGACACTTGTTAGTCTTTCACTTTTACAGGTCACTAAGGTTCAACGCACTTAGGACATGGCATGGAGTCACAACTTTGCATTTAAACACTTTCTTGCATTTAAAAACTATGTTTGGTTTTAACAAATATTTAAACTATGTTTCTTATGTTGGGCGCGTGTTTGCGCATTTAGTTCCATTTAATATTATTGACATTACATTTCGATTACGCTTCCGCAAATTATTAAACGTTAACTCTGTATTGAATTTTCTCATTTAATAAGACACGCATATTTTAAATTCATATAGTGTCGTTTGGTGTAACTAATGACTGAGATCCTAGTTTGTCACACACTTAACGGTAAAACTCCGTTAGTGAATTTTGGGGGTGTGTCAGATGGTTTGAGGTGTTGTGTTGCTATTGGTTGATGTCATGAAATAGTGTTTTGTGTGTGGCTTGAGGTGTTGTGTTGTTATTGGTTGATGGTTTGAGGTGTTGTGCTGCTATTGGTTGATGTCATGTGCGCTCTTGTTTGTTGGTTGTTTTTTGTGCTTTGTTTTTGTTTTTTATCTTTTTTGTGTTATGCTATATTTTTTTTTGTTGGCTATTGGTAGAGTTTTCAAGAAGTAACAATCCGCTTAACAACTGTCACGCGACAACATGAATATACCAAGTACTATTAATTTAAAAACTTCATGAATAATGTTATTTAGGGTTTTGTATTTTGGTCACCAAAACTTCGTTAATAGTGTTGCATTTTGGCCACCATTGTTTTTTTGGGTTTTGCATTTTGGCTACCTTTTTACATTTTGACCTCTTTACTAGGTGGGTTTTATGGGTTTGCATTTTGGCCACCAAAGCCTAACCACACCAACTTTTTGTAACTAAAATTCAATATATTTTAGATGTATAACCGATAACTCCCCAACATATAGCCCGTATATTTTGTATGCGTGGAAAAAAAACTAGCCAATAGTCGAAAATTTGTGTCCGATTGCAACTAATCTTTTGTAATACTAAAAGGTATTTTTTGTATGTCACAAGCGGTCATAACACCTCTTGCGTGCGAGAGACGATATAAACTCTAGTTAATTTTAATTATGCATTTAATATTTAAAAGAAATAAATTAAAGTGGTTTGCGGAAAATGTAGAAATTAGTCAAATCGTTTTCAGTAAAATAGGAAAAATGTCGTGATGTGACACGTGAGAAAAAGTTTTTCTTTTTTTTTATTTTGCAAAAGTAGTGTGTTTTGAAAAGTGAAGTTGTTTCTAGGGGGAAAAGAAAAACCATATTGTTTCTAGTGACCCTGCTACTTCAACTAGCGGATTTAAGAATTTTTGGATGGCTTTCGCTAGTTCAACTAGCAACTAGCGAAGTCTAAAAAACTAACTTCTACTTCAAGCAGTGAACTCAATTTCTTTTCTCTCTCTCATCTGTGACATCATAGTTTTCTGGTTAAAGTAGCGAAGTCACTAGAAAAAATTTGGTTTTTCTTTTCCTTCTTTAACTTTCGAAAACACACTATTTTTGTTTGAAAAAAAAATGAGAAAAATTAAAAAACAATGAAAATAGTAACCCGTGTTTCAGATCACAAAAAATTTGATAGAAATGCTTTTAAACTTAGTTTGTAATGGTCAACAAAAGGCCATATGAAAGTTAAAAAAGACAGATCAAAAGTATAAATGATACAAATAAATGATACATGCAGATAGAGCGAGACCGCTTCATGATCATAACTCATTAGAAACTAGCTAGCTTGCTCCATCCGTAATTTCATCCGACTTTACGTAAAACCTTGTGAGTCGCTCCGAAGCCTTTTTAACCTGCGTACGAGTCATAGAACAATCCATGCTTATATGAGATACAGAAATGAGCAATAAAGAAATGTAATGCAAGGTGTGACATATATCAAGTTCATATATATCTATGTAGTGAATTTATTACCTGATCATCCCAGTCTGTTCTCCAGATCATGTATACAATCGTAATTGTTTGTGTTAAAACACCACCAATCATTCCGATCCATATTCCCTATTAAGTAAAACAAATAAACATGTAAGGTTTGTCATAAGCCTAGGAAATTTGTTGGATCATGGTTGGGTCAGGTAGCAAATCAAAATAAGTGGTGCACGGAAGCGAATCAACACACACGAGTACGAACAATATAATCACACAAATAGAAAATATAAATGACACAAGAGTACAATGTGGTTCGGTCACAGTGGAAGACCTACATCCACCGGCTGCAACTAGGTTATTTAATTAAGTGCTCAGACCAATAGTACAATACATGCCTATGGTATATATAAAGAACAATTAGGTTAAACAACTTAGCACTTTAGGGACCAAGATAACTAAACAGGCCCTTCACACATGTCTTCTAATATCAACCCAAAATCCGAATAACCCAAGGACTTCACCAACCCAACGTGGTGTACGTGGTATGGCAACAACGATTAGTAGATGGTTGCAACGCACAATGATAGTGGGCGTGACCTATTCAAACCGATTTAACTTGGTATGTTTAAAAAACAACCCAAATATTGACCTGTATAGGTCATAAGTTCATAATCACAGCCCCTATAATTTATACCTTAACTTGAAGATTTGTAAAATATCCGAGCAAAATTCCCAATGGGATACCAATCAAGTAAAAGCAAACGAGATTAATGACTGCTACAGCTGATTGCAAACCAGCTCCAACTGCCACACCTGATGAATTGACAACATATTACAAGCCTAAGGATGATGAGCTTAAAAACTAATTACTTTGTAACATTTCCAAAAATAGTTACCAGATAGTACTGGGAAAATGCTGTTCAACAAAACCGAAAAGGAGAGAAGTAAAGAAAGATCTGATACTGTATCCGCAACTCTATCATCACTCGTAAACAAGTACGCAAGTTTTTTCCCAAACACCAAACAAAGTACATGGAAGAACACCCCAATTGCAATGGAAGTACCTAGCAAGACTTGTATTGTAAACCTTATTGCTTTCGCGTTACCTCTCCCTAATTCATTCGCCACCCGAACACTTCATACATGTTTACAAAAGGAATCATATTAGTTATACTCACGATAAGGATATCAAAGATTTGCCGAATGAAATAAATTTTGTCGGGACACATTGTAGGCAACTTGCTATCCATTTAAACAACTTTGGTTTAGCCAAGTAGCATTGCAGTTATTAGTTATGCAAATGCTCGTTAGGAGGAGACGTCGGTTACTTACCATGCGGCACCTAAGAAACCAAGGCTAATCATAAACTCCCACGCGTTAATGTTGAGGCTGCAAAACAAGTCACAAAAACAAGATTCATCTCCTAAAAACATTCAAAACAGAAGTTGTACATAAAAGGAGGTCGACGATACCAAATGGAGAAGGCGGATATTGCAACCTCCGCGTCTGGCATGTATCCGGCAAGTAAGACTAAAAGAGCAGTGTACCATAACTCCAAGCTATGCGTATAAAAAAAACAACAGTTAGACCATAGTTTTGTCATTCATCTTCTGGTCTAGTACGTACGTGGTTATTAACGGTTCATGTAAAAAACTAACCAGACCATCACGCCCGAGGATAACGAGAGCTTAACAACAGGAAAAAGATCCTTAAAAGCAGCTACCGTAAATCCTTTCCAGGAATGAGGACACCATCCACCAAAAATGTATATAAATTCTCCGATCACCAAAAACCACGAAGACATCGAGAGTGCAATCATAGCACCCGCGACGCCCATGTTCAGCTTATACACAAAAAGTAGAGACAAAGGTATATGGATCACGAATTGAGAAACCGAAAGCCATGCAATAATCATGTTCTTTAACTGTGCTTGAAGATACATTTGTATAGTCAAGCTGAAAACAAAGTAATAGATAAAAGGAATGAACCATAGTGATATATATCCGCCACTATTTGCTATCGATTCTTCCTCACCAACGAGTTTATAGATTTGGGTACCAAAGACGAAGATCGGAAGCAAAATGGTCAAAGTGATCAAGTCAACAATCCATGATCGTTGCAAGTAAATGCCCATCATGTGGTTTTGTCCGGCTCCAAATGCTTGTCCACAAAGGGTTTCGGTTGCACTTGACATTCCCAACTGTCATTACATTCGACGAAAAATATATATAAGATGACTTTTTTTAATTGCTTTAAAATGTACTAACTGCTATGGTTAACCTACTAGTACTCCATTGACAAACCGAACACTAAGCGATTGAACAAGTGCGTAGCCAGCAAGATCTATGTCGCTGACATGGCCTACAAATGATTGGGTGACGACAATACTTCCGAATGAACAAACCCTTGATATGATACCGGGCAATGCAACCCTCCATATTTTTTTCGATTCTTCCCATATCCTTTGTTTTAGGTCACCTGTTTCTTCTTCTTCTTCACGTCGAATAAGCTTCGCCCCGAGCCCATCATCCATTCTGAAAGCTAAAAATTCACAAACATACTAGTGAAGTTGAAGTTTGCGCTTTTCATTAGGATTGTAAACAAGTCGAATGAACGTACATGGGCAAAACTTATTTGTGTTTATTCGTTTAACATTTAACCGAACAAACGAATGAACATGCATAAGCACTTAAATTAGTTTCTTGTTTCATATTCATTCGTTAAGAAAATATCGTGTTCTTTTATCGTCTCTCTTAACTATTCACTAAATGCATGTTTTATAATCGTATAACGAAAATGATGTTGATGTCGGGTAGTATATATTGACTATTGATATGCATTATTCGAAGCAAATGGTAAACTGTACAATCCAGTTGCTAATTGATTTAGTGTAATTAGTATATATACAACTTGATAACTACGTTTTTTTGGCTCCATTGTGTTAGGTGGTAAATAGTAGAGGGGATCAATTGTAATAATATCATAATGTGAGAGCTAGTGGTAGTTGTAACTAGTCATTTGTATCGTTTGTATTTAAACAACTTGGATGAAGAGAACGAAGGTAGCTATTGATTTGAGATTAATCTCCTTTTTTCTGAGTTTCTTTTTCTTCTTCAATTATTAGCTCTTCACTCTTGATCACTATTTTTGTATGTAACACATTGAAACTCATACAACGATATAATGTAAAAATTTAATATTGCATGTGACTGACGTATAATAATCAATTAACCCTTATTACTAATTTGCAATGTCGATGTCTTCTCATGTGACCTGCATGTGTTTAGTCTCTGGTATAATTATAAAGCTTAGTTCTCTGGTTTGTTTTTCATCATTTGTCTTCTTCACGTTTTCTTTCGTATGTTTTTTTCTTTGATTTCTTGGGTTTTTTTTTCAATGATTTTGGTTTCAATTGTTTGTTTTTTTGTTGTTTCATCTTGATATTACCTTGATTTCATAGTTGTGGTTTGCCTTTTTTTTTCCAATGATTTTGGTTTCAATCATTTCAACACACCTTACTTAGTCGAGTTAGTCCTGCTCATTGAACCATAAACCTAACAACTCCTTGAAAAACTACACAAAACTAGCAAGAAGACCAAGGGCGGATAGCGGAACTTCAAGTTGCAAGTAGCCTCTTTTGTAACGTAGGTCGTAGGGACAAGCAGCTGACTACTAGCAAAGGCTTTTGACACAACAAGATCCAAGATAAAATTCAGTTACAAAGCTTTTGTATGATAACTAATAACAATCTAGATGCACTTGTGTAGATAAAATACTAAACGCCATGGATGTAATACTCTAACGCTATAGCTAGCTGTACTAATATATAACATAGTAAAAATGACCGATTAGCATGAATCACACTTTGAAACCACGGACCACCAACATCTCAAATAACAATAGCGACATCAACTACCAACAGTGAAAGCAAAAAATATGACCCCGGCTGCCGTAAAGCGCAACCCCAGAATAAAATCTAGTTTGATTTAAAAGATAACGACTCAAAGAAAATTTGTATAGGTTCACGGCCCATGTTTATATAAATTAAAAACACCTAATTCCAAAATCTACATATAGATATATAGGGCAATTTCATATATACCCTTACAAAGTTACATAATATCATATTTATCCAAATCATGCTTAAAAAGTGTTGTACATTATGCATTAAAAACTTATACTTTGGGTAAATATGATATTATGCAACTTTGTAGGGGTATATATGAAATTATACCTTATATATACTACACCAAGAGTAAAATCTACCAAATTAACTCGAACCCAATCTACAAATTTCTTGATACATAGGAAAACAAAAGTAAAAACTAAACCAACTATTTACTTTTTGAGTAAATTGCTAAAAAGGTCCCTGGGTTTGTACCGTTTCGATCACTTTGGTCCTTATATTTTTTTTCTTGCCAGTTTGGTGTTTGATTTTATAAAAAACCTACAATTTTGGTCCTTCCGTCAACAATCGTTAAAAAAAATCCGTTAACTATAGGGGTAGAATAGTCATTTTGCTCATCTAGGGACCAAAAAGACAACTTTATTATTATTATTATCATTATTATTATTATTATAAAACAACACCACCACACATACCAAGATACCAAGACACCAACACACACCTACACATTTATTATCTTCTCCATTTCTTCATCTTCCCATTTTTACAACTACCACCACACCATTACAGCCACCTACTGCCGCCACTCCCGACCACCACCATCCCCACCTAGATCGAATACTCCCATTTTCCTCTTTCTTACCTTTCCTCCACTGTGCTGGACACGCGACGAAGCACTCGTCCTCGTCCAAGCTTACCGTGAACGATGGTACGCTCTCCACCGTGCCTTTTTAAAAAACCCTGATTGGGATGCCGTCGCTGAAAAGGTAACATCATCTTGCCCTGATGTCACACCGCCCAAAACCTCCGCCCAGTGCCGCCACAAGATGGAGAAGCTCCGTCAACGCCACCGTGCTGAAAAGCAACGCGCCTCCTCCTTCCCTGCCGGTCGTTTTCATTCCACGTGGTTCTATTTTGAAGCTATGGAGGCTATGGAAAAAGGCCCTGATGCGGAAATTGGTAACAACAACAATTCGTCCGAAATTGGTAACGGAATTGCTGTTTCAAATCATCGGAGTTTGAATCCGGGTCGTGGGATTCGATTTAAGCCTCCACCACAAGTTTGAATCTGGGGTTTCAAATCCGTATATGAGTATTTGGGGTAATCAACAACAAGATGATAGTTATTTAACAAAATATCGAAAAGGACCAAAATGGCAAGTTAATAAAAAAGGGTATTATGGTCTTTTAATATGAATTTAACGGAAACCGTTGACGGAAGGACCAAAACGGCATTTTTTTACAAAAGCAAACACCAAAATGGCAACAAAAAATAAATAAGGACCAAAGTGGTCGAAACGGTACAAATTCATGGACCTTTTTGGCAATTTACTCTTACTTTTTTATATATAAAAATAGCACAACGTTTTTGAAGTTTAAACCAAACAGTGACCATAACAGGCTAATTAATGGCCTAATGGGTACCACATGTAGTATATGTGGTGGATATATAATTCAACCCTCTTCCATGTCACCGTCAATTGTTTTCCTTTTGTTTTTATCCCTATATACACCATCACCATCATTCAAGACTAAACAAAAATACAAACAATAAGCTAGATACCAAAAAACAAAACTTCTTCCTATGCATCATCACTTATAGATCGTTTTGACAAATACGAACCTCAATATGAAAACAAATCTTGCTAAACTACCATCCAAATTAAAGTGATGATCGATGAATATCTTATACCAATCATTAATTTGTTTGAATTATACGAAAATGTAAACAAACTATATATATGTTATATATAGCTAAAGACGTGTAAATTTAAAACACCACATTTTGGCTTCTATCAGTCCCAACTATTGAATTGACTGCCACCGGCTCCAACTTTTATTACTTTGGCAACCATCGGTCCGTCATTAATTTTTTTTAACACCGTTAAGTCTTTTTCGAATTCATTACCGATGTTTTAGGCCTTTTGATCGAAAGGATAATATGAGTCGATTAATGTAAAAATTTGCTCGAGATGGCTCTTTGAACGGTAAAATTTTTACATCCGATTGAATCACTGTTAGGTTTAAACACCCGATTGAATGAAGCACCATTTCGTTGTTCGGAACGTTGTTTCAAGGTAACTTTTCCATCAATCGACTTGTAGTATCCTTCTGATCAAAAGTAGCGGTCTTGAATTTGGAAAAAACTTAACGGCGTTAAAAAATTTAACGACGGACAATTGGTTGCCAAAGTGATAATTAAAAGTTGGGACCGCTGAAAGCCAATTCAATATTTGGGATCAGTAGAAGTCAAAAGATGATAGTTGAAACCGATAGATATCAATATAACTGTTATAAGATCTTATACAATAATACCATTCGATAATATTCACTTCATAACAAAAACACATAAACTCAAGATAAAAACGTTGGTTGAAATCATACATACATATATGTATAGTGTGTGTGAATATTTGTTGAGAGAGATAGAGAAATTAGGTCTTACCGTATGAGGAACAAAGCTAGCTAGTGAGTGGTTCTAGCTTCAAAATGAAGAGTGTTTTAGTGAAGATGGTGTGGTGAGATTTGGTATATTGAATGAAGAGGCAACAATTTATATTATAGTGGGAGATGATTACACCTTCTATCCTTGGGTCTTTGCTCATTGGGCATATTTCTCTTGTTAGTTTGGAGGATACTATTGGTATTTAACTATTTAAAGCCGGTTATTATAGAAACTCTCTAAATCGTGTGAAGTGTAAAAATCAATTTAGGCCATTCATTTTTAAGTCAAAGGGATTATATGTGTTGCGTCTAAATTACATCCCAACATTTTTAAACTTCTCTCTAAATTCCATATCTACTTAATCACTTTCATGATTTTGAAATATGCTTGCGTTATAATTTTTTAAATCACGCAAGCTTAATAATTTATCACGTAAAGTTTATAATACAATATAAATACGCAAGCCATTATGTATTGTGTTTGCATGATAATTTCATCCATCATTTTTCATTCTTGCTTGAGAACTACATACATGCGTGATAATTTTATCATCCACTTTTGTTTCTTGAGTAAAAATTTTATCTTTACTACTTACACATTTTACCAAAGCCCACAATTTGTATTTTTACTTCATTTTTCTTAACTATTTAACCTTTATTCTAAAATTGTCTTGAGAATATGTATATTTAACGTGTGTTTGATGCAGGGGCGTCTCATAGTGTAACGAAAATAGGCACTTGCCTTAGGCCACCAAATTCTAATAGGCCCTAAAATTCTGTTTATAGTTGATCAAAGTATAAAACGATTTAGAAAACAAGTAGTCTGGACAAATTAGAATTAAAAAACAAGTAGACACGAAACATTAACTAAATCTCAAAATAAGTCTATATATGTCAATGCACCTAAGAAAAAAATTTACGATAAGAAAATACGAAATTTAGAACTAGTTAAACAATGATAAAATAATGGTCTCTTGTTTCATTTTCGCCTTAGGCCTCTAAAAACCTTAAGTCGGCCTTGGTTTGATGGTGTACAAAATTTTAACATTGATACATAATAATTGGCTAACGCTACTTCTTTCTATCTCCCTTTATCAGTGGCGAAGCCAGGAATTTACAACCAAGGGGGCCTAAAGTTATACTACCCATAAATTTTTTTTCCTAATCCTATGTTTCGGTACATATGTTCGGGTCGACGATTCGGGTCGGGTCAGGTTAAGCAATAAAAACTTAAAATATCATAAATTTCTTCATTCATTGTAAAGAAGTTCATTCACACAAATAAAACAAAATAGTTTTTTTAACTAACAATAATGCAAGAGAAATGATAAGTACCTGGATGAAGAACTATAGCGCTACCCGACGACCTTTAAGATCTTTGAAATCATCAATTATGGCATCTGAATCAAATGTCTCAGAAATCTCTTTTTCTATGTAAACCACTAGGCTATTCGCGAGATAATCATCTGACATCTTATTGCGTAGGCGATTCTTGAATATTTTCATTGCTGAAAACCCTCTCTCTGTTGTCGCAGTAGAAACCGGAAGTGTTAAAATTAGCTGAACCACTCTATCAACCAAGTAATACGTCTCACGTTTCTGAGTTTCCACAAGACTCTTGCATAACTCGGAAATAGTTGAAATGCCACTTAGTATGGTATTCTTGGTCCATTCAACATTAAAAAGCTCCAACTGATATCTTAACTGAATTATCTCCTGCTCTGTAAAATCTTCTGGATAATACTTCTCAACAAGAAGACAAATTTGATCCACATTGATCTCTTTTGCAACTAAACTACAACTAAGTGATAGCAACTCCATAGAATGCTCATTGAATCTACTATTCAACTCCTCTAGTTGTTTGTCTAATGTGGATGTAAAAAGATCTACTCGGTAATAATGCTCATATGTAACATGAAGATCTTTTTTTCGAGGCCTATACCGAGTAGAAGTATATGGAGCATTCATATCAGGCATCTCTATTAGATGTTTGTTACAAAAAAAAGTAACATGTTCAATGAAAGAATCACATCCATTGTTTCTGAAATTATTTAGAGTTACCTTTGTTGATGTAACTAACTCCATTGCATTAAGGATGTCTTGGGACTTCTTTTGTAAAGCTTGAGAAAGTGTGTCAGTTCTACCCATTACTTCCTTCATCAAGTGAAGAATAAAAACAAACTCAAACGAGTGTAAGTGACCATAAGCCGCATCAGCATCGCCACGTTGAATATAATCATTAGAATTGTCTTCAATTATTCCTTGGAGAACACCACGAGTGACAACAAACATATTAAGCAAACTATTAACAGAGTTAAAATGAGAACCCCATCGTGAATCACCAGCTCGTTTTAATGTCCCAACTTGATTTAGTCCTGATCCCGATTTGATTTCACCCATTTCCAATAAATTTTTAACCTCGACTGCCTTTGCCTTTTGTAATTCATCATGACGCTTACTAGAAGCACAAACCACATTAATTATAAAAACTAAGTTTCTAAAGAATTGATGAACTGAACTAATTTCCCTTGAAGCACAAACCAAGGCAAGTTGTAACCTGTTAGCAAAAAAACAAATACGTAATAAGCATAATTGCATAATCAATGATTCAATGAACATAATAAGCATAGGGACAAGTAATTAACCTGTGTGCAAAGCAATGAACATAATAAGCATAGGGACAATTCTTACGAACTAGTGCCTGTAGTCCGTTCCATTGCCCTCTCATATTGCTAGCACCATCGTAACCTTGACCACGGATTTTAGTAACATCAAACTGATACTGTAAAAGTTGACTCCACAACGAATCTTTTAGAGTTACTGATAAAGTATCCCTAACATGAACCAAATCCAAGAACCTTTCTCGTATCATTCCTTTTACATCAACAAATCTCAAAACGATTGCCATTTGTTCCTTTTTTGACTCATCTCGTGACTCATCAACCATCACACAAAAATATGAATCCCCTACTTCACTACGTATATATTTCCTAACTTTATTTGCAAGTATACTAAGAATTTCCTTTTGTATGTCACTAGAAGTGTACTTTGAATTCTTAGGAGCATTCTCTAATATAACCTTTGCAAGTTCAACATTATAAGAAGCAAGAAGCTTTAACAATTCAATAAAATTACCTCTATTTTTAGAACGAGAAGATTCATCATGTCCTCGTAAAGGACAAGCTTGAAATGTCAACCAACGAACTACATCAATTGAACCTTTTAATCTCAAACGGTTCGCCACTAACAACTCTTCACTTTGCTTCTCAAAGACATTTCCAATGTGTGTCGCTTGGTTCATCAAATTGTCACTATATTCCACGGCATTTCTATGTTTAGAAGAACAAATATGTTTCAAGTATGCACATCTTTTTCCATCATTAATTTTTTTCCAATTGTCAAATCCTTTCACTGTGAATGCATCTTGACCATTAGACACATTAGGTTTATCATTAAATACATAACATAGAAGACAATATGAAGCATTTGTTGTTGGAGACCACTCTAGCCAACTAGGGAACAAATCGAACCAAGAAGATACAAATCTACGAGGCTTCTTCTCTTAACCGGTATAAGGATACTCTTTAAGACGCATTTGGAAAGGTCCCAATTTCAAATAAGCCCGCCTCACTTCTTCCCTTAAATTAACCGGATAACAACACATTTGTTTCCTTTTACCGGGATCTCTTTCTAGATGGTTAAGATCCACTTCATTGATATTTGATTGTGGAGCTTGAGCTTCATTGGTATTTGAATGTGGAGCTTCAAAAACATGAGGCTCTTGTTGATTTTCATTTAATTGTGTCTCACTAGTTGAAGCCTTTTGACGTTTGACCTCTTGATTAGCAACATCATTTTCTTCAACGATATCTTTTCTTTTGAAAAAAGAATGTATGGTTTTTAATTTAACTTTTTCCTTGCCCATTGTATATCTACAAAAATCAAAACCAATAAACTTAAACCCCTCAAATTAAACAATCAACATAAACAACCCCTAAAAAACCTAAATTCAACAATTAACATTTAACAATCAACATTCAATAACAATAACAATCAACATTCAACAATTAACATTTAACAATAAATAATTGTAAAAGTGTAAAACTAACATTTGGTGGTCACTGGACTCACTGCAGCAGTGCAGCAGCCGGTCAGCAGGAGCAGGGCGCCAAGGGAACAGGGACACAGGGTTGATTCGGTCAGCAGGAGCAAGGGCACACTTCGGTGGTCACTGGTCGCAGACTCGCAGGGAAGCAGTCAAGCAGGAGCAGCCGAGCAGGGATGAGGGAGCAGGAGCAGGGATGATTCGATCGGTGGTTTGGGATCTGGGCGTCTGGCCTTAGTCGACTGCCAAAAAATTAAGGTGGGTGTGGGTTTGGGTTTGGGTTTCATGGGTTTGGGTTATTGGGTTTTAGTTAATGTTGTGTTGAATTGTTGTTTGTTATTTGTGTGACATCTGCCCCAAACCCGCACCCGAATATCCGACTCGAACCCGAAGTATTTATCTTTAAAACAATCTTTTTATTTCTGCAAAATTTCCGAAACAAGCAAACCAAAAACAATTTCCGGCGACTCCATTGTTCTTCACCTTCAAGACATCTTTTCTGGTAATTTCTGGGTTCATTTTAATCCTCTTAATCATCTTAAACTCCCCAACTCATCAATTGGATCCCATTTCTATTCCAGATTCTCGAATTTTCATCAAAGAGCAGTCGAACCTTCATCCCATTCAAACCCACATCAAATCTGCACCATCAAGTAAGTTTAATAGATCGAAATACTCGTGATGCAATGGGGATCAAAAGCCCTCTATTGGATTGGGAGTATCTTAACTGATTCGAACGAATTGGATGATACTTTGATCTAGGGCTCGTAATGTTCAATTGGTTGTTGTAGTTATTAACTGGTTAAAATAACTAAAAACGAAATCAAGAACAAAAATATATTTTGGCCTGGTGGTTGGGTAGTGTTGTTGTAGACAAACAGGTCGTGGGTTCGAAACCCACTTCCCCCATTTCTTTAATATTCATATTTTTTACTTTTTAAACGTTTAATTATACTTTTCTAATAACCTAATAACATATTTAAGTTAAAACTATTTTTATAAGCTTAAAAACATAAGTTTAATATATATATATATATATACCAACTTATAATGTTACAAATATTTTATAGAAAACCAAACATGGATGCTTATAAAATGTATATAACACGAAAATACTATTACGGCTCGTACCAAAATCCTAAATTTTAATTCAAAACCCTAATTCCCAATTTGTAATTTAAAACCCTAAATCCCAAATCCGAAACCCTAGATCTCGGACTTTTGATTCTTGTTACTATTGTTTCGTTTCTAAGTTAGGGTTTTTCCCAATTAATTAGGTGATACTAATATTTGGGCAACTCTCGGTTCGTTATTGTTGCGTTTCTATTTTGGTTATCTATTGCATTTCAAGGTGAGTAAACTCACTCCCCTTTTTACTATTACATTTTGGGGCTGAAATATGTTCAATTACTATACAATGCTTTTGGTTTTCGTTTCTTTGTTTCTATTTTCAAATGAGGTCATAAAATATGTTAATCTAGTTCGCGGCTTGATGCAATCTTATGTGGTAGTTTAAAGTAGTATATTACTTGTAATTTCCACCGGTACAATGTTAGCGCTAATGGTCTGACAAACCCACCTACACTTTACAACATCGATAGGTGATTTAAACCCGGCGATTCTATTCAATGGTTACTAGTTACTATACTGTGATACTTGTTGCTATGTTACTATGTCCCTTCGATGCTAAAACAATTTTTGATAACTTACATTCGAGACGGTTAAATGACGGTTAAATGACAGTTATCACTAATTGCACCATGAGTTGGTTCCTTATGACAAATGATTACAAGTTGCTATTCAATGATGGTGTTCAATGTGTGTTCAATGTGTTCATGTGTTCTATGGTCAAAGGTTGAGTAATATGATGAAATAGCTATGCATGTAAGATTGCGCAGCATATTATGATGATCTCGGATTTCTTTATTATTATGTATTCAAATTGTGGTTTGCTCACTAGCTTTAATTAGCTAACTTTATTTTTACATATTTCAGGTGATGCTTGATATTATTTTGCTGCTTTGCCAAGACTTAGGATTGCTTCGGACCTAGTTAATAATAAATACAATTGCAGTTATTGTTCTGTTTTGTTACTTTTATTGTTCTATTTAAGACTCTTGTTCCAAACGTATTAATTATTATTTGGCTTAATAAATAATTACCATGTGCTTTGGTTACTATTGATATCCAATTCCAATGACAGCCCGGTGTTTCCGCCGCCGGGCGGGGTGTCACAATTTGTTAATGGGTTTGGGTTTAATTTGGTTTGGGTTTAATTGGGTTTGGGTTTAATTGGGTTTGGGTTTTAGTAATTGGGTTTTAGTAAGGGACTAAGGGGGCCTGATTTTAAAATTGGGAGGGCCCGTATAATAAAATCCACTAAAAACCGACAAATCGCTACTTCTAACGGAAAAAATTGGGAGGGCCGTGACCCTCCCGGGTCTCCAAGTAGCTATGCCCCTGCCCTTTATATATACACCGTATATATAAGAAGAGATAGAGAGAAAAGATTTTTTAATAACCAAATTGAGTGTTTTCTTAACTAACACTCTTTATTTTTATTTAAAAAAAAATGCTAGGAAACAGATGATTTCAAGTTTCAAGTCATGAACGAATCAATAAGACTATGTGTAGTGGTGAGCTCTCAAAGAGCCCCATGCAGGTTCACATCAGAAAATGGGCGCCTTCTACACGGCGCCAAGAAGGATTTGAGCCCTCAAAGCGCCCCCAAAGCGCCCCTGTGTAGTGGGAATGGGGCGTTTTAGGCGTTTTTGAGCTGTAATGGGGCGTTTTTTAGTGATAAAACGTCTAAAAACGCCCCAAAAACGCCCCACTACACATGGTCTAAGCATAAAATGAGTGGCATATATTTCAAACCTACATAACCATTGGAAGGAATTAATTTATCCATTTCAACATGTAATAAAGACTATATACTAACCAATTAGATCACTATAATTTATCAGTTTTTAGTTATGAAATTTGTATGTCTATGGCTAAAATGAATATATAATAATTTAAAGGTAAGTATCTAGATATTTAATTTGGATGACACAAAGTTTAAAGTTTTTACAAGTGACACCACACTATATAATGATATAGAGCTAATTACTAATTAATAAACTTTATAATTTTATAAAATTAAATGGTATATTGGTTTTCACTAATCCTAACTATTACCTTTTGTCTTTTACTGGTCCCAACTATTAAATTGGTTGTCAACGGTCCCAACTTTTATCACTTTGGTAACCACTGGTCCCATCGTTAAATTTTTTTAATGCCGTTAAGTTTTTTTCTAAATTCAAGACCGATGTTTTAAACCTTTTGATCGGAAGAATAATACTTGTCGATTGATATAGTTTTCTCGAAAAGGCTCTCTGAACGATAAAATTTTTACATTTGATTGATGCATCGTTAGGTTTAAACACCCGATCGAAGCACTATTTTGTTGTTCGGAGTGCCGTTTCGAGGTAACTTTCCATCAATCGACTTATATTATCCATCCGATCAAAATGCTTATAACATCGGTATTGAATTTGGAAAAAAACTTAACGGCGTTAAAAAAATTTAACGACAGGACCAGTGGTTACCAAAGTGATAAAAGTTGGGACCGTTGATAACCAATTTAATAGTTGGAACCAGTAGAAGACAACATGTGATAGTTGGGACCAGTAAAAACCAATATACCAAATTAAATTTATAAATTTCTTATTTTGGGATAAAATATGATTTAAATAACAAATTAATTATGTAATTTAAATGAATACAAATAATTAATAAAACGTTTTTGTTTTAAAGTAATTTGTGATATTTAAAATGGATACCGTAACAAGTCGGGTTAGGATTTTGATCGTGTTTGATTTGGGCAAATGTTACATGTAACACCATAAGCCTACATAGACATAGATAATGTAAATGTGAAAATAACAAACACACAAAAGTAAAAAACAAGTTTCTAGATCAAGGTAGTTCGCTTCAATATAAAAACTCGACTTGAATGCAATTACATACATCAAAAGTGAAACTAAACACTCAACTCATAAAGAAAAAACATTAGCAAGTCATCTCCGAAGTAGAACAAAAAACCTAGTCAATCATGACAATAAAAACAATAAAGATCAAACTTTCTTTAATGTAATAAGACATGATTACTAAATTTAAAAGTTGTTGAATTGATTCATGTTACATGGAATGATCTAAAAAATTACTTACTAAGTTGAAAACACATAGTTATAGAGGTACTCTCCTTTACAACTGAGCCAAGCTTGCTAGGTATAGGTAGTTTGATACGTGAGGCACGGGGGTATGCCTCCTCTATGACGTCTACTCCACAAACTTTGTTTGTCCTATTCTGGTCTCTTTTGAGACCCGGGGATGTGTCCCATAGGCGAAGGGTTGTGCTTCCCTTGTGAGTCTGCTCCGTGATATTGTGTAAGTACATTTCTAACACAGTTTTTGAGCATGCAAACATGCCTCATGCCTGACTCGTCCAAATCTTCATTTTTCAAGGCATAACGGCATATCTCTTAGGCATGAGGGTCTATATTACTTATGTTCTCTTTAAAATTTTAAAATGTTGCACCGTTTTGTTGTTCTATAGCACCTGGATTATCCAACCTTCTTCCTTTAGCTATTTTTTTTTGTTTTTGCATTTTTTTGTTTATTTTATGCTTTTCGACTTTATTTAACAAAATAGTAAGAAAAAACAGATAATTTAATTCAAAATAAATGTTACCTTTTACATACGTCAGTTTATCATCAATATCTTTTAAATAATCCCTCACTTTGTGGCCTAGTGGTAAGATGACGTGGGTTCTCCATAGGAGACTAAAGTTCTATCCCCACTAGTGTCACTTTTGGTGGATATTGGCAATGAAGCTCGTCCCGGGTTACCATCCGGCTTCGTGTCTGAGCCTAAGGGTTTTACGTGCATGGTTAAAGGTTCATGCCTGGTTTTCCCCTGCAACAGTTGGTTGACGAGTTTCGACTCCGATCAACCTGGCCCGTAAGGAGGGTTGTGGTAAGCCTCCGCTGCATTCGCAGTAATGGGGGAGCCCCAATGCCGACGAAAAACACCTATTGATGTTAGAGGCGGGGTCTCGATCTCGGTCTTTACACCTCTGAGTGCTTCGGTCATAGATCGTTGCACCAACCGTCGTTCTAAAAAAATATCTTTTAAATAAATGCCCTCAACTGTATCCTTTCAACCTTATCAGCTTTTAATGAAAAGTTGCTATACGAAATTGTGTACCTAACTCTATAATTTAGTTAGCCAAATTTATGCACGTTTCCATTGTGAGCGGATAGGGGGCAAGCCTCCCCCTAACTATTTAAAAACCTGAGTGTCTCTTGTAAAATTTTACAATCGTCCTCGTCTGAACTCTTTTGAAACCGAGACAAAGGAAGAACAATTATTGTAAAGAGAAATTTTAAAAAATCTTCGAGTTTTTTCAACAAGAGAATTAATGGTGATCAAAATAGTTTTGATGGACTCGTAGAGAAGATGAAGATGGGAGAATAGTTTTAGACAAAAATAGGTAATATTTAAATGCTATTAAATCACTTTTTCATACTAGGAGACTATAACACGTGACTACTTTTTCTCTCATATACTATTTTTTATATACTCGTTTGACTTCAAGTCGTACTGATGTGACCAGTTTGGATGGGGTTTGTCAGACCTACTAGTACTACTTAAAATTTTCTTGCTATGCAATATAATTAACGGTATAAACGTAAGGCAAAAGTACTAACACTAGGTACGTATGTGATTATACTAAAAACCAAGTTTGTAAAAAAAGTAATTACAACACGTTATCTCCCCCAAAAAGAGTAAGTAAACGTAAAGGAGTCGTGAAACTCGCCTTAGAGTAGCAAGCAAGTATAAGCATATCAATGTTGAAATCTCTCTCAATCACACGATGCGTCGGTATTCACAAATAAAATTCATATTCGTACCCATAGCAATTAATTTATAATATTAGCACAGTATTTATTATATACGTACGGTTGAGCTCTTTGTAAGGAATAAAGCGCATCTTCTCAAATGCTCATGTCAAGGTGGAAGAGATCGATTATAAGTTATTTAGTTATCTTTGGATAATGAATAGAGCAAAAACTCGTGTTTCATATTGGAATAGTTGGATGGTTTTTTTCTTTATAATTTGTTGTATTCGTTGTTGTTACCGTTGCCTGCTAGTGTCATGCTAGTTTGGCGTGGTTTTAATGCAGTTTGCCGTTTAAAAAAAATGTATTTTACACATGACGGGTTTGCTGTGATCTTATCGTTCAATCGTTCATTACTTTTGGGCACCGTAATTTCAAATGTAGGATGTGTTATTTCCGTTCACAATATTTTCTTACCTAGAAACTTAATTTCCATTAAATACAAACGTGGGTGAGTCCCGCCCATATAACTAATCATGGTCCCTCCGAACGAGTACAATGACCTACTTCGTATATAAGGCCCGAGTACAATGTCGTGCTTTATATATAGTCGGTTACCTGTGTAAAATACACGTTGAAAACTTGATACAATATGCATTAAAAAATATGACATTTTAACAATACAGCATTCGACTTCTTTTTAAAATTTTATTAACTTGTTTTCAAACAGTTTGTATTGAAATCGAAGTATATAATAGCGTTTTTTAAACAATATTATAAAAAAGAATGGTTTAATGTTTATGTAATGAGTCAGTATATTAAAAGTCAAAATATGAATTATAGCTCAAACAAAACAAAAATAGAAAAAAAATGTAAATATCTAGTTTAGGGGTTAGTGGTTCATTTGTAACATGCTCATGTTCAGAGCACTAGGTCTTGGGCTCAATTTTTTGCTATGAGTAGGTTGTGGTGTATTTCTTTCTAAAATTAAACTGTTGTTGTTCAAAAAAAATTCTAATTCAATGTGTATATATTGTAGTTAAAATCTTTAAAAAATTACAATATTATACACATAAATATTTTCCATAATTTGTTACATGATTCAAATCAAATTTGTATTTTTAAAAAGGACATCACTATGATTTAATATGCACCTAGATACTTTTCATAAATTTATGACGCTTAGGTGGATAGTCTAATTGAATGACAAGTGACGGGTTATTTACTTTTTTGTTAGTCCCAAATAGACATTTTTTGTCGGCATTGGAGCTCCCTATTACTGCGAAGGCTCACCACAATACTTCTTATGGGCCAAGTTGATCGGAGTTGAAACTCGTAAGCCAACTGTACCAGGGAAAACCAGGCAAGAACCTTTAATCAAGTGGAAACAAGTAACAGATTTGAGATGCTATGTTGTGACATATGGATATGACAACAATTAAAACAAATTATAAGATTTGACATATTGTGTTATTATATATGTTTTAGTTTGTATTCGAAAACAATTATAACATGATATAATGACCTGATTAAATAACACAATGATCTGACTAAATAACATAATGATCTTACGAACTAACACAATGATCTGACGAACAACACAATTAGCTGAACGTGAAAAACAATTTATAATATATTTAAGATGTTACACAAATAAAATAATATATTTGAGATGCTATGTTATGGCATATAATTTTGTCAATAATAAAAACAAATTATAAGATTTGACATATTGTTGTATCATGTTTGTTTTAGTTTGTATTTGGAAACAAGTTATTATATAACACAATTACCTGACTAAATAATACAATGACCTGACGAAATAATACAATGAGTTAAAACGTGAAAAAAAACTGTTTTTTATACATCAATAAGACAAATAAAAACATTTGTTTTTTTATGTAATTTTTATTAATGCTACTCTTAAATTTTTTTAATTTTGTTTACGGTAAGACTTCAACTACCACCACTTATGAGGGGAACCATTTTAACATGCATACTTTGTTGGGAGTTTAGAAAATAGGATTTAAATCACGGATGAAACTGGGAGTTATGCAATATATTTTCAATTAAAATGATATCTTTTGATCAATTTCGTGAACTAGAGAATGAAGTGTCTAACCATATGCTTTGCAATTAGTTTTTGCAATGACACTCAAATTTAACCATATACCTATCGGTTAAACTTTTGTATCTAACCAACATATTTGCAAATTAAACTGAAAAGCAAATTACGTTATTTTATCTTTGAGGTTTGACATGTTTAACCATTTCAGTTCAAAACAAATTTTTTAACATGTCGCTTAGCCTTTTATAACCATGGTGGTAATTACAATATGTCATTCAACTTAACAGATAAATTAACCAATGTTATCAACTTATCATAAAGGTTTTACAGTTGAGCATTAAGCTGAAAGATGTGCTTTTGTACTCGCAAACATATGGTAGTTGTAAAACATTCAGCTGAAACTAAGCGCAAATGGTCGGCGGCAGGTTAGCTTTCATGCTAACACTATGTTCGGGATGAGTTCACAATTCATTTGACATTTTCTCAGCGGCAAGTTACTCTTTGACAGTTTTATTCAGCACCTGCCGTGAGAAAGCTCCTGTTGAAAACATTATAGTGTCGCAAACACTGCTTTGTGTAATAATTTTGTCGCATCAAAATGGTAGCTAAAATTAAAACCTTCAACAAGCAACTAGTATAGCATATTTATGAAAACAAAACAACATATGTAAACGATAACAGCAAAGATAAGTTTAACTAGGCATCCAAACAACGTTAGAACTCATTGTGCTAAAAAAAAACATCCGACAGTGTTGTGCTAAAAAAGCCAACCAACAGTGTTGTGCTAAAAAAAACATCCGACAGTGTTGTACTAAAAAAACCATACGACAGTGTTGTGCTAAAAAAAACCATACGATAGTGTTGTGCTGAAAGAAACCATACGACAGTGTTGTGCTAAAAAAACCATACGACGATGTTGTGCTAAAAAAAACCATACGACAGCGTTGTAAAGAAGTTATGCAAACTAAGCAGCCAGAAATAAAATCCAAAAGAAAAGGGTAGCCAGGAGAAAATCACTATATTCTAGTCCACCACATGGCTTCAGGTCCGACACCAAAATACTAAGCAAACCTGCAAAAGAAAATTTATCCATGTAAGAAGGGTAAGATGGAAATAAAAACATATGAAACTGGTGAATTTTATTTAGAACAGCTAATTCACAAACACACTATTCCTACGCCTAAATCAATAACCTTTTTGTCCATCATCACACTTGAACCCTCAACGACTTGGTGATCGAGAGACATTTATAACACACCTGGAGGCGGCCTTTTGGTGCAAAACTATTTATTAGCTTATATACCATTTACACCCTACACTATCAGAGAAATTGTTACTTTTTGGCATATTCTCAGGTTGGCATGTGTACATTGTAACCATTACAGTTTACTGATGCAATTTATTTGGTTTCACAAGGTCATCTTATTTATCATTTCTCCTAGTAGTTGAAGAGGTAGGGTGCCAAAAAGACCCGAACTGACTGAATAACCAAAACGAAATGGGCTTGACATAGAAGTGATCACATAACAGGCGGAGAATGAAAGTATGATAGGACACATGGGTAACACGTGGTAATAAGTTTTGTGGTGATTGGCCATGATGGCAATCTGTGTATATGATGAGAGTCAATAAGAGACGAGGAAAAGGTATTGATCGGTTAGCATGATGAAAGTGACGTTCAACTATATAAAGCAGGTCATGCACGAGGTAAGATCGTTTACTTTCTCTCGCACACACACTCTACCTTACATTCTTCGATTACCTTTTCCGACTATTAACTCCTATGTATGCTTAATCTCAAGCCCGAGGGTGGTACAAAAAAAGTCTATTTCTATGGGCCTCTAGCGAGCCTAATGGTGTTTCTGTTTTGCAGTTTGGATTAACTGGATTGGAGCAAGTGTACTGATTCTAGAAGCAATTTCAGTGGGCCAAGTTAACCACATTGGCACCATCAAGAGTCCAAATGACCTAAACAAATTTATGCAGATTCAACAATGGTTGGAGGTCTTTTATCCAATACCCTTAGACCATAATGTGCCTGCTCAGGTGGCGACTCTAATTGGATCAAGTTCTTAGATGCCTGTGTTTTCAATTTCAGATCCAGAACCATTCCCCGCAGTTTCACCTTATCATTCACTCTTCTCGATCCATTCTTCATTCCCACCAGCTTCTATACCCAAGCTTTAAAAAAACGGAAACGAGCCTCGAGGCGTTTTCCACTAGCCTCATGAGGCGTAAGCCTCGAGGCGGAACGAGGCGTACTCAAGACATTATTAAAAATTAATATACCTCATTTATGATACAAACCCAATAATGGGGGGACCTTCAGGATCAAACTGGGTCTGGTCTGACCCAGTTGGTGTTGTATGGCAAGAAAGAAAACAAAAGTTCAGGTTTTGGGGGATGGTTATGAGAATTCGAAGGGGGGCAATTAGTGAGGCAATAAATGGGGAGTTAACTCGGGTCATTGTTTATGTTATCAAAATTAGGGTTCTACCCTTGTAATTGGAGATCACCCGTTCTCGAATTTGGGCACTATATGTACATGTTTTCTAATTAATCGAAAGCATCCAAATTTTGGGTTCTATCATTGGTTCCATTGCCGGGAAACCAAGACACTTCTAATGGACGGAGGGAGTATTTTTTTTATCATTGTGAGAGACCCTGGAAAGGAGGCAACATTGAGCTGGATTAAACTAATAAACTCCACATTATAAATGGGTGGAAATCAATGAAGACCTCAAAGCCGCTTGGAACAATTACGACTTATTTAATAACCAGTTTGACTATACCTACGTCTGCCATTCTGACCGCAACCATCATGTCTAATGTCTCGTTTAACTCGTGCATAACCAATCCCGCAATGTTTTCCACTTTCTCTATTCCAACCAAATCGATACCAGCTCATGTATCAATTCTGATAGTTACCATGTTCTCCAACGCTGCAAGCTCGGTAGGTTTGAGCTCTATTCCATGCGTCAGAGATTCAGTAGTCAGTCTAGAAATGTTGGAGGTTGGGCATCAAAGGTTTATGGCAATGTTTAACCAATACCAGCAAGAGGCCCAGTTAGCAGACATTACGGCTTGACTTTCTTTGGGGAAACCCTATATGTCGCACCAACTCCAGGAGTAGCAACTCTTTTGACGCGTGTCATAGTGTCATACAGGGATAGATCAGGGGCTGTGCGTAATCCGATGACCCATGACCATAATCAAGTCAGTTAGCAGTTTAGCGACATGGGGAAACTAATGAAATAGTGGGGTAGGTGTTAGTGGCCAGTTAGCTAGCATTCTATCCTATTTAATACTTATCTGCTAGAGATTTAGGTGTCTTTGAATTGATATTATCATTCTTTTATGCCTAGAGAGTTGGCCCTTCGTTGTTACTATAGAGTAGATCGTAGCACCTTCCTCTCTCCTTCGGGTGTTTTGGAGATTTGGGTGACATTAAGCAGAATTGCAACAACCTAGTTTCAACTAAGCTAAAAATCCTAGTATGGTAGGAAAATACGATGGATCTACAGATCTTGGTGATCATCTTATCTATTTTGTTAGCGTAGGGGGAGTCAGAGATGGACCATGCCTGTTTGGCATCACATGTACATGCAGACGTTGGTAGGACCGGCCAGGTTGTTTTATGAAAGTCTACCTGTCGGTGAGATTGACAGTTTTGAAGAGCTAGTGAACAAATTCATGTGGCTGTCTAATCAGTAGTGAAGACACATGAAGGATAACAGAGAAATTCTTCATCTGTCTCATACCACTCAACCTCGTTAATGGCATTTCTTTAAAACTCAAGGTTTGCCTACTAAAGGTATACATAACACTTTATTTGAAATAAAAATTTTGAAAATACAAAAGGTAGACCAAAACATTCAAAGTACTTTTGTTGTTAATTTATTTCGTTACACAATAAATGATAACAGAATATGTACATTTGTAAAATTATACGCCCTTTATATTCAAAACAAAATGGAAGGTATACCATATAAAGTGATTTATAACTTTCCATTCATAGAATTGCTATGCCCATACTAGCACATTGTATGCACGTATGTATGGCTGTATGCGCATGTGCTTATTAATTTAAACTCAAGGAAAGGTATATAACTTTTACTAACTAGTTGAGTTGCATATTCGTGTCTCATTGGCAAGATGAAACGCTATTCTTAAAATCACTTCTCTATGGTAAAAACCAATGTTTTCAGTTGTATTCTTTGTAATTTTAAGCTCACGTGCGTAGGTATATTTTTCATAAAAACTAAATTAAGACAAGACTCTGTGGATTATCATTTCAAAGAAATGAAACTATTTGCTCGGTGTGACGTTGATTCATATACGTTAGTCTAAATTCTGATGTACACTTGTACACGTATCTAAATACCTTTACATGAAGCCTCGCAAACTAAGGAGAAGGTGAAATTGAAGAAATGGCATACCTTAATTTTGTGACTTTGAACATCCACCCCTGTCAAAAAACATCACATAACAAGTATACCAACAATTAGAACAAGGACTTTACCAAGACTGATGTCTAATGCCATATCAATTATTTATGTTCTATTGTAATCTGCTACAATTTTTTTGGCTGGAGTACTTACTGTGTATACTTACTGTCGATTTTTGTAGTAAATTTTGTCTATATTTGAATGAAACTATGTTATCATGTATTAAATAAAATGTGATTTGTAACTTTTCAATCCAATCTAGGATCTTTCTCAAGCCAGCATCATGAAGACTTGTCAGGGTATTGAGCTTAGTTCTAAGTCCCTTTCAGGACAAACTAAATTTAAATAAGAAATTTGAAAAACGATGCTGAAGTGTAGTTTAAAAGATCCAAGATTTATCACAAATAGTAAAGCATTTTTACACACAGTAAATTACAATAGAAGTTGCAAGCTAGCAGGCATGACAATATCTCAGAACAAAATTTAACAAGAATAAGTAATAGAGTTTAGACTGACCTTACAAGAAAACGATTTCTTCATGCTGCATACAAATCAAAGCACTAAAAACGGAACCGATTATAGGGATGGTATTGGATCAAGTTCAACTTTAACCTTAACATCTGGAGAACTTTCACGAAAATAACGGTAAACACCATTAAAGTAAGACAAGAATTGAGGTAGCTGGTCAAAAACCAAAGTCAAACTTTGTAGACTCCTGAAAGGGCAATTTAGTCTTTCAAGCAATTCTGGAAACACGGAAAGAACCTTCAAGGCATCTAAGTTTAAAATAAGAGAGTTTGCTTTATAGAGTTGCTGGAAAGCGTTGATCATCAATTCAACAAACTCTGGATGGTACTTAAGAGATCTATGATAAATTGTATGAAATTTTACTGTCTTTAATGAAAGAAGATCATTGGCTAATAATGAAAACTGAACCATGCCATTATAGGTGAAAGATGAGAGCTTTGGTGCCGAGACCACAAACTTACATGATTGATGAACACCTGTTAAGGACAGAGTCTCTAACTTACTTGACATGATAACGAAAGTATCAATATTCAATAACATAAAATTGTCCAATGCAAGAGTTGTCAGATTTGGTAGTTGAGAAAACAACTCAATAGACTTACTAGCGCCATCATTAGGAGGTTGTAATGAAAACGTAACATCGTTAATACTCAAAGTGGTCAGAACCGGAAAATCCCATGTCGGTGGACTTATTTTGAGCTCGAAGTCAATGCTCAAAAAGAGATGTTGGAGATATTGAGATCTAAGCAAAGATATATCGAATTCACCACTTGTTTCCTCATAATCTAAGAATTCAATCTTTACCTTTCGAGTCTTATGCGACATTGCATAGGTAAAGATCTCTCTGAGAAGTGAAAGACTGATAGATCTTGATTGGAACTCAATGGTGGAAAGTATTGTCTTGTCATCACGCATAGATAGAAAGTGGTGCACAAAACTTGTTAGATTGGGATATGTATTGAACTCAAAGTTCAAATGGGGGTGGGATTTCCATGTATTTCTCCACCTTCTTGATAGAAGACTACTTTCAATAACAGATCTAGTATCCATGAATGAAAAAATGTGATGAATCACAACATCCGGCAATCGGCTGATTCGATCATCAGCATTCATCATTTTCACCGAACTATGCTTAACCCTTGACAATTTCCGTACCATTTTCAGAGACAAATACACGGGTACGCAGTGTAATTCGTTGTTAACATAAGAAAGGAACACGACGTACAATGGGTGGGAGTGTGTGTTTTGGATGGATTAAGGATTTGGAGCCCTAATTCTGTATAAGCCTTCGAATTTTGGTTTTGGGGTTGCGTATTGACAATTGGCATTTTTGTTTACTTACACTTGTAGCTCTAGGTTCATTGAATATGGACAAATATAGATGCCGTCGGAAATGTTCATATTTGTTATTCCATTGTTACTCACACTAAGCATTAATACGTCACCAAATATATAAGCCTTTACACAACTTACTCTGCAAGTGTTATTGTACTCAAAATTCTGTAACACACAACCCCTAATATGATAATAAACACTAGATACATATAGAATTTTAGAGAGCGGAAATTATAATGGAGTCAAGAATCAAATGAAGAAAACATATAAGCCTAACACAATATGTACACAACCAATGCATACTATTAAAAGAAATCAAACTATATTACGGCAAAATACCAAACGTATATAACAAAAAATTATACTTCCGATTTGTAGATAAGAGAAACAAATTATCTTAATCACAAAGCTACCACAAATGACTATATTTAATTAAATAAAATACTAATTATGCATGCTCTCATTAAGGCAATTTTCTAACATTAATGAACAATGTAACATGAAGAAGACATTTAAAGTGGGCTGTTCATATAAAGATCACAACTTCCATAGAATACACAGTGACTTCAATGCGAAAGAACTACCAGACTTTCCAATAACAGAACGCAGCATATTAATGAGAATTTTGCCAGCATAGCTGAAATATCCTGAAATGATGAAATTTCACAATTTTCAACTTGTAAACAGAAACGAATAAAAAAATAACCGGAGATCCAGTAAAATCCAAACTCATAGCAAGCTATTCGCCGGGTATGAGAAGGTGGGATGAGGGAAAACCTGATCCCTATCCCTATAGTTAAAGAGGCACCTTTAAACTTGCTGTAGCTTGTAATAGGCATTTAGAAATATAACATTCAGAACCTAATATCAATCAGAGTAGTGTATCTATCACAAGATTGATCAAGCAAATAGACATCAAAATTGCAAAAAATATAGCGTATGGTTAATAATATGATGAATGTATAAAGAGGTTTTATCCTGAAGTTTTGAGTTTGTGCCCAAGTCAACATTTCAATCTTACAATAATACTATCTATCGTAAATTAAAACAAGAACAAGAACGAGATTTGGCAATGCCATCTATCGTAAATTAAAAGGGCATAACTGCATAAGTACATTACTACATACAACAAAAAATCAGCAGAAAAGAAAAGGTCTCAAACTACAGTTCATGCCTATCAACAACAGAAAAAAGACTTAATTTTGCTATAAAGGACTAGCTGCTTGTTGCCCGTTTGGCTTCTATTTCAACATTCGACACTTAAAAGTTTCCTATTGATATGACTGGATATCAAAAACCTGGTGCTTTAATCATAAAAAGTTGAAGATATATCAAACAGACCAAAATTGAAAGAAAAAAACAATTGAAATGCAGAGCAATTCAGAATTTAAAATGAAATTAAGGAAATGAAAACATTGAGTTAATTTCCTGACAATGACAATCAATTTAGCTTGTAAAATAATAATGCAATTGAAAACCTAGCTAGGGTTTTAAGAAATGAACAATATGTCAAGAAATTAACCTAACGGAAGAATGTAGATGCCCAAATTTAACCGTGATACACACAGTCGCGGCTTCAAAAGACCATCGAACATATCTTCACAGTTCCATAGATGTTTATTTTTCATGTTAGAGCCAAGACCAACGATGTATACACTCGTGAGAGAGATGATTGATAAGATTAGATGAGATATAAGTTGATGCCTAGATAGACGTATTTGTTATGTGTTAATTATGTACTAGATGTGAGACCCGTGAGGATCACGGGTCGAACACGGCTGAAATAAGCAACAACGATATATACCAAATTATAAAACACTAAATGCATAAACAGAATAGTATTCCAACAATTAATACAATTGAAACTAATAATTTATAATCCAAAACATTACATATAAGGCAAAATATGTTTAAGCTTTAATTCTATTGAAGTTTCCAAAGTTTTTATAATCTCCTTTATAGCTTCTAGCAAAACCACTTCATCTTGGTCTACCATAAATGCAAGATGTAATGCAGCATCACGAGCTGGATATCGAGGCAAAAGCATCAACATTTTGATTAACTGGTCCCGTTCCTGGTAACCTTTCACCAGCAAATTTGCACATTTCTTCAGGTCCTCAAGCGAAGCACACTCCAAATGATATTGCTCTTGTAAAGTTTCTATCATCTTGTCCCTAATAGGAGTTTCATCACTTGATGATGATGAAGAAGCCATTACTATAAAAAAATGTATGTAAGAAAGCAAAAAATAAGTATTGAATATATATGCAGTTTATATAAAGTAAATGATTAACTTAATAAACAACCTAAAAGCAATCTCTTAATAACACAAATTTTCAAAATTTTCAACTTAATAACACAAAGAATCAGAAAACTGTATTTAATTCCAAAAGATATATGTAACAAACATCAAAATAAAAATGAAATCATATTTTCAACCTAGACAGTTCAAATTTTGTGTTAATACCAAATTGCCATGAGAATTAAGTCGATTGTAGGGTAACTAAAAGTCTCATAATCACAGTTTATATATATTTCTAGACTCTATTACATAACGAATTCAAACAATGCTTCATAAGTAATGGTTTAATACACCTTATGTCCGAAACACATACCTGGTTTGATGCTTAACCTTGATCTGTTTGGAGTTAAAGGTAAGGGCTTGAAAGAAAATCAGTCTATATGAATGGTAAGAATGAGATTATGAGTTAGTATGTTATCAAAAACAAAATCAGAAACATATATATAGGCAGTTGTAGTAAACACTTGCAATTAAGATTTACAACTCAAAACATTTATTACAAACCAAGTGAAATAATGGCAAATTGAAGTAGAAAAGACTAAATTTGTTTTTAACCATATGAAGCCGTGTATTCCAACTGGGAACAACACTGTTTATTAAATGCATGTTAGAGATGTGAATTTGAAAAGACACCTAATCTCCACCTAAACCGAGTTGTTCAAAATTCATTAATGTTAAATTAAATTCACACCATTAGTTTGTCCTATAAAAGCTAAACCTACATCATACACTAACCATCCCTCAAACATTAACCATCCCTGAAACAACCAAGTCAAACAAATCTCCTTTATCTATGGCTAATTACAACCACAGTGAAACCAACACAGCCTCTAAAGTTCTGATCTCTCAACTATACGTAGATAAAACTAACGATAGGGTGATGGAGCTGCTTGAAAATATCCATTTGAGAATCAAAAACGATGGTTATCAAAATATGGGTTTCTTTGAGTATTTAATCAAGTCCACACCGTCTGAAGAGAAACAGAGGTGGGAGGAATTTTTTGACAAACAGCTCGAGATCAACAACAAACTGACTGCTCAAGTGGAAGATATAATGAAAAAGGTGGAGGAACAAACAAAAGCCAAGAAAAAAAATGTTATTGATGTTTTTGGTACGGAATAATTAAGGGTTTAGTTTTATGTTATGGTCTTTTTCAGAGTTGTGTGGAATTTTAATTGTAATAGTTTCTTTAGTTTTAATTTTCTGGTTTAGAAGTGTATTTTGATTATATTATTGTCTTTATAAGGCTTTTTTTAGTGTGTTATCTAATGACCCATTTACACACACACACACACCAACAATGATGAAAAAAACGCTGATAACATCCCTAACACACCAACAATGAAAACCAACAACAAAGTACACTACCATTAGTACAGAAGGAAGAACCGGTTTATGAACATACCTTGGAAAACCTTTTATGATAAAAACTTGGTATACCTTGAATACTTTACACTCGTTCAACTGATTTACCTGCTTGCATAAAGTGAAGAGAAACAGAAAGGCCAGTGTTATAACCAAAACACCAAGTTTCAGTGATTTATATTCTAATCAAACCAAAAACACCAACTGAAAGGTCAGTGTTATAACCAAAACACCAACTGATTTACCACTCCTTTGGACTATGATTTATATGATAATGTGCATCAACTATTTATGTTCTAATATAAATCCTAAATTTTTTCACTATTACAAACATGTGTATACAGGCCTAATGTCACCAATTCCATCATGTCTACACACCCAATTCCACCAATTCTAACACAAACAAAACCTCTTGAGTTGTTCACATATCAAGTTACAGCCTGCAAACATGAACAGAAAAATTTAAATATCCCTATAACCTCATAACACTAAGTCCAACATCTAACTACCAACCAAACAACCTCATTTAATCCAACATGCTTAATGTTCTAACCTTCTTATGCTTAATGTTCAACTTTATGTAACCATCTAACATTAATCAAACATGCTTAATGTTCTAACCTTCTTATATTTCTACAAAACTGTCATGTTCAACTTCATCTAACATTAATCCAACATGCTTAATGTTCTAACCTTCTTATATTTCTACAAAACTGCCATGTTCAACTTTATGTAACCATCTCCCATTAATCCAACATGCTTAATGTTCTAACCTTCTTATATTTCTACAAAACTGCCATGTTCAACTTCATCTAACATTAATCCAGCATGCTTACTGTTCTACCCTTCTTATATTTCTACAAAACTGCCATGTTCAACTTTATGTAACCATCTAACATTAATCAAACATGCTTAATGTTCTAACCTTCTTATATTTCTACAAAACTGTCATGTTCAACTTTATGTAACCATCTAACATTAATCAAACATGCTTAATGTTCTAACCTTCTTATATTTCTACAAAACTGACATGTTCAACTTTATGTAACCATCTCCCATTAATCCAACATGCTTAATGTTCTAACCTTCTTATATTTCTACAAAACTGTCATGTTCAACTTCATCTAACATTAATCCAGCATGCTTAATGTTCTACCCTTCTTATATTTCTACAAATCTACCATGTTCAACTTATATAACCATCTAACATTAATCCAACATGCTCAATGTTATAACCAACTATCCTATCTAATATCCACACAACAATCTTACATACACACAAACTATCTAACTTTATCACCACTTTAATCCAACATGGTCAACCTATATAACCAACTATCTTCTTCTAATATCAACACAACAGTCTAAATCAAATGCTCAAGAAACACAAACTTTAATATTAGTACCAAAAAACACAATTCTAAAACATTCTTCAACAACCACACAGAGACAAATTATGCGAGTCGGAAACTACCATTAAAGTGTGTTAACCACAATGTAGTTGCTATTGCTCTTGTTACCAAACAGATTTGGAATTACAGCCCTGCAAACATCAACACACAAATTTTATTAATTCAGTTTGGTTCAAGCATTTCGTCGAACATGTGGTGTGCAAACTAATTTGTCACATCACTATCCTCAACAAATTATATATTGGAATACAAATATGTTTGGTTCAAGCATTTGGTCGAACATGTGGTGTGCATACTAATTTATCACATCACCATCCTCAACTCAGCCTTAAAAAACAAACAATAAAAACAGCTTATTAAGCACATTTTAAACCACAACAAAAACTCAAACCGCATGTGTAAATCGGAGATATAAAACAATCAAACGGATGTATAAACAAACATAATATACCTGAATAGTTGTTTTTGTGTGATTGCTACTGATCTGCAACACATGAGTTCGAATATTAATATGTTATTTCAAGCAAATACACATCAAGATCCAACACATAGATTATCAAAAACATTTAAAAGAGATCTTCCTTTTCAAAAAAAAAGAAACCCTTTCAAACCGTAGTTCCTGTCCCCTGCAAAAAAAAAAAAAAAACATTAACAAACTTTGGACTAAAAATCTCATCAACCAAGATTAGCAATCGGCTTTTACGAAGAACCAAATACGTGCAGTGTTTTGTGTGTAAGAAGAAGATGACTTACCGGATCTTGAATTGTGACCGACTGTTTCAGAGCATTTGGATGGAAATCTGCATCCGGTTGTGTGTGTGTGTGTGTTTTTTAGAGCATTTCCAGTTGTGTGTATGTGTGTGTGTTTGAATTAAAGAAAGGGAGTTTAAACTCCCATTTTCCCGCTCACTCTTCCTTTTCAAAAAAACTACCATTTCCACTCTTAAACACACCATTTCCAGAGCATGCTTGCATCATCTTGTGGGACCGGATTGATTGTGAGGATGCCACATCAGAAAAGATGATGTCACTTAGGCACCATCTATTATGGATAAGTAGGATTTGTCAAATGAATATCATTGCTTAGTCGTGTGAGCATCATCGTGTCAACTTAGTGGCTTAGTCGAGACGCTGGTTAAGCCCACATTTATGATGATGGCTAATCCAATATGATAACGGTTGGATGGTGATTAGAAATAGCCTGCATCCATCCACATGTCGAGTTCAAAAGCCATATATACATATGCAAAAGTTATGGTCGGAGACGTAGGCTTAGCATACAACTAGCTTTTTGTTTAAACAGCAACACCTTGATTTTCAAGGAGAAATACATCACAACATGTTGTCAGCGGGACTAGAACCCCTGACCTAATTGTGACACCCCGCCCGGTGGCGGAAAACACCGGGCTGTCATAGAATTGGATATCCATAGTAAACAAAGCACATGGTGTTGCTTTTATTAAAGTCCAATAATTATTATCATAAGTTGGGGAAACATAAGTCTTAAATGCAAAACACAATCCAAGTAACAGTAAATGAAATAGTCATGATTAGTATTATTTCTAGGTCCAAGTCCCTATGTCTTGAATAGCAAAGAAACAAGCCAAAATCACGTGTCACCTGAAATACGCGAAAAATAAAGTTAGCTACACAAGCTAGTGAGTAAAACCCAAATTGAATAGTAATAGTATTGAAATCCGAGATCAACAAGATATGCTGCGCAATCCCACATGTATAGTAATTTCGTAATATCACCCTACCAGGACCCCTAGAATAGAATAGCACACCAACCACAATAGAAACCATAGTATCTCGTTTAGCCATTTGTCATGAGAACCACTCATGTAATAAGTAATGATAACTTTTAATAACCGTCGTTTACCGTCTCGATATATAAGTCATCATTTAGCAATTTAGGGACATGGCATAGTATAGCATCATAGCATAGCAACATAGTATAGCAACATAGCATCTCGACATAGTAAACATGGAATTAGAAAGGCCGGGTTTAAATCACCTATCGATGTTGTACAAGCAGGTGGGTTTGTCAAACCATTAGCGCTAACATTGTACCGGTGGGTTTACAAAGCAATAAAACTACTTTTAACTAACACATACGATTGCATCAAGTCGCGAACTAGATTAACATATTTGTATGATCTCGTTTTAGAAAACGAATAGAAAATGCAATATAGTAAAAGACATATTTCAGCCCCAAAATAGTAAAATAGAAAAAGGGGAGTGAGTTTACTCACCTGAACAATATAGATAATAGCAAACGCAAGAAAGTAACTAAATAGAATCGAGGATCGCCCAGATATTAGAATCACCTAATTAACCGGGAAAACCTAATTTAGAAACGAGACAAATAATATAGTAACTAGAATCAAGAACTTAGAAATTCTAGGGTTTTGGATTTGGGGTTTTAGGGTTTAAAATTATAAATTTGAAATTAGGGTTTCAAGATATAATTTAGGGTTTTAAACTCCAATTTGGGAATTTAGGGTTTCAAATCCAATTTAGGGTTTTAAAATCCAATTTGGGGATTTAGGGTTTCAAATCCAATTTAGGGTTTTAAAATCCAATTTGGGGATTTAGGGTTTCACACGAAACGTTGTAGCATTTTCCGTTTAAATATATCTTACGGATTTACTTTAAATGAAGTTTATAAGTTTAAAGCCTATTAGTATGGATTTTGTATTGAAATTGTACATTTGTATGTTTTGAAAATGTATTTAGTTAAATATATTATTTAGGCTATTTAGTAAATATAATTAAGTGTTTTAAAAGTGAAAAATATGAAAAATTGAAGAAATGAGGGCAGTGGGTTTCGAACCCACAACCTAACCTTTAACAGAAACACATTCGACCACCAGACCAGAAACCATTTTTGTTATTAAACTCGTTTTTAAATTGTTTTAACTTTTAAAATTCAAGAACACCCTTTTTCAATACAAGCCCTAGAACAAGAATCAATCCAATTCGTTCAAATCTGTTAATCAAATCCAAAATCATCAGAGGGCTTTTAATCTACAAGAACTCATGATCATTTTGATATAACATACTTACTTGATTGGTGAAGAAACGGGTTGATGAAATGAAGAACAGTACGCGACGGTTTCGAATCAATTTACTAATTTTTTTGATGTTTTTGAGAGTAATTGGAACAACATCGAACATTAGCAGGTAAAGAGGATTGTTTATGCCGATTGAATTGCATTTTGGTACTCCGGAAATAGTCAAATGGTTTGAAGGTTTTGATTCGATTGAATTGGGTTTAATTGGGTGTTTAATTCGGTATATTTAACCCAATTGATTGATGTTAATAACTCAAGACGCTGAGATAATGATTGAGGTTAATGTGATTTAAGGTTCTGATGCGTTATGAGACGGTTTGGGTTTGTGGGTATTGGAACCGAATTTAGATTAGTAATTATCACAGATTCAGGTTAATAAAACAACGAATTGAAAGTGGTAGTGTGTTCGAAACTGGTCTACGGTCATTTCCCTGGCTTTAATTTGATTAAAACGGCTTTAAAACGTGTTCAAGCACCTCGCCGGAAATGGAGGTCTTTGGCCGGAACCGGCGCCGGTGATTGGCACCGGAAACACGGGCAACAAGGGAAGGGGCTGGGTGAAATTTGTAAAATACACAACTGGTCCCTCATATTTCGGTTTGTTTTAACTAGTCATTGTAAGTTTATAATAATAGTTTGTAAATCGACAGTTTTGGCCCAAAGTTAATTATATATATATTTGAACTGACTAACTTAACTAAATTGAAACGTAACAATTATGTAAGTGACGTTTTTATGGTTTTAGCTCATTTAAGCCGTTACGAGATTATTTCGAGACTTGGAGGCGTTTTGGTTTAACGTTTTCACTAATTATCTTTTACGAACTATATATATATTTATTTATATATATATATATATTTTGAGATTTATAGTTCCACCATTATTTATTCGATATACGTGACCGTTTTGAAATGTGAATTTAATTGAGACGGGAATAACGTAGAATCAATGCGTTTATTTATAATAGTAATAATAAACGTTACACTTTGAAGAAATAAATACGATTACAATTTAACGGGTAACAACTTCGGGTCCGAGACGGGCATTCGGGTTCGGGTTTGGGGCAGATGTCACACTAATGCTCATAACATAATTATGTTACCAATGGACCACTAACAGTCTAACACCGTTGGCGGCATACAACTAGCTTAGCCGATTGCTGCTGAATGGAGGATTGATATTGTCTAGATCAACTCATGACCATAGAGAATGTGGGCCGGAAAAGCGTGTCCCTAGGGTTAAAATGTTGGTCAACTATGTCTATATTAGTAAAAATTCATAATATGATATTGTTTTTTCTTTCATATTTTTGTAAATTGTGATTTAGCATAAAAGTTAACATTAGCTAGTGAAAGGACCTAACATTTCACAAACCCGTTATGTAAATGACGTCTAGCATAATTAATGAAAATTATAAAGTAAACTTGCAATGTGGTCTACACATGAGAGACTTTTTATAAAGGAAAATTGGATTTTAAAATTCGAACTTTAACTTATTGGACGGCAGGGTTCTTGACTAAGGAATCTTCGGTAGTGATTCAAACTTTCTAATTTTTTTTCACAGAGAGGTCTCGTACTCGTTAAAAAGTTAAAAAGCAGGTAATGCCGTTAAGTTTTTACCAAATTTCAAACTAATGTGTTATAGTTTTTGATTAGGAGAAACTTACCTAGAAATTATGCTCCAAACGATTAAACAGATTTACGAAACGGTAACACCTAAACCAATTGAAGCATTGTTTCGTCATTTGGAGCACTGGTTCGAGGTAATTTTCATATCAATCGATTCATATACTCCACCCAATCAAAAGCCCTAAATTACTAATTAACGCCTTAACGGCGTTAAGTGTTTTTTAACAAGGGATACTAAAAAATTAGAAAGTTAAGACCTCTATCCAATATGAGTGAGATAGTTGATTTTCCCAACTAGACGTGTATATTGCATAGGATCATATATGGGTTCACCATCATTTAACCTGAGCTGAATATGAGGAGCTAAAGGACAAGGAAATTAAATTCTTTTAAAAAATTCTTAGCAAACTTCCGTTGAGTGAGAATGAGGCCATGAGGTGTGTGTAGAGCCTCAATTCCCAAAAAAATTGATAAAGCCCAAGTCTTTAGTTTTGAAAGTTTCATGTAAAAAAGCCTTTAGAGCCAAAATCTCCTCAGTGTTATTGTCAATTCCTAAAATATCATCAATCTAAACCACTAGATGAACCACTAAAGCAAACATAGTTCTAGGAAACAAGCAGTGATCATTAGTAGACAGGATACAACCCCTTGACTTGAGAAAAGTAGAAAGATTCTCATACCATTGCATAGAGGCTTATTTTAAGCCACATAAGGACTTTAAAAGCTTAAGAGCTTTTGTGGGAGAGGAACGAGACATGCTAGGACGAGCTACAAGGCAGATTTCCTCGTCTAAATCGCCATGTAAAAAGACATTGTTGACATCCATTTGATAGATATCCCACTTGAACTAAACAGCAATACCAATCATGCTTCTCACAATTATCAAAATGACAATTTGACAGCTGCTAAAAAAGTTTCCTTGTGATCAATCCCGGGTGTTTGAGTGTCACCTCCAACAACCGGCCGAGCTTTACATCTCTCAAGAGTACCATCAACTTCTACCCAAGTATTGGTAGAAGAACTTAATGCATCAAACTCTTTCTTCATAGCCTCTTGCAAAACAGGCTGAGAAGCGGCTTGATTATAAGAAAGAGGCTCATGAATTGCATCAATCAGAGCAATTAAACGTTAAGAGTTAGAAGATAAATCAGATGAAGAAATAGAAGATTGAGCAAAACAAGCTTGAACAAAAGTACGAGGACAAACATGACTGCAGACATAATCTTGCAAATAACAAGGTGAAATAGTAGATCTAGAAGATCTTCGAACATGGATAGAGGTAGATGAATGAGTAGCATGTAGAACATAGATGGGATAGAAGTGAAATGAATATTCGGTGGAAAAATGGATGAGATATATGAATGAGAAGCAAAATCATCACAAAAAGGAACATGAGAAGGTGGAAAAGTAGGTGAATAAGCAATGGTAATGGAAGGAATATGTGTTCATATACCACAACATCTCTTATACAACAATCTCGTGGGTAACAAGATTGTAAAACTTGTAAGCCTTCTTACCAAATGGATTGGTCAAGAACACAAAAGGAACAACCCGGGGCTGAAATTTGTCTCTCCCAAAAACAGGAGTAGAAACATAGTTAAGACACCCAAAAGATTTCAAATGAGTATAAGAAGGTGACTTAGCGAATAGTAACCTCATAAGGAGTGAACAATGTCACTTACCTTTCTTTGCCAACCAGAACTCTTACGCATGCCATTAGCTCATTTGACCCGTTTCGTCCAAGCCTCCACCTAGCTTGACAAGATCAAACTTTTTTCTAATTTCCACAAGATTATTAGTCCAGTCATTATTTAAAATGACCACAAAATCTTATAGACTCATCCACACCAATTTATCCAAACACTAGTTTTGGGTCAGTTTGACTTTTAGAAGTCAAACTGCCCGTAGATATGTATATTCACCAACTATTACATACAATGGTGTAATTACTTGTATAACTCATTACCAAGTAGGTGCACATACTCAACTAGAATCAAAATTGGATGAATGATTTGAATGTGAAACGATAAGAATCGATTGAAATGAAACGAGAATCAAAGAGGATCAGGAGCTATGCTCTCATACCATATTAGCAAAAATTTGTGAAGAAGTTTTCTCATTTCATTCATTCATTCCCCTTTCTGTACAAGATGACCCTTCATTATCTACAACATCTAACCCTGGTTAAAACTAACTACCATACTAACTACACTAGTTAATACTAACCACCAAAATAACAAACTTCAAACTATCTATTGCCACATCATCCTGTAGAGTTCTTTATTTATCTAAGTTAATATGGTCAACAAATAGACTGTGATCAAATTTCCTGAAGTAGAGAATGAAGTGTCTAACCATATGCTTTTGCAATTAGATTTTGCAAGGAAAGGGCCAACTGCCACGGTTCCATTTGAAATTAAACCACATGTGAATTAACACGAAACTAATTTATAATGCAGGTTTAATAAACAAATATTCAAGAGCTTGACGCCAACCAGGGGCTCTGCCACTTGAGGTGGTTTTGGAGACGAGAGAGAGTAGAGAGTGGTGATGCAGTCTATAAACAGTTCGTATTTTATCATTTTTATTTATTAAATGAAATGACCGAATTAATGTAATTCAACTTAACAGATAAATTAACCAAACAAAGTTTAGTAGTAAGCTGAAAGATGTACTTGTACTCACAAACATATTATAGTTGTATAACATTCAGCTGAAGCTAAGCAAAAATGGTCAGCGGCATGTTAACTTTCATACTAACCCTTTATTCGGGATGAGTTCACAATTCATGTAACATTTTCTGTTTTTGACCACAAGTTCAGTCAGCGAAGAATGAGTTCACAAAACATAACCTACTATCTATTTGGCAGTTTTAAACCTTCTAGTGTTAAAAACATTCTAGTGTCGCAAATACTGTGTAATAACTTAGTGGATCAAAATGGTAGCTAAAATTAAAACCTTCAGCAAGCAACTAGTATAGCATATTTCTGAAAACAGAACAACATATGTGAACGATAACAGCAAAGATAAGTTTAACCAGGCATCCAGACAACGTTAGAACTCGTTGTGCTAAAAAAAACATACGACAACATTGTGCTAAAAAAAACATACGACAGCATTGTGCTAAAAAAACCATACGACAGCGTTGTAATGAAGTTATGCAAACTAAGCAGCCAGGAATAAATCCAAAAGCAAAGGGAGCCAGGAGAAAATCACTGTATTCTTGTCCACCACAAGGTTTCAAGTCCGACACCAAGATATTAAGCGAACCTGGAAAAGAAAACTTATCCATGTAAGAAGGGTGAGATGGAAATAAAAACATATGAAATTGTTGTATTTTATTTAGAACAACTAATTCACAAACATTCTATTCCTATGCCTAAATCAATAACTTTTTTGTCCACCATGACACTTGAACTCTCAAAGACTTGGTGAGAGACATTTATAACTATTTACTCCCTACATCTACGTACCCAGAGAAATTGTTACTTTTTTGCACATTCTCAGGTTGGCATGTGTACATTGTAACCATTACATACAACTTACTAATGCAATTTATTTGGGTTCACAAGCTCATCTGATTTATCATTGATGACGATGTTTTTTAAGTATGAATTTTCATACGTTTAAATCAGTACCAACAATGCCATAGACCCAAAGTAAAGGGTAAGAAGATTATCTTGACTATACCTTCTACAAGTACTTGAAGAGGTAGGGTGATAAAAAGACCCGACCCGACCCGACTGTGTAACCCATAACAAAATGGGTTTGACATAGAAGTGATCACATAATTGGCAGAGAATAAAAGTATGATAGGACACATGGGTAATAATTCGTGGTGATTGGCCATTATGGCAATCTGTGTAAATGATGAGTCAATAAGAAACGAGGAAAAGGTATTGATCAGTTAGCATGATGAAAGTGACGTTTAACGATATAAAGTGGTTCGTGCACAAAAGATCATTTACTTTCCCTCTCACACACCCACTCTACTTTACATTCTTCGATAACCTTTTTCCAATTATTAACTCCTATGTATGCTTAATCTCAAGCCCAGAGGTGGTCACAGAAAAACTCTATTTCTATGGGCCTCTGGCAATGTTTAACCAATACTAGCAAGAGGTCCAGTTAGCAGAAGTTACGGCTCGATTGTCCTTTGGGAAAACCCATATACAGCACCAACTCTAGGAGTAGTAACTCTTTTGATGTGTGGCCTACTGGGGTCGGGTCTGGGGGCTGTGGGTAATCCGATGACCCGTAACCCGTAATCGAGAATAGCAGGGCAGGTGTTAGTGGACAGCTAGTAATAATTCTATCCTATTTAATAGTTATCTGATAGAGGTTTTAGGTGTCTTTGATTTGATATTATTGTTGTTTTGTACCTGAAGAGTTAGCCCTCTTGACTTGTGACTATTAGTGAAACCTATTTCCGGGTTTTCAATAGAACAGATCTTAGCATCTTCCTTCTCCTTAAGGTATCCTGGAGATTTGGGTGGATATTGAGCAGAATTGCAATAGTCGAGTTTCCATCTAAGCTAAAGATGCCTAGTACGGTGGAAAAATACGATGGATCTACAGATCCCGGTGAACATCTTAACATTTTGTTAGCACAGAATTCAACGGTGGACCATGCCTGTTTGGCGTCACATGTACATTCAGACGTTGGTAGGACCAGCCAGGTTGTTTTACGAAAGTCTGCCTGTTGGTGAAAATGACAGTTTCGAAGAGCTGGTTCATGAATAGGGCAGTTTAAACAGCTTAGTGAACATGGTTTATCCTCGGAAGGGACTGTCGAAAGAAACTACTATGATGGATACCTAAAACTTTACATGTTGGGAAGTATTTTTCATTATGGATACTTATAACTGGAGTTAATTTACAAGGTAATCTTATTTGAAAAATACTGTACTTGGTAGGTTGGGGTTCAATACTATCAAATCTGATGCAAAGTTCAGTGAGAAGCTTTCAGAACTCCTAACAAACTCATTTAATGAATATGCCCTTGCTGATTTGACGCAGTTAGAAAAGTATTCAATAGTTGGTAAGGGCGCAGTAAGCCTACCAAAAGAAGATGAGACGGTGAAGAATATTGTTACCACTATGCTTAAATGTTTTTAGTTTGTTAGTTTTTAGTTGCTGTAGTACTTTTCCTTTTTGATAGTTTTGAGGTCAAGAACTCTTTATGGGGGGAGTATTATTACAGTAATAATAGTATAGGATTCGATTTGTAATTGTTGAATAGTGAGAGGGGTATCATCTAAATTGTAACATTCAGTTCGATACTTAAACAAAGAGATTAACATAAGTAAGGTAGCTAATGATTTGAAATTAATCTCCCTCTCTCTGAGTTTCTTCTTCTCCAGTTTTAGCTTTCACTCTTGATTACCAGTTTTGTTATGTAACAGACAAAGATCATACAATGATTGTATGCACGTATGTATATGACTAATGATAACAGAATATGTACATTTTCATGCATGTATACATGATTTATAACCTTCCATTCATAGAATTACTATGCCCAGTGGAACAAATTGTATGCACGTATGTATATGACTAATGACTGTATGGCGTATGCACATGTGCTTATTCATTTCAAACTCAAGGGAAGGTATGTAACTTTTACTAACATTGGCAAGATGAAACACTATTCTTAAAATCACTTCTCTATGGTAAACACCAATGTTTTCAGTTGTATTCTTTGTAATTTTAAGCTCACGTGCGCATATGTATATAATATGCTTGTTTTCATAAAAATTAAATTAAGATATGACTATGTAGATTATCATTTCATGAAATAAAAATATTTGCTCGGTGTGACACTGACTCTTATACATGAGTCTGATTTCTAACGTATAAGCCTGACACATATCTTAATGCCTTTACATGACACCTCGAAAACTAAGGAGAAGGTGAAACTGAAGAAATAGCATACCTTAATTTTAGTGACTTTGAACATCCACCTCTGTCAAAAAACATCATATATAAGGAAAGAAAGAAACAACAAGGGTTTAGAAGACGGATAAAGATAAATACAAGAATACCAACAATTAGAACAAGAACTTCACCAAGACCGATGTCTAATGTCATAACAATTATTTATGTGCTATTGTAATATGCTACAATTTTTTTGGTTGGAAAACTTAATGTCGAAGGTTATTGTTTTATAAGCTTTTAAAAAATATTTTGTCTTATAGGTTGATTTTTGTAGTAAATTGTCTATATTTGAAAGAAACTAATCAATTGATTTTTGTAGTAAATTGTCTATATTTAAAAGAAACTATGTTATCGTGTATTAAATTAAATGTGATTTGTAACTTTTCGATTTAATCCTGGATTTTTTCATGAAGAATTGTCAGGGTATTGAGCTTAGTTCTAAGTCCCTTCAATCCTGTTTGTTGGATATTCTTGTGTTCAAAAGGGTTATAGGTCAGAACAAAAAAATAGAGTTATTAATTTAAATATGAAACTTGTTTTAAAGATCCAAGATTTATCACAAATAGTAAAGCATGTTTACACATAGTACATTACAATAGCACTTGCAGACTTGCAGGCCTGACAATATCTCAGAACAAAATTTAACAAGAATAAGTAATAGAGTTTAGACTGACCTTACAAGAAAATGATCTCTTCATGCTGCATACAAATCAAAGCACTAAAAACGGAACCGAATATAGCGATTGTGTTGATCAAGTACAATATAAATCTTAAAATCCGGAGACCTGCCACGTAAATAACGGAAAACACCAGAAAAGTCTGACAAGGATAAACATTCCTGGTGAAAATCCAAGGTCAAACTTTGTAGACTCCTGAAAGGACAATTTCGTCTTACAAGCAATTCTGGAAACGCAGAAAGCATCTTCAAGGCATATAAGTTTAAAATCAGAGAGTTTGCAGTATAGAGTTGCTGGAAGGTGTCGATCATCAATTCAACAAGCTCCAGATGGTAATTATAAGATCTATGATAAATCATCTGAAAATTCACTGTCTTTAATGAAAGAAGATCATTGGCTACTAATGAAAACCTAACCGTGCCAGTATAGGTGAAAGATGAGAGCTTTGGTGCCGAGACCACAAACTTATATGATTGATGAACATGTGTTAAGGAAAGACTCTCTAACTTACTTGACATGATAATGAAAGTATCAATATTCAATAACACAAAATTGTCCAATGTAAGAGTTGTCAGATTTGGTAGTTGGGAAAACAACTCAATAGACTTACTAGCACCATCATTAGGAGGTTGTAATGAAAACGTAACCCGGCTAATATTCAAAGTGGTCAGAGCCGGAAAATCCCATGCCAGAGGTGGACTTATTTTGATCTCGAAGTCAATGCTCAAAAAGAGGTGTTGAAGATATCGAGATCTAAACAAAGATATATCGAATCCACCACGTCTTGTTTTCTTATTAACTAGGAATTCAATCTTTAGCTTTTGAGTCCTATGCGACATCGCATAGGTTATGATCTCTCTGAGAAGTGAAAGACTGATAGAATTTGATCGGAACTCAATGGTGGAAAGCACTGTAATGTCATCACGCATAGATAGAAAGCGGTGCACAAAACTAGGAAATTTAGACCCACTTGTTGGATTGGGATGTGTATGGAACTCAAAGTTCAAATGGAGGTGGGATTTCCATGTATTTCTCCATCTTCTTGATAGAAGACCACTTTGAACAACAGATCTAGTATCCAAGAATGAAAAAATATGATCAATCACACCATCTGGCAATCGGCTGATTCGATCATCATCATTCATCATTTCCATCGAACTATACTTGACCCTCGACAATTTCCGTACCATTTTCAGAGACAAAAAACATATACCCAATGGAACTCGTTGTTAGCATAAGAAAGGAACTCAATGTAGCATGGGTGGGAGTGTGTGCTTTGGATGGACGAAGGAATTGAAAGGAAGCGATTTGGAGCCCTAATTCTGTATAACCCCTTGAATTTAAGTTTTAGGGCTATGTGTTGACGATTGGCATTTTTGTTTACTTACACTTGTAGCTCTAGATTCATTGAATATGGACAAATATAGATGCCGTCGGAAATGTTCATATTTGTTATTCCATTGTTACTCACACTAAGCATTTAATACATCATCAAATATATAAGGATGATTAGCCTTTACACAATTTACTTTGCAAGTGTTATTGCACTCAGAATTCTATATACACAACCGCTAATATGATAATGAAAACTAGACACATATAGAATTTTAGAGAACGGAGATTATAACGGAGTCAAGCTTTAAATCAAACTAAGAAAACAGATAAGCCTAACACAATGTGTACAGAACCAATGTATAGCTATAAAAAGAAATCAAACTACAATACAGCAAAATACCAAATGCATATAGCAAAAAATTATACTTCTGCATTGTGAATAAAAGGAAACAAACTATCTTTCATGAATGCAACAGGTATAAAACACTATCTTAAACACAAGGCTACTACAAATTACAATATTTAATAAAATAAAATACTATTTATGCATGCCCTCATTAATTAAAGCAATTTGCTAACATTGATGAACAATGTAACATGAAGAAGACAATTAAAGTGGGTTGTTCATATAAAGACCACAACTTCCATAGAATACACAGTGACTTCAACGCAAAAGAGCTACCAGATTTTCCAATAACAGAACGCAACATACGAATGAGAATTTTGCCAGCATAGTTGAAATATTCTGAAAAGATTGCTATGCTACAATTAAGGATGAAATTTCACAATTTTCAACTAGTAATAAAAAAATACCCTGAGATCAATATAAACAAAAAAACATACCCCGTACCCGGTAAAATCCAACTCATAGCATTTGTTACAATACACGTTCGAAAAATGTATGGGAGGGTGGGATGAGGGAAAACCTTACCCCTATCCCTAAAGAGAGAGAGGCACCTTTGAATTTGTATTCGATAATGTGGATAAAGTATGCACCTTTAAACTTGCTGCTGCTTGTAATAGGCTTTTAGAAATATAACATTCAGAACCTAATATTAATCATAGTAGTATCTATAACCTGATTGATCAAACAAATAGATATCAAAATTGCAAAAAATATAGCAGATGGTTAATAATATGATGAATGTATAAAGAGGTTTTCTCCTGAAGTTGAGTTTATGCGCAAGTCAACATTTCAATCAAAATTCAACTTCAATGGTCACATATATAGAACTAAGAAGCCGTATGATAAAAAACTAGTCACAAATTTCTGACAAAACATTTTTAAATTAAATCTTAACAGACTCAAAACTATCATCTAAGTCCTCTAGCTACACATATGTTATATATAAGAACTTTAGCATTGGCCATTTAGCTGAATATAAACTTTAGCTTATGAGCACAAGAAATTGTTTTAGGGATCTCTTTTATGATGCTAAATTCAAACCAAAAGGCTGCTACTTTCTTTTCACCAAAGTTCCACTTCCACATCACGAATTTACTACCTAACAAGTCACCACCACCTACCATGTTCATTCAACTCCAACACTTACACATACATGAACTATATCTAGCAAAGGGCGCACGAGGGGGTGCCTGGGTACATGAGCAAGGTGAGGCAAGGCCTAGGCACCTGAAAGTCATGCATTAGAAGACGGTGAGATGACCGCCATGGTCAAGGCACTGCAATGCGACCACTTCAATCCAGTCAGGCAACGAATTATAATTTTTGTTCTTTTTCCGTGTGTGGCCATCAGACAATAGTTAATACTTTTCGACTTATTTAACCAAAAGTGCTGACAGCCTGACCCTTAAACAAGCAGTCTCCTATTCTCCTTTATATTTTCTTCTACTCGGTCACAGAAGACGCGATCAATTCTTTCCTCCCCCTGATTCATAAGGGTAGCAATTAGCAAGAATATTCAAAATCATTTCTTTCTTCTCCCCCTTATTCAGATATGTAGCAATATTCAAGATATATTGTATCTTCACGGTCAATTTTTTGCCATTTTTATGTTCCAATGTTCTACAGTTTATTGTTCACTGTTACTTTTTGACCAATAATAAACATGTTAGCAGTTTATGTTCACTAATCTGTATTGCTCATATTTCTTCAAGATTGTTTTTTTCTTCTTACCATGCTAAGGGGGGGCATTTGTTCGTTGAATTTATCAGATTGGAATTGGAAATGGAATTTAAATGAACTGGATGGAATTTGAAATAGTCAAAATGATTTGGAATTTAAAGGAATTGATATCTATTTTATAATGCATTGATAGACAACAATCATAAAGCAAGTGAAATCTATCACCTTCCCCACTACCTACCCGTCAACACGCCTACCGCAAACAGTCACTGCCATCAACACCAGCAACCGACCTCTGCTCCATTCACGAGAACGAGTAAATGTTGGCTCATTTTATCACAGGATAAAACAAATGGGGAACAAACCATAAGTTAGTAATACAAGATTTGATTTGGTTAGAAAGCCTCCAAGGTATGCTAGATACATTGGCGCATTGCTCAGGATCCAATCAAAATCAAGTCATAAGATCAACATGCTTGTTCTTGAAGCCATGGATTGCATCATGGTTGAGATTTACGACATCGACAACCGAATTTACTTGGGGCTTGGAACTCTTCTCATGAGGGTTCACTCTTCGGGAAAAAACAGGCTACAATGGTCTTTGCCCATTCAGCAGAAAGACCATTGTAGCCTGTTTTTTCCCGAAGAGTGAAACAAGTGTTTATTTCTATTTATCAGAATTTAATAACATGGTAATGGGCAGCTGGCTAAATGGACTTTTCTAGATTTCAATTCATGTTCCACCTTGTAATACTCAAACTTATGGAGAGAATCTATTCTCAAAATATTGAATATTGATACATTAACATGACACGATTCATAAAAACTCTCTACCTTAAATTTATCAAGATTTTTGTCAGTATTGATGCATGACATGAAAAAATACTGCATTTTTCGGTATTGGTGGACTATCTGGACTTGATACACGCCACAAACAAAAGTTAAGTTCATTAGATGGAGATAGAAACAATCTATAACTGGAAATAAAGGTGAAACAAAAATGAGAATCAGGAAAGGTCTAACTAATTTTTTATAGCACGAAACAAGTGATGGTCTCGTAGGTGCCAGCACCAGAGAGAAACGTGTAGGTGGTGGAGCTCTAAACAAAATAATTTTCAGATGCTAAGAGTTAATAAATGGCAGAGCATGCATTGACATCTGGTATTGGTCAAAACTCGTATATGACATTGTTGACATTGAAAATCAATCAAACAAGGTAGCAAGAGTTGATATTGGCAAAGGATAAACATAAGAAGTTTAAGTCTTAGACTCACTCATAAAGGTCATTTATGAATATAATAATATGAAGAAGAAAAACAATATATCTCATACCATAGACGATAAGCTGACAACGATAGAATAAAAATGAAAATATGAATTTCAGACTTACACGAATAATGAAAATTAGGTATGATAACATATGAAATTGAGAGAAAACTGTTTGTTTTCATAGTGAGGTAACAGCTAGCAACTAACAACCGCCTTTTAGCAAATGATGCAAGGCTGAAAAACTAAGAAACTAGATACATTCAACGATTCGTTAATGAAGTTTCCTATGTTACAGGGTGCTTAGATCCTTCAAATCAGAACAAGAACAACTTTTGGCAATGTCAAGTTAAAAGGGCAAATGGTACATTACAACATACAACAAACAGAAGGTAGGTTTATTTCCACCACACATATGATCTCAAGCTACATTTTATACTTTATGCCTATCAACATTAGAAAATTCAAAAGTTAAATACTTGCCGATTTGCCACTAGAAATTGAAATGCAAATGAGATTATGTAACATCAAATCCTATTAATGTCAACTCAGTTTAGCTAGGATCCTAAAATAATGAAGTTAGGGTTTTTAAGAGATATTAAATCCAAATAAAAGGCACGATATATATATATATATAGAGAGAGAGAGAGGGGGGGGAAACTTACAAGAATTAACTAACATCCATGGCAACTTACTTCGGTTCGGTTGGAAAATTTAATGAACACATCGTCATCATTTTGTTATACAAAACAACAGGAGGAAATAACTGATAAGGTCATAGTCAACAGAGGACGATGATTTGGGTTTAAAGTAATAATAATCATAACCGGTTCACAAACCCGATTGTAGAGATTTGTTTTAGTAAGTTTTTGACTCACAATGTTTTCCTCACCTACGTGGCGCCGTCCTTGTAACAAACACAAAATCGAGTTCCGCTCAATGACGTGTGTCTTCTTAGGCGATAGCCTGGGTCACCACGGCTACCGCTGTTTTGACCCCAAATTAAACGTCTATACATTACACCTCATGTGCGGTTCAATGAGCTATGCTTCCCATTCCATCAATTTGCCCCTATATAATCTACGACACCCTCATTCGACCTCTACATTTCCATCTATCCCGACCTTCTATCTTTTTATACCCCTGATGAACCTCCCTCACCCACTTCTTCACCTTCAATCACTGTCCTGTTAGATATTGGGATATGAAGAATCGAAACCGATGAGAATAGCAACTTGGATTACTCTAAGAATCATGATTAACACTTTCAGATTAAACTATTTGATGGTACATATCAAATGCTTAATTGGATAAGACTTAGGGTTTTTCAAGAAATAATCTGATTTCCTGTGAGAAGAAAAAAATTGTACCATGTTTTATTTTGATTCAAGTCACTGTATTTATTTATCAACATCCAATATACAAGATCATCATCAATTACCACCATAGCCTAATTAAGTGAGTTAATTTAACACAATATATAAAATATATATACATTAGTTATATATTTATATATACTATTAATAAGATTTATTAATTACACAAATACTACAAATAATAATAGTGACAAATGAGTTCGCATTCCCGCGTCTCCTAACTCGTTTAATAACTAATATTATTTGCTTGGCCAACAAGTTAATCCAATAACACTAAAATCACATTGATAACACTAAAATTACCAACATGTCCCACATCCGCCAACACCTCTAGCACCACCTCCTCCTCTTTTACACAAATATCAACGTCGTCCCACCACCACCACAACCTCCTCCGCTCAGACCAACAACACCCCTACAACTAGCCATCAAAAAACCACCACCACAACCTCCTCCTAACTAGATTAGCCTGCCCTCACACCTTCACCAGCTCCACGCCAATGACCCACCCTCGAATCTCCTCCCTAATCCCAAACCTACAAAACCATTTAATCCAGCCTCATTCGAAACTACTACCCATAACCCAGATACCATAGCCACCTCCTTTCCTGTTGCCAACAAAGTACTACAATGGCGTACTGCAATGGCTAATGAATACTCGACACTACTAAAAAATAGGACGTAGACTCTGGTTCCCCGTGCTCATGGTTCCAATGTTGTTGACTAGAAATGGGTTTATAAGATTAAGTGAGACCCAAAAGGGGTTATACAACGCTACAAAGCACTATTATATGCAAGGGGTTTTAGACAACAATCCGGTGTTGACTATGATGATACATTTAGTCCAGTTGTGAAGGCGACTACAATCCGTCTTGTTTTATCTTTGGCTGTTACACAACAGTGGCCTTTTCGCCAGCTAGATATAGAAAATACATTCTTGCATGTGATCAATACAAACTCAGAGACTAAAATGGCAGTTTACTCAACACTTTATCATGGATGAGTTCACAATTCATGTGACATTTTCTCTTGTATTGACGACAAGTTCAGTGAGCCAAGGATTAGTTCACAAAACATAACCTACTATTTGGCATTTTTATTCAATAACTGCCATGAGAAAGCTTTTGTTGAAAACATTCTAGCGTTACAAACACTGCTTTGTGAAATAATTTAGTTGCATCAAAATGGTAGCTAAAATGATAACCTTCAACAGGCAACTAGTATAAGCATATTTCTGAAAACAAAACAGCATATCTGAACGATAACAACAAAGATAAGTTTAACCAAGCATCCAGACAACATTAGAATTCGTTGTGCTAAAAGCCATACGACAACATTGTGCTAAAAAACGATACGACAGCATTGTGCTAAAAAGCCATACGACATCATTGTGCTAAAAAACCATACGAAAACATTCTGCTAAAAAAACCATACGACCACATTATGCAAACTAAGCAGCCAGGAATAAATCCAAAAGCAAAGGGAGCCATGAGAAAATCACTGTATTCTTGTCCACCACACGGTTTCAAGCCCGACACCAAAATATTAAGCGAACCTGGAAAAGAAAACTTATCCATGTAAGAAGGGTGAGATGGACATAAAAACATATGAAACTGTTGTATTTTATTTAGAACTAATTCACAAACATTCTATCATGACACTTGAACCCTCAACGACTTGGTGAAAGACATTTATAACACATCTGGAGGCCTTTTGATATAAAACTATTTTATTAGCTTATACACTATCAGAAATGTTGAACTCTATTCCACCTGTCGACTAGACTGGAGGTTCAATAGTAACTCTATAAATGTTGGAGACTGTGCATCAGAGGTTTATGGCAATGTTTAACCAATACCAGCAAGAGGCCCGGTTAGCAGAGGTTAGAAATTGATGAATATAAAAATGGGAATGGTATTGCAGCTACAAGTAACCAAGAATATGGATTCATAATGAATTTGAAAATGAAGTTCATGATACAATTGGTGACGATTCATTAAAAATCCAAAATGAATCAGTGATTGATGTCAAAGATTCATTAGGAGTAAAGGATGATCAAATGGGTAAAGTGGATGATATTTTTGTGGATGAAAATTTAGTAGATGAAAACATTGTGGATTTTAAAGAATCTGAAAATGGACAAGATAAGGATGTTACAATGGTGAATGAGGTATTAAATAATGTTGATGCTTACACTACCAGCAAATTGTTCAAGATTTCTAGTCCTTCACTTGAGAATTTAATGAACGATAATCATGGTTGGGAGGTTAATACTCTAGATGATCCTTTAACACTTGGTTCACTTGATTACTTCGACTATAGTGTTGGCGAGAAACCTAGGCAAATGTTATGTGCGGAAGAAGTTAATATGAAGGCACTAAAAATGAATGAAAGGGGGGTTTCTTTTAATATTGATCTTGAAGGAAACCCAGATTTAGAAGAACAGGTTGAAAGGGTTTATAGGTGGCATAAATGAAAGGATTGTGAGACCACTGAGTTCAAATTGGTGGCTGAACAAGTAGACCAAAGTAGGATTTGGAAGGTACCATGGCTGGGAAACTCCAAAGGCTGAGAAAGTAAGTTGGTTAGGTATTGTTTCAATAGTCATTAACACATTTGAATGGGAACCATGTATTTGGTAACATGTTTGGCCAATGTGTTATGACTGATTCAATAGTTGTCAACACGTTTGAATAGGAACCAGGTATAACTTAACTGGTAACATCATGTCAGGGGAATGTGTTATGGCTAAGTCAAAAGTTATTAACACATTTGACTAGAAACCAGGTATAAGCAGTGGCACTATATATGCCCAATTTGTTGTTATGGGAAGCATATTAGAGATGGGCAAGGCTGAAAGTGATAGAAGGTGTAGCTCACATATGTCTATTGATCACCAATATCCCAATTGGTATTATGAACACACAACTGTTATACCTCAAGAATTGGTCAAATAAAGCCTGCTTGCCTTCTTTATGATGTTTGTTCAGTCACCTACTGCATTTTCAGCTATGTTTCAAGTTTGACTTAAAAAGAGGAAGGCAAACCAGTTTAAACAGCTTAGTGAACATGGTTTATCCTCCGAAGGGACTGTCGAAAGAAACTACTATAATGGACACTTAAAACTTTCCATGTTGGAGTTATTTTTCATTATAGTATCAAGATCTTCAATGCAACATATACCTGGAGTTAAATTTTTCAGCCCTGAAAGATTAATTACCAGGTCATCTTATTTGAAAAATATTGTACTTGGTAGGTTGGTGTTCAATGCTATCAAATCTGATGCAAAGAACTTTCAGAACTCCTAACAAACTCATTTAATGAATATGCAATTAGAAAAGTATTCAGAAGTTGGTAAGGGCGCAATAAGCCAACCAAAAGAAGATGAGATGGTGAAGAATACTGATACGTTTGAGGAAACCGGGTGGCAAAATGTGTTAAAGATGGGTCTTCTGTTCAGAACAAGTTTGCTCCTATCGTTCATTTGGGTTTCTATCTCACTGAGGGGTGTTCGTAAAACCGAAAACCAAACCGCAACCGTAATCGAAAAAACCGTACCGAATAATGATTTTGGTTAACGGTTCGGTTAATAACCGTATCCGAATTCTGAATTTGAATGACGGTTCGGTTAGCGGTTATGCTTTTTCTTGAATTCGGTTTGTTCGGTTTTAACATTCTAACCGATTTAACCGATTAATTATAATAATATATTAATTAGAATAACATATACCCATTATCTAAGTTAACATTTTACATTGAACTTTAGTTTGTATTTCTGTATCAACTTTAGTTTGTATTTGTGATTAAGACTTTTAGTATGTGTGATTGCGGTTTTAATCTATTTTGTTAAAAACTTATGTTGGAGTAAGTTCGAACGGAAGCAGAGAACAAACATTCTGCAAAAATGCTTGTCGGTTGAATACGGTTTATTCGTTTACAACTGAAAACCGAACCGCATTGAAAACGGTTGAATTCGGTTCGGTTATTTACATATCAAATTGGGTTCGGTTAACGGATATACATTAGAAATCTTCTAAGTTCTAACCGATTAAACTGTTCACCGAACCATTGAACACCCCTAAATTCTCACATACTGCATACACTGGTCCAGATGGGTTCTGTTTAAAAACATTTGAAATCCACATAACCCGTGTTTGCATAGCTCAAATTGTTTATGCTCGGTTAGTTCCTTGTGGTGCTAATGACTTGCAACAAATTGTTGGAAATCAACAGCAGGGTTATAATGAGACCACTATGTTAGTACTCAACATTGGATTAGAACATAGGGTCAATCGCGACGTACGTGGGCGATGATTTAAAAGAAGTAAATCAAACGAAGGTGAAGAATGTGTCCATTTCTTTAGTTGTATTTGATCCTTATTTGAGCTCTGCAACTGGAAGAATTGTAATTTCAGGAAGTAACTAGATATGCTCATATAAAGAACAACACATCAGTGGACTTGACCATCAAATGGGTGTACTTAGGGTATAAGTGAAGATAGCTCTTGTTGAAGTTTCAAAAGAGCTATAATTGGAGCTCTGAAATGGGGCTAAGTCATTAAACCAAAATAAGGGACAAAACTAATGGAAGTGGTTTTACACTGATCTTAGTCTCTAATTGAGCAATGCTAATGTCTCCTACCATTCGAGGAAGCATACTTGACTGCTGCACGGATTGGGATTCACTTCAGTTGTTACCACTATGCTTGAATGTTTTTTTAGTTGCTGTAGTACTTTTCCTTTTTTATAGTTCTTGAGGTCAAGAACTCTTTATGGGGGGAGTATAGTTACGGTAATAATAGTATAGGGTTCTATTTGTAATTGTTGAATAGTGAGAGGGGTATCATGTAAATTGTAACATTCAGTTCGTTACTTAAACGAACAGATTAACATAAGTAAGGTAGCTAATGATTTGAAATTAATCTCCCTCTCTGAGTTTCTTCTTCTCCAGTTTTAGCTCTTTCACTCTTGATTACCATTTTTGTTATGTAACAGACAAATATAATACATTCATCAACAAATGATAACAGAATATGTACATTTTCAGGCACGTATACATGATTTATAACCTTCCATTCATAGAATTAATATGCCCAGTGGAACAAATTGTATGCATGTATGTATATGACTAATGACTGTAAGGCTGTATGCACATGTGCTTATTCATTTCAAACTCAAGGGAAGGTATGTAACTTTTACTAACAAGTCGAGTTGCATATTCTTGTCTATCACTGGCAAGATGAAACTCTATTTTTAAAATCAATTCTCTATGGTAAGCACCAATGTTTTCAGTTGTATTCTTTGTAATTTTAAGCTCACCTGCGCATATGCATAAAATATGCTTGTTTTCATCAAAACTGAATTAAGATACGACTATGTAGATTATCATTTCAATGAAATAAAACTATTTGCTCAGTGTGACATTGACTCGTATACTTTAGTCTGATTTCTAACGTACGCTTGTACACATATCTAAATACCTTTACATGAAACCTCGAAAACTAAGGAGAAGGTGAAACTAAAGAAATGACATACCTTAATTTTAGCGACTTTAAACATCCACCTCTGTCAAAAAACGTCAAGTAGAAGAAAAGAAAGAAACAACAAGGGTTTAGAAGACGAATAAAGATAAATACAAGAATACCAACAATTAGAACAAGGACTTCACCAAGACCGATGTCTAATGCCATAACAATTAATTATGTGCTATTGTAATCTGCTACAACATTTTTGTTGGAAAACTTATTGTCGAGGGTTATTGTTTTATAAGCTTTTCAAAAATATTTTGACTTATAGGTTAATTTTGCAGTAAATTGTCTAAATTTGAAAGAAACTAACGCTAGATTTTTGTAGTAAATGTCTATATTTGAAAGAAACTATGTTATCGTGTATTAAATTAAATGTGATTTGTAACTTTTCGATCCAATCTTGGATCTTTTTCATGAAGACTTGTGTCAGGGTATCGAGCTTAGTTCCAAGTCCCTTCAATCCTGTTTTTTGGATCTTCTTGTGTTCAAAAGGGTTATAGGTCAGAACAAAAAAATAGAGTTATTAATTTTAAATATGAAATTTGAACAAGTGATGCTGAAGTGTAGTTTAAAGGATCAAAGATTTATCACACATAGTAAAGCATGTTTACACATTGTAGATTACAATAGCAGTTGCAGACTTGCAGGCCTGACAATATCTTAGAACAAAATTTAACAAGAATAAGTAAGAGTTTAGACTGACCTTACAAGAAAATGATTTCTCCATGCCGCATACAAATCAAAGAACTAAAAACGGAACTGAATTTAGCGAGTTTGTTGAATCACGTGCCATATTAAACTTAAATTTTGGAGAGCTGCCACGAAAATAACTGAAAACACCAGCAAAGTAAGACGAGGGATGGTGTAGCTCGTGAAAAACCATAGTCAACCTTTGTAGACTCCTGAAAGGGCAATTTCGTCTTTCAAGCAATTCTGGAAACTCAGAAAGAACCCTCAAGGCATCATAGTTTAAAATAAGAGAGTTTGCCTTATAGAGTTGCTGGAAAGCGTTCATCATCAATTCAACAAACTCCGGATGGTACTTAAGAGATCTATGATAAATTGTCTGAAAATTTACTGTCTTTAATGAAAGAAGATCATTGGCTAATAATGAAAACCCAACCATGCCCGTATAGGTGAAAGATGAGAGCTTTGGTGCCGAGACCACAAACTTACATGATTGATGAACATGTGTTAAGGACAGAGTCTCTAACTTACTTGACATGATAATGAAAGTATCAATATTCAATAACATAAAATTGTCTAATGTAAGAGTTGTCAGATTTGGTAGTTGGGAAAACAGCTCAATAGACTTACTAGCACTATCATTAGGAGATTGTAATGAAAACGTAACACGGTTAAAATTCAAAGTGGTCAGAACCGGAAAATCCCATGTCAGAGATGGACTTATTTTGACCTCGAAGTCAATGCTCAAAAAGAGATGTTGAAGATATTGAGATCTAAACAAAGATATATCGAATCCACCACGTCTTGTTTTCTTATTACCTAAGAATTCAATCTTTAGGTTTTGAGTGCTATGCGACATTGCATAGGTTATGATCTCTCTGAGAAGTGAAAGACTGATAGAACTTGATCGGAACTCAACGGTGGAAAGCGCTGCTTTGCCATCACGCATAGATAGAAAGCGGTGCACAAAACGGGAATTATTAGACCCACTTGTAGGTTTGAACTCAAAGTTCAAATGGGAGTAGGATTTCCATGTATTTCTCCACCTTCTTGATAGACGACTACTTTCAATTATAGATCTAGTATCCATGAATGAAAAGATGTGATGAATCACACCATCTGGCAATCGGCTGATTCGATCATCATCATTCATCATTTCCATCGAACTATACTTAACCCTCGACAATTTCCGTACCATTTCAGAGACAAATACACAAATACCTAATGGAATTCGCTGTTAACATAAGAAAGGAACACAATGTAGCATGGATGGGAGTGTGTGCTTTGGATGGACGAAGGAAGTGAAAGGAAGCGATTTAGAGCCCTAATTTCTATAACCCTTCGAATTTTCGTTTTAGGGCTGCTTGTTGATTGGCATTTTTATTTACTTACACTTGTAGCTCTAGGTTCATTGAATATGGACAAATATAGATGCCGTCGGAAATGTTCATATTTGTTATTCCATTGTTACTCAGAATTCTATAACACACAACCCCTAATACGATAATGAACACTAGATACATATAGAATTTTAGAGAGTGGATATTATAATGGAGTCAAGTTTTCAATCTAATTAAGAAAACATATCAGCCTAACACAATGTGTACAGAACCAATGTATAGCTATTAAAAGAAATCAAACTGCATAACAGAAAAATACCAACTGCATACCAAAAATTATACTTCTGATTTGTGAATAAATGGAAACAAAATATCTTTCATAAATGCAACAGGTATAAAACACTACCTTAAACTGTTAAACACAAGGCTACCCACAAATGACTATATCTACCTATTCTAATAATTGAGTAACTCATCCACATGTCACCATTTTAACTACTCCACATAGGATTTTGCTTAGGTGTCATGTTATAATTAATTTGATGGAGAATTTTTAGACGGGTTATGGTATGCTCCATATTCAAAATAACCCGATATGTTTAAATAAAAAACTCATAAATTATCATCAACTATCTTCTAACCTGATATGGTTAAATACAAAATTTACTAATTATCATGATCTATATCTTAACCCAATATGGTCAAATTAAAAATTTACCAATTATCATGAATTATCTCCTAACCCGATATGCTCAAATAAAAGATATATCAACTATTATGATCTATCATAACCCGATATGTTCAAATTAAAATTTTACCAATTATCATTAATTATCTCCTAACTGATATGTTCGAATAAAAAAATAAACAATTCAAATTAAAATTTTACCAATTATCATTAATTATCTCCTAACTGATATGTTCGAATAAAAAAATAAACAATTATCATGAATTATCTTCTAACCCGGTATATTCAATTAAAAAATTTACCAATTATTATTAATCATATCTTTTACTTTATCATATGATTTTTTATATGAATATGTTTGTAAATATCCAAATCGATTTAGTATTGGATATGTTAAAAATAAATTTGATATCTAAATTTAGTTAAAACTTATAAAACTAAAATCCGTGTAGTACACGGGTACTAATCTAGTTTAATCAAATAAAACACTATTTTTGCATGCTCTCATTAATTAAGGCAATTTGCTAACATTAATGAACAATGTAACATGAAGAAGACAATTAGAGTGGGTTGTTCATAGAAAGACCACAACTTCCATAAAATACACAGTGACTTAAACGCAAAATAACTACCAGATTTTCCAATAACAGAATGCAGCATATTAATGAGAATTTTGCCAGCATAGTTGAAATATCCTGGAATGATTGTATGCTACAATCAATGATGAAATTTCACAAAGTTCAACTTGTAGATAGATAAGAATAAAAAAAACCTGAGATCAAATGATCAGCATAAACAAACAAACGGACCCAATATAATCCAACTCATAGCAAGCTATTCGTAGGGTATGGGAGTGTGGGATGAGGGAAAACGATAGAGAGGCACCTTTGAACTTGTTGCAATACACGTATTCGAAAAATGTGGATAAAGTATGCACCTTTAAACTTGCTGCAGCTTGTAATAGCTTAATAGGCTTTTAAAAATATAACATTCAGAACCTAATATTAAACATAGTAGTATCTATCCCCACATTGATTAAGCAAATAGACATTATAGTTCATAACATTTCAATCAAAATTCACCTTGAATGGTCACATATAAAGCACTAAGAAGTCATATGACAAAGAACTAGTCACAGATTTCTGAAAAAACATTTTAAAATTAAATCTTAACAGACTCAACACTATCATTTAAGTCTTCTAGCTACATATATGCTATATATAAGAACTTTAGCATTGGACACTTATCTGAGTATATACTTTAGCTTATGAGCACAAGAAATTGTTTTAGGGATCTCTTTTATGATGCTAAATTCAAAACCAAAGGCTGCTACTTTCTTATCACCAAAGTTCCACATCACACGAATTTACTACGTAAAGAAAGTGAAATCTCTCACCCTCCCCACTACTTACCCATCAACACCACCACCGGCCGTGGACAGTCACTGCCGTCACCACCAGCAACCGACCTTTGCTCCGTTCACGAGAACAGAGTAATTGTTGGGTCATTTTATCACAGGCCAAAACAAATGGGAAACAGAGCTGTAGTTAGTAATACAAGATTTGATTTGGTTAGAAAAACTCCAGAGTATGCTAGATCCAACCAAAATCAAGTCATAAGATCAATGAGCTTGTTCTTTAAGCCATGGTATGGTCAAAACTCGTCGTTTGTGACGTTATTATTGGCATTGAGAACCAATCAAACAAGGTAGAAAGAGTTGATATTGGCAAAGGATAAACATAAGAAGTTTAAGTCTTAGACTCATAAAGGTCAAGGGGAAGGTTCCCTTACAAAATGGATTTTGCCAAAATAGTGTGAGAAGTGATATTTAGACACACCAAAACCGGGTCAAACGAACTCCGATTGAACTCATTCTTGCGGAGTTAGAACCGTGTCGTCAAACCCCCCGCCCCCACCACCCCAAAAACCTAAACCCCCCATCCCCCAAAAACCTAAAATCCCCCACCCCCTCCCAAAAATAATCTAAACCCCACCTACCCACCACCCCAAAAAACCCCAAAAACCTAAACCCCACCTACCCCTCAAAAAACCTAAACCCCCCTCCCCCCTAAAAAAAAGCCTAAAATCTAAAAACTAAACCTTAAGGCAAAAACAAAATTTTAAGACTAAGCCCTAAAATTTAAAACCTAGAAGCTAAGATGATAAAGCTCGATGAGACGGTTTCAACACCACTTGAATGAGCTCAAACAGAGTTGGCTTGACGATGTGATTTAAGTCACTTCTCAATTCTCACATTTTTAGGCAAAATCTATTTTGTATTTGATCCTTCCTCTAAAGGTCAATTATGAATAACTATATGAAGAAGAAAAACAGTATATCTCCATACCATAGACAATAACAAAGAAACAGCAGATTTAGTTAGAACAAGAACAATTTTTGGCATATGGTACATCACTACATACAACAACATATGGTCTCAAACTACAGTTTATAATGGCTATCAACAAGAGCAAATTGAAAAGTCAAATACTTGCCAATTTGACACTAAAATAAGGCAATTGAAATGCATAACATATAAAGGATCCTGAAATTAGGCAATTGAAAACCTAGGGTTTTTGGGAACTATTATGATAATTGCAAATCCAAATCATACCAGAGAACAAGCTTGGGCTTTAGGTCATCAATTTATAGGCTCGTAACATGTTTAATTAAAAAAATAGGTTTTAATGAAATAGGGGAGTTGAGAACCGTAAGTGTGCAATTGCAATCGACAATCACCGAGAAACTCTTCACAATCTATCAATCATCATCATCCGGAATTTCATAAAGCTTGAAGCATTAATCTTTCAATCAAATGGATCAACAATCATCATCAGTTCATCACTATGCATCGTTCATAATATTATTCCAAACTTGGTTCATCATTAATTAAAAATCATCATTAGCTCATTTGTTATGTGTCAACACCCTTGTGGACCGAGTACGAGCCCATACAATAAACAAACTCGCCAAGCCCATGCACAAAGCAGGCCCTAGCCTCTGGGCAGCATGACGAAATAGTGCTTCTTCAATTGAATATAAAAAAATTGTCGTTCGGGGCGTCGTTTTGAGAAAAAATTACGTCAATAGACTCGTATTCACCTTTCAGTAAAAAGCCCTAAAATGTTGGTATATATTTTGAAAAAACTTAACAACGTTATAGTTTTTTAACGACGGTTTGTTGGTTGTCAAAGTGATAAAAATTGGGACCGGTACCAACAAATTTGTTAGTTGAGACCGACATGTACGAAAATGTGATACTGTGATAGTTTTAAACCGTTTAAAACAAATATGCCTTTAACATATTTTATTAATTTATATTTTCTAGTTTATCTATCTTTAGGTTGTTAGGATCTAGTGTTAATCTTAGGGTTTAGTGAAGGTTCCATTTTTAGGTGTTTTATTGACTTTAAATACAATAATATTGTTTTTGGAACGTCAAGTTTGAATTAGATATTTTGATTAAATAATAGCCATTTGCCCATTTAATTGTTTTTAAATCTGCATCAGTTACCATAAGATTATCGTCTTTCATAGTTTTTTTTATTCTGGTCAGAAATCAAGCACAAGGCATAAATCTCAATTGTGAATTTGTGGCATATCAACCATGCCTTTATAAGTTCTCAAATCCAGATTATTTTTTATAACAATAATCTCTACAAGTGTTCAAAAAATCCAATAATATATGTTTTATCCGAATAAGACTAATTATATAATACACAAGTATTTTGTTTTGGAAATGTATGGTGCGCCCGCTTTTACTATATAAGCCCAATATGCTGCCTAGCTATCACTAGATAGTAGATATAGTCGACTAGTGAACCACTAAACCCAAACCTAAATACTTAATTATAGCTCGTAAACATGAGCTTCAACCATTGAGTCTTCACATATTTCATCCATAGAACTATTGCAACCATCTTCCATTTGTGATTCATAAATGTTAGGAACAAAAAATTAGAAAAAAAATATCCAAACAAATAGAAAAAATGTTTTTAGGATTTATCCGATTCTTGTCCCAATTGAATTGAGATCGGATATAAATACCTGTAATTTGGAATCCGAAAGAATCATAAAACTCCAAAATCCGAACAATTCGATCTTAATAAACCATATTCCAATCCGATGAACGCCCATAGTAATTTCTAGCTTTTATAGCATAAAGATACTCCTGCCAAGACCATATAGGATTTGAACCTTAAATCTTTTGGTTGTGAGGTACACTGCTTAATTGTGTCGCCAATAATGCATTGGTTTGGAAACCAAAATCAAGATCGCAAGTTGGAATGGAAGGGAACACAAGTTGAATATTCCATTTTGAGATGTTGCGTGATTTGGTTGAGGAGGGTTGGGCCAGTGGCAGGGACAATAAGACAACTAGGTGATTGTAATGAGGTTTGTACTTTGTATGTTATATTGTTTTCTCCATATCACATCAGACACCACCACCTGACCCATTTTCACCATCTCCACCATCAACCTTGTTTGAAACACTCGAACAACCAACGCCAAAACACAACTCTACACCACCATCGCTAGCATCACCCGGTCTCTGAACAACCGGACATTTCTTCAGGGGCTTCACAACACTTTCGGTTATAATGACAACCACACGCTTCCCTATGAATTTCTATTAAGCTCCATGATCTCTAAAAAGATTATTCTTCACCTTACAAAAAAGTTTTCTTCATCCATAAGGAACATCAGTCTAATATATAGGGTTGATGTACATGTTTTTATTCATGATTCAATTACCAACTTTAAAGACGAAGGAGAGCTTGTTTAGAGGCAACAGGAAGACAAGAGTGACGACCTTCATGGCCACCACCATCATGTTGGAAAATAGTTCACTTTTATTAAAATAATCAACTTAATATTATAACGATGCTCTCGTTATACATGGGAAATTCATTAGTACAAAGCCGTGTACAATAAGGAACAATCTAAACAATGATACAAACCGTAGTGGTTATAAAACTTCAATGAAACTACTTGACATGAGTCTTTCACACGGTTGATGTCTTCATATAAAACAACGATGTTTTCGAAGAGAACCAGGTAAAACCTCTAGCCGTTTGATGATCCCTGCAAAACAGAAATAAAGAAAGAACGATCCGGGCTTGTGTTTGACACAATTCCCTTAAACAGATTCGTCGTCTGTTCCCAGGGTACACCGGACGAAAGCAGCGTACTGCCGGACTTGAACACTTGCCTGAAAAGAAACCGGAGAAGATGATGCAAATGAGATGATCGATATTATGTGTCTTGCTCTTGCGTTTTTGGTGTGTTATGAACTCTCCATGTTTCTTTGGTTTTTTTGGTCTTGATCCAAAAAAACTACTTGTGTTGCCATGTTTTTTTGTTGTTATCTTTAAGATAAGTAATGCAAGAGTCTTGCAATTCATGACAATTGAATTGTCATAAAACTTAGCAACTAATGACAAATGAATTGTCTTAAAACCCATTAACTAAAGGTTGGACATCCCAATGGTCTCTTCTAGATGTCTCAACCGAGTCGGGTTACAACAACGCTAGCCTCGAGTTTCGGAGCTGCATTCGGTTACCAACCGACTACTTGAGAGTTGACCTCTCATTTACACAAAATATCCAACAATCCCCCACATAAATAGATGTCAATCTCAAATACAAACATCATTCCGATTAAATTTCAGCAGTTGAATCTTGCATACGATAGGTAGGTGTTACCCTTTGAACCTTCGCTTATGAAACACACTTAGTCTACTGGCTCTGAGTAGAACGCGATGTCTTTGAACTCGTCTGTCGTTTATGTAGGCGACAATACGCTTCACACAAGACTCTCCCTGACAAAGTCAAGTCCTCATAGTTATGTTCGTTATGGTCATGAACATTTTCCTGGTTCTGCGAGAGCTCTAGGAATTGTGCCCTCCAATTCCATTCGAAGCGACCCCACTTCTCTCTAACATAGGTGATTCATCACATGTGACTACATTAGTCGAATCATTAAAAACCATAGGCTTAGCCTCGTACCTGTCACTTTTAGGAATGGACTAGGAAGATTACTAGATCCTTGTAGTAGACTCCCTTTTAAAAGACGTGGGTGTTTTATCAGTTAACTCTTCTTTCTTAGTTAACCCCCCACAGTGACCTTACTAGTTCATACAAGTAGGTTTTCCTATTGAACTCGGATCTTGGGATCTCCAGTCAACCGAGTTAGGTTTCCTTCATATAAACTTAGCTTTTCACGGGCTTTAGTCTCATTCCACAACTCAATCTCACATTAACCCTTAGGTTCTTGGATCCAAGCTATTTTATTTGACTTCGTCAAGTCACAATAGTTTACAATCGAGATTGGTTGTCCGTGTGTAGTTTAACTCTTAAGTTAACCTTGCATATTGTCACTTTAAAGACTATAACCTTAGGCCATTAGTTGTAGTCTTTGGTTTACAATATACAATTTAAGTGAACACCAATATGCAGTTTAAGTGAACACATCTTCACTATGCCAATAGGTAATTTTAGTGACCACCAAAATGCAATTTAAGTGAATATATCTTCACTATATGCCTTTGGTCACTAGATCATTAACTAATACATTGGCATTCACATGTTTGCAATATTAACTTGGATTATAGAATCCATATTGCTAAACATTCCACATTCTTATATCAAATGCAAGTAACCCCCACATTTAAGTGGTATTGGATAACATCAATCAACTTTCGGATCAATTACCATTTTCACATACCCTAAAAATGATTGTTTCTTAAATGGCTTTTCCCCCACATTTCTTGCCATTTGATTAAGTTTTGTGACTTTACTTATGACACCAAGCTGACAATCATGATTTGATCAAGACCATGTCATTGTATCAGTAAGTTCATGAATGCTTAATTACTAACTACAAAGCTTAGATGGGCTTTTGAGTTAACTGTAGCAACACATGCCCTAGCCAACTTCATAGTTGGGCCATAAGTTTTTCATTAACCGTCTGAAACTTAAATCTAAGTTTCTCATCTAGGATAAACCTAGAGACTTAAGTTCTCCTCAAGTTATATCATTTCCTTATATTGAATGAAAGTCATCATTTGATTTGTTTACGCAACTAGTTCTTGTGATATGTATGTGAATGTTTCACATTAATTAGTCTCCATAGAGCACCATAATTAATTAGTACTAGTCTAGCATGCTTTAGACTACAATACTCTAGCATGTGAACAGAAGATGCATCATTCTGATTTTCACAGCCCTAAGAACCAACATCACATACATTCCAACAAGAATTTCATTTCACGGTTTAGACAAATCATCATCTCAAATCTGCAGTATTTGAGAATGTCTCATATGTGTGTTTCTCAAACATACAAAAATTCATCATTCATTTAGGAATATGACATCTATGAGCTTGATATCTAGTGCTTCGCCACTGACTCATAAAGATTTTAACAAAGTCTTATTCTGAGTCACCTTGACAAATAACTTATCATCAACGAATGATTCACTGTTATGTTGAGATACAGTCATACTAGATTGATAACCATAACATGGAATTCACAGATTCTCATACGCGTTGTTCATTGTTGATTTGAAAATATATATACTTGGTATATTATTCATCATGAAGATAACATCTTCTACATAGTTAAATCAACATTGAAGATAGTAGCCGCATCTACATGTACTTCATTTCTCATGATAAATCACATATTACATGTCACTCATGAGTCCGTTTCAATTTATGACAACATATATATATATATATATATATATATATATATATTATCATGTGTTACAATTTACACCAAGTAAATTTCCACAATAATATATATGTCTTCAAATTGATGTCTCACTTATGACTACATCATTATCCATGATTAAACTCACAAGTTGCGGTTGTGCTTCTTGCACTACCCGTTTAAATAGACATCAATTTATTATGCATGTCACACGTGTTTCGATTTACTTCATTGTATTAACTGCATGTGTTATCCTAAGATATTGAACACATCAATTATACAATATCGAACAAATTAATCCGACCAAACAAGAATTTATTCATCATAATTTAATTGAATATATAAATGATTTCTAACAAATAAAATCATGTTATGTTGCAATCTTCAACACTTTCTCCATCTTATATGACGATCACCTTTAGTGTCATATACCCCATTATAGTTAGTCGATTTTAATCCCATCGACTATGATTCCAATAGCACGAGAGCTGTTGAAATAATAACTATCCATGACACGCAATGATCCGTGTTATTTAATACATTCTAGCTTGGAATAAATCCAATGACATAATTATTTGATTTTCAAGAGGTACTCCCTCAGTAAAATCTCATGCCGTCATATCCTCGTTTCATTTTTGAAACTATATTCTTGAACAGTTACACAACTGTCCAGACAACGCTATGTTGTGTAAATCTTTACTAATCTCAAGTAACAGTATTCGAACAATACAAAATATATATAACAACAACTAAGTTGTTAAAGATTGCTTATTTCAAATCACAAATTGTGTTAAAGGTTTATACAAAACTGATGTTATAATATAATTATAAAGCCTAGACAACTTTTATTTATCATTTGATTATAAAAATCAAGGTGTCAACCTCCAACCTTATATATATATATATATATATATATATATATATATATATTTCAACTTTCCACAAGCCAATGGTTTAGCATATTGATTTGAAGTTATAAGTTTACACAAAACATAATAACAACTTGAGATTATGACATTATTTCTAACCCTCATGTTAGAAATGCAATGTTTACACAAACATCTTCCAAATATATAATTATTTTATAAACATAATTATCTCACAATATTGAACCAAATGTTTACATAAAACATTTATAACCATATTAGTTCAATCATATCTAACACTCTTGTTAGATAATAAACAAGATCTAACGAGCACGTTAGAAACTACACGTTTACATAAAACATATTGTGAATACCAATAAATGCATTCTAACACATTTATTAAATATTAACGATTACAAAATCGTTTTATATATGTTGATCATCGCAACAAACCATTTCTAACACACATGTTAGAAGATAAACGATTAAAACATAATTGTTGAACTTTCCGGTTTATATAATAAAAACCACCTCTCACATATCAATTGCTCAAAACATTATTCATGGCATCATAAAACCAATTATATCTAAATGGTTAGAGAGATGAACCATCTCTTAGATGTAAATTCTTTAAATCATTATTCATGACATTCATAACCATTAAAACTCATTATATCTAAATGGTTATAGAAACATGAACCATCTCTTCATGTTAATGACTCAAATTATTATTAATGTCATTCATAACTATTAAGAGTCATAATTTCTAAATGGTTATAGAAATACAAACCATCTCTAACATACATGCTAGATGGTAAACTTTTACACATAACATTATTTATAAAACACATATTGTTTTATATAATTAGTAATCACTAAAACGTATGTTAGGTAAGAAAAAGACGTTTACACAAAACGTTCTTAAGCATTACCAAAATAATATCCAACGTTCATGCTAGATAATCAATCGGGTTCTAACGCACACGTTAGATAATTAGACGTTTATACCAAACGTTAATGTCATGTGGTTTATACACTAAACCGATTACAACACTATTGTTAGATAGCCAAACGTCTATCGAAACGTTTTTGTCATATGGTTTCTTAACTAAACCAATTCTAACATTCTTGTTAGAACACCAAACATTTACCGAAACGTTTTTGTCGTATGGTTTATTAACCAAATCAAATCTAACACTCTTGTTAGATAACTAAACGTTTATCGAAACGTTTTTTGTACGGTTTATTCATTAAACCCATTCTAACACTCTTGTTTAGAAAATACACAATTAGCAGTTATTTTAAACTCAAGCTAATTGAATCAAATCATTTGAATTGTACTACCCAAGTTATGATTTTAGATCGTACTCCAATCTATATATAATCCAAACACAAATTTGTACAAATACATATTATTTCCCAATAAAATATATTAATAGATTTTAACTAAAATCCCAAATAGTTTTATATTTTAATCTTTTGTGAACCAAATCCTTGATAAAGGTTTTAAAATTGTATCAAACAATTTTCATGAAATCTGTTTAAGTTTGTTGGAAAATAGTTCACTTTTATTAAAATAATCAACTTAATATTATAACGATGCTCTCGTTATACATGGGAAATTCATTAGTACAAAGCCGTGTACAATAAGGAACAATCTAAACAATGATACAAACCGTAGTGGTTATAAAACTTCAATGAAACTACTTGACATGAGTCTTTCACACGGTTGATGTCTTCATATAAAACAACGATGTTTTCGAAGAGAACCAGGTAAAACCTCTAGCCGTTTGATGATCCCTGCAAAACAGAAATAAAGAAAGAACGATCCGGGCTTGTGTTTGACACAATTCCCTTAAACAGATTCGTCGTCTGTTCCCAGGGTACACCGGACGAAAGCAGCGTACTGCCGGACTTGAACACTTGCCTGAAAAGAAACCGGAGAAGATGATGCAAATGAGATGATCGATATTATGTGTCTTGCTCTTGCGTTTTTGGTGTGTTATGAACTCTCCATGTTTCTTTGGTTTTTTTGGTCTTGATCCAAAAAAACTACTTGTGTTGCCATGTTTTTTTGTTGTTATCTTTAAGATAAGTAATGCAAGAGTCTTGCAATTCATGACAATTGAATTGTCATAAAACTTAGCAACTAATGACAAATGAATTGTCATAAAACCCATTAACTAAAGGTTGGACATCCCAATGGTCTCTTCTAGATGTCTCAACCGAGTCGGGTTACAACAACGCTAGCCTCGAGTTTCGGAGCTGCATTCGGTTACCAACCGACTACTTGAGAGTTGACCTCTCATTTACACAAAATATCCAACACATCACTCTATGTGGACATTGCACTGAACGCAATTGGTGACCACCGTGGCAGTTCGTTCCAACATCCCTGATTCCTTTGGGAGAGTTGAATGACAACCCACATGATGTTTTGATTCCGTCCTTGAGGACAATGACGATTTTCATGGTGGAAGTATTGATCGATACGACTCATTACCCGTGATAGGTAGCTTTGCACGTTTGGTAATACTAATAATGTTTGCATTTGTTTAGTTATTCCCACCTTCCTATATAGTTTCCCACTATTTCATGCATATGACCAGGTTTATTTAGGTTTTATGTTCATTTCCATCTTTAGCACTGCTCACCTTCACAATAGAACCTCATGCATTCTATTTATTTAAATCTACTTTCATTTTAGAAGAACTAGAACAGAAAATTAATTGTAGCAAACTTTTAATCTTTTCTTCTTAATATCGTTGGAGCCTAACAAGCCTATCTCTTGAAATTTGTAGGTTTTCTCTATAATCCTATCAGACATAACGTGTTATAAACTCTTTAGATAAATAACATCTAGTATAATTAATAAAAATTAAGCAACAAACCTGCAATTTGATTTATACATAAAACACTTTTTTTAATTTATTCTGATAGAGTTACAGTTATTATATATTATATTGTTCCCATTGAGTCTAACCATCAGAAGATTTAATATGGATCGTTGGATGATGCTGAAACATAATCCTGACTTTAGATACGTAGCGGTTGAGTTATTTTTGGGCGGTTATTTTGCGGATACTCCATGTTGTAGCAGTTGAGTTAAAATACGAGATATAGGAATGCATATATTTCATTGTAATTTATTAGTTTTATAGTAATAAACCCACATAATATTTTATTATGTTAATTTTTATTTGTGTAGGTTGTGTGTTTAAAAATTGTTTGTTGGTGATATGTAGAAAAACGCCGCATATGAGGGCACATTTCAATCGTTGATAACACGTCGAAATCCAAACTCTGAACGAATATAAAACTAGTATAATATTGACGCAAACGGGTATATCAACGTCTTCATATATATCACACTTAAAAGTAAAAAAAAAGAAAACAAACTACTGTATGTGCACATTATTTTGATTTTTTAGTTAACAACTTTACATGTGTCCATTTGTTGAACATGCGTTTTAAAAGTTAGTGATGTTTATCTTTTCTTGAGACAAGACATGCATCACACACTAAACAAATACATAGAGTAGACTAACGTAGAAACCTTTTCAACCCATCAAATCGAAGATATTGTCCCTCACGGTATTTGGTGATAATAATTGACACGAATTTGAAATTGAGGAACTAGTTGATGTTGACATGGATAATGAGTCAAGTTTACGCAAATGATATTTTGTCAATAATAATGGATCCTAATTTGAAAATGAGGTAAACACGATGAAATTGGTTATTCGTTTAGAAATATTGTGTTTTACAATACTAAATATTTATTCTTTTACATGACTTATATAACAGGGTACGTTCGTGACCTAAAAGAACATTAAAAGTTATAGACATATACTATTCAGTAAGACGAGATGATGAGTGAGTTATAAGAAGATTTTGGGGCGTTGGATCTGGTTGTTTACGGCTAAGATTTAAGCGGTGGCATTTTTGTAAATATTATGAAGTTTTGCTGACGCGCGTGATGGAACCATGGGTAGATTTGTCATTGCGCGTTTCCAACACCATGTATATATAAAAAACACCACGCTTAACACTGACTCTGTAAAATAACACCACGCATATGAAAATAATAATTAATAAAAAACGTCATAGCTAACCTGCTACAATGTAACACCGGAAATCGAATTGAAAACGTCATAACAATGATTAACACTATCATCACTGTAGAATGAAAAAACGTCATAACTTACCTACAACAAAGTAGCACCGGAGTCAATATGAAAACATCATAACAATAATTAACAGATCGATCATGGTGAATCATGGTGTTTTTAACATTCGAGCTGATCACTAAAAACACCATGACTCAGAATGTTAAAACCACAATGATTCAAAAGAACAGAACATTGATCGGACGTTCGTAATTAGTAAACGAAAACGTAAAAAACAAACAAAAACATCATCGCTTTCAGTATTCGCCATAGATGAATGATTATTGATTCAAAATTAATAAACGTCAAAAAACACCATAACTGAACATCGAGAGTGATAACCAGGTAGTGCTAAGAAACACCATGAGAACAGATCTCATATCGCAGCTTCAACGCATAAAATGACGATAACGCCCCTCCGTGTTTTCCCCCCCTCATGGACATGTGTTTGTTTGTGAATGCTTCCTACACTTCTTAGAGTTTTGAGCCTTTTTAGAAAATCCACAATCTATATATATATATATATATATATATATATATATATATATATATATATATATATATATATAGGGGCACCTTCATTTGAGAACTCATTTTTTGGAAAGAACTAAGTGAGAACCGCTTTAACCGTTATATTTTTTATTATCTAAATTGACAAAAATCCTTGTAAACCTACTAATTTTAAGATTTGATTATAAAAAATATGATTTGTAAAGTTTTTTGTTGAAATGCATATATGCACCCACATTATATGTGCAAATATGCATACTTTTAGTTTTTAATAAAAAACCGAGGAGAGGGGTGATAAAATTCAAGAAACATAGATACAATAGTAATAAATCATCTTCTTTTTACTTTACCATTGTTTTTGAAGTGATATGTACACGACTTATATGGTTCTCACTGGTTCTTTCCAAATTTATGGTTCTCATTTGAAGGTAACACTATATATATATATATATATCATTGATAAATTGTTAGAGCAAATACACAAGATCTTCCGATTAATTCTTTTTATCAAAAGAAGAACCTTATCGTTCTAAGGGTAGGAGGGGTGTTGCCACAAACTCAGGTACTTGGTTGCCGGGCGGCAATGACGCCACAAGTGATGTGGCTCGGCAACATTTTGTAGCTTCTCGGTAATCAAATGTCGAGCACCAAAGTCAAATGAGATGTTAGGCAACGGCTAATTTCTAGGGTTTTTTAAAAATAATTTATTCCCTAATTAATACATATCTACTCCTATCAATACTCACTTTATTCACCACTTTCACAACCCACTTTACCCATACAAAACCAAGTTATTCACCGTTTTCATTTTGAGAAGATGATTACAAAAATATATCTTCTACCCGTGTCTTTGAACGTAGGGCTGATAATTTATGACACGGACACGATAACACAACACGACACGGAATTAACAGGTTTCATGTTTGACTTAACATGTGTAGTATCATTAATAGGTTAACACGATAAAGTCACGTTAATTATCATGTTTTAATAGGTTAAAGATCTATTAACACGATAAGTCGTCTGTTAATATTTATTTAAAGGAAATGTTAGTGAATTGAAGAATGAAGGTGGAGATTAACTTTGATGGATACGAGTAGAAATATCAAATACTCTTATGGACTTTGATAGACTTTTAATCTTTTGTGCATATTCATTTATCAAGTATTATTATGGTTAAGTACTATTTTTATGGACTTTTGTTGTTTTGTGGCTTAATAACTATCATGTTAAGTCGCATTTAATATTTAGACTTATGAATTTTTTTTGGAAATTCTATATTATTTAAAAAATGAGTTTTTATCGTGTCATGTCATGCCATATCGTGTAACCTACTTTTTATCTTGTTTAGAAAAAAATGACACGATAAGTTATCATGTCGTGTTCGTGTTTGGCCTTATCGTGTCGTGTTTAACACGATATGCTAGGCCTATTCGAACGGGTTAATTCTCGAAGATAGTATTCTCCAATTCTTCTCTCAGATTATCACGGAAGACGAAGCTGACATGACAACGTAAATAAAAAAAGAACAATGCCACATGATTGTGAGGTGGGTCACAAAACAGTAATGAAAGATTATTTCATTGACATCCCATAATGATCTAGTGGAACATATTGCAACTCTAGATTTGCCATATTTTGATTCGGACAAAGATGCGGACGAGAACATGAAGTAATTTATTTTTTATTTGTTTTAGTATGAATGTTCTCTTTTTTTAGTTTGTCATGATTTTTGTTTTTGGTGTTTGATTTATGAACTATGTTTAATTTATGATTTAAGTTTTCGGTATTAAATTTATGTATTTTTTATAAGTTGAATAATGTTTGAGGATTGTGCACTCACCATTTACGGTAGATGAGAGTATTTGTGCGTTGGCTTCTTGTGATTGGTTAGTAGTGAAACTACTTGAAAGATGTACCTCTCCTCCCTAATATATTTTATTTACTAAATTAGTACCCGTGTACTACACAATTAGTGAATATTTTATTTAAACATACCGGGTTAAAAGATAATTCATGATATTTGGTAAATATTTTATTTGAACATATCGGGCTATGAGATAATTATTGATAATTGGTGAATTTTTTATTTGAACATATCGAGTTATTTCGAATATGGAGCATACCGTTATCCACCTTGAAGTTCTCCATTGAGTTAAATTAGAGTGTGACACCTAAGCAAAATCCTATATAGAGTAGTTTAAATGTTGACATGTGAATGTGTTACTTAATTATTATAGGTGTAACTTTGTAAAAACATAATCAAGTTTCAAATTTGTTCTAATTAAGTCACTCAAGTTTAAAAATTGTTCCAATTAGGTCACTCACCTTCATATTTTATTCAAATTAACACTAAACTTTTAGAAATTGATTCCCTCAAATACCAAGTTTTAAAGACTAATGTAGCGGTTACAAATAATATTAGGGATTGATTTATTGTAAACCGATACTCAGTCTTTAATACCTTGACACCAACTTGAGTGAACTTAAACAAAGTTGTGTGACTCTCTAAATTAATCTTTTTAAATAAAATGAAATGCCTGGCCCGCCCTGATTTGCAATTGAGTGGCTGGCTAAAGCTGGACCGGACCGATGAAAATTGACCTGATCAAAACTCAAACCAAGTACCTCTAAATTACAAGACCAAAGACGGGGTCGATCTCAGTTGAGTCAGTTATTAGCTTGAAACTGTCGGATTGAGCTAGCTAGATCAATAGTGTTTTGGTTTAGTTTTTAGAGATTGTAGCGACAAGAATCATTTTCTAAGATGCTAAAGTATTGCACATCATGTGATGCCTCATGCATCATGCATGTCGTAGAAAATAATATATATATTTTTTTTCGTCCTTAAAATTGTTGTTTTTAAGCCACTAAAAGTGGGATCTTATAAGCATGCATTTAAACGTCAACAAGACTTCAATGGTCAACAGGAACGATGATGAAAAAACCTTATTATATATTAAACTTCATTAGAAAAACGAGTTAAATTAATATGGCTGATATTAAACTTCACTTACAAATATATTAATGATCAACTTCAATATATAGTATTAAACTGACAAACGAAAAACCATACACGATGAAATAAAAACGAGTCATCGATGGTGATCTGTGATCATGATCACGATCGATGATCCAAAACCAGTTCTTCGAATTTCAGTGATAAAAAATAACTAGCTTTTATTTTGGAAACTCATGATGATTATGCCTCGATCGCCCTTTGATTAAGAGCAACTTTGAATTTAGGGTTATGATCTTGCCTCACAAATGGACCATAAATTTTGAAGAAACATAACTTCAAATATAGTTTGATCGTAAATCGGTTGTAAAACTTTTGACCATATAAGGGGCTGTTTGGCAATTTCTAAATGGTTAAGTGCTGAATGATTAAGATGTCTGAATGGTTAAGAGGTCTGAATGGTTAAGTGCTGAATGATTAAGAGGACCTGTTTGGTTGGACATCTGAATGAGATTCTAAAAATAACAAACAAATCATAAAATTTTTCTTTCATCTATCTTGTCCCACATTGTGTTAGAACAAAAACATTGTTAGTTTATTATATGTTACTTTTCATGACATATTAAGTTCTTATGTTATGTTTTACTATAATATCTACCCACGCGCAGGGGGTGCAAATCTGGTTAAAATTCTTTGATCCAATGCGACCTGCGGACACGAATGCAACTCCAAAAAACCAGACCCGTACGAAGACGGTTTTTACAAATAAAAATATCTTAGATTTTTTTATCTTCTTTAAAAAAACCTAGTCCAAAAAAAAGTCTCCTTCATCACAATGCGTCGTCTTCTGGTCATCATCTTCATCACAAAATCTCAAAAAACCTAGTCCAAAAAAAGTCTCCATCTTCCCTCTATGTCGTCTTCTGGTCATCATCTTCATCGTTCTCCCTCGCCGCCCATCAAATCTTGTCTCCGTCTCCACCTCTTTGCTCGCCGCCAATCAGATCTGTTCTCCACTCTGAACCATTCAGCATCACCTCGTGTCTGAATGGGTCAGAGGCTACACCTCTGATTCGCTCAGAGCTTCCGCTGCAACCAAACACCTCTGAACCTCTGACCGATTCAGAGATTCCTTCCATTCAGAGCCATTCAAAGGTAAACAAACAGCCCCTAAATGTGAGTGCGACTTCATAGCATACCTCACATACTTCTAAAAATGGTGTTTCTTATACAATAATTTCAGATAGATCGACTTCGAACAACACGTACTCAATATTTGTGACAAGATTATGACAATTTTTTGACAAGTAATAAAAACAAAAAAAAAACCTTAATTTATCTCACAGTTTCCCAACAAAACCACAATATGTCGTTATTTTGTCGAAAACCAAAAAAGTATATATACATGCTATAGAATTTCCTTGCTAAAAGTTCATTTTCTTGTTATAAAAACCTGGTTTTGTAGCTAAGTTGTCGCAAATGTTGCGACAACCAAACATTATCGCAATTTTATAGCTAAAGTTATGCCAATATTGTCATAAATAAATTTGGCACAACCTTTTTCCTACAATAAGATTTTTTAGAAAGTTTGTCGGTACTTTTGTTTGGCTACAATATTACGACTATACTGCTACAACTATATATGTTTTCCTCAAAAAATTGCTATTTTGGCATAGTCCTTTTTCCTACAATAAGACTTTTTAAAACGTTTATCGGTACTTTTGTTTGGCTATAATATTGCAACAAACTATACTATGACAATTATGTTTGTCTCAAAAAATGTTATTTTTTAGTAGTGACAATGTGACATATATACATCGGTGTTAGGAATCTGAGAGTATAATGATCAGTCATAAATTATGTTTTTGGGAAGCTTTTAAGTACATGAGTTAAAATAATATGCATGGTTGATATTAAACTTCACTTACAAATATAAAACAAGCATGAAATTGGCATCATGTCATCATAGCATAGGTTAGGTGTTAACCAAGGCTCACATTGCCAATGTGAGACTTTATTGAACATGTTATAAATTAAAAGAAGACGACACATGTTACATCTATGGAAAATATTACAAATTAAATGTTGTATCTCTTTTCTTTATCGATCGACCTGAACCATTATTCAACCATTGAACTGTCTGCCACACCTACTGGCTTGACATTTAGTCTGATTTTCAAACATTAGTATATATATATATATATATATATATATATATATATATATATATAGGGGATGGATCAAGAGAGAACTCCATATTAAGTTGAGAACTAGAGAACTCACAAAAGACAAGAGATGGAATTTTAAAGTGGAGGGGCAAAGTTGGAACTTTAAATATATAAAACTTTAAACATTTCTATCTTTTGCATACGTTAAGTTTTTAAAAAAATTTTCGCACCATTAGATCAAGAATTTTAGTATCTTTCATTTGAGTATAAATAACGTTATAAAAAAATAAAATTTTCTCGTTTTTTTAATTTCAATACTTCATATATGTAGTATACGATATTATATGTTTTTAAATTTGGGAAAGTGAATATGGTGTCGTTATGCACCTAAATTACAAGACAAACCATCAAAACTAGTACTTTGATAAAATAACAAAAGTTCCCTGATATTGATGTTGACGATACCATCACAAAAAAACAACACCATCATGCCTTAATTCTAAATTTGAATTTTTCTCATATGATCGTACTGATATTGCTAGCAATTACTTGGTTCACGTTATGTGATGTGGAATGAATATGTGCAGCAGGGGCGTATCATAATAACAATTATACGAGTCATGTATTATTAATCTGTTACTTGGAATTGAGAAGCCAAATTGACGTACAATCAATTTTTAAAGGGCGAATAATCATTTTCTTAAAATGAATGATGATTATTGAGTAAATGAGAAAGCGAAGAATTATGATCTAAGAGAAAAAGAGTGAGTCGTCCATTAAAATTGAATAAAGACCAATGAGTTAAGTTTTCTAATAAAAAATAATGTAAGTTATTTTATCAAAATTACGTAATTTTAATGGTTTACGTGTAACTTAAGTGCATAACATCACCGTATTCACTATTCCCTTTTAAATTTTATAGTGTTGCATATATGCAGTATCGTATACTGCATATATGTAGTATCATGCTACTACATATATGCAGTATATGCAATACCGATGCGTTATTATCTTATAGTTTGAATTTCAGGTTTATTTTATTTTGTTATGATATTTATTGTTTATTTATTAGTTTATTATTATCTTTATGTTTAGACATAGTATAACTATTGATTTTGTTTTCATTTGTAATAAATTTTTTTAATATGGAATATTATGAACTTTGTTACTGGTCATTTGAGATCGTATTGTAGTTTAAATAATTATTAGACTCTTGAGCCATTTGGTCGTTTCAAAAAATACATCAAGTACAATTATACTACATATATGTAGTATCAAAAAAACCAAAACGTGATCTTTAAATTTTTTTTATATAAATAACGTATGAAGAAGTTATTAATGTTTAAAAAAATATATAATCAAATACAATATCGCAATACTACATATATGCAGTATGAAATTTTAAAAAACGAGAAAAAAAATATTTTTTATAACGTTATTTATACTCAAATGAAAGATAATGAAATTTTTGATCTAGTGGTGCAATTTTTTTAAAATAATATTAATGTATGCAAAAGATAGAAATATTTAAAGATTTATATATTTAAAGTTCCAATTTTACCCCCTTCCTTTAAAATTCCATCCCTTGTCATTTTGGTAGTTCTCTAGTTCTCAACTTAAAATGAGTACTCTCTTGAACCCTACCCTATATATATATATATATATATATATATATATATATATATATATATATATATATATATATATATATATATATATATATATATATATATATATATATAGGGTAGGGTTCAAGAGAGTACTCATTTTAAGTTGAGAACTAGAGAACTACCAAAATGACAAGGGATGGAATTTTAAAGGAAGGGGGTAAAATTGGAACTTTAAATATATAAATCTTTAAACATTTCTATCTTTTGCATACGTTAATATTATTTTAAAAAAATTACACCATTAGATCAAGAATTTCATTATCTTTCATTTGAGTATAAATAACGTCATAAAAAATATTTTTTTTCTCGCTTTTTTAAATTTCATACTACATATATGTAGTATTGCGATATTGTATTTGATTATATTTTTCTTTAAACGTTACTAACTTTTTCATACGTTATTTACATTAAACAGTTTTAAAAATCACATTTTGGTTTTTTTGATACTACATATATGTAGTATCAATGTACTTGATGCATTTATTAAGTGGCCAAATGACTCAAGAGTCTAATAATTATTTAAAGTGTGCATATGATCTCAAATAACCAATAACAAAGTTCATAAGATTTCATATTAAAAAACTTATGGCAAATGAAAAGAAAACCAATACTTATACTATGTCTAAACATAAAGATAATAATAAACTAATAAACCAATGATAAATATCATAAAAAAGTAAAAAAAAACTTGAAATTCAAACTATAAGATAACAATGCATCAATATTGCATATACTGCATATATGTAGTACTTGGATACTACATATATGTAGTATACGATACTGCATATATGCAATACTATAAAATTTAAAAGGGGATAGTGAATATGGTGATGTTATGCACCTAAGTAACCCGTAAAACCATTAAAATTACGTAGCTTTGATAAATTAACTTAAATTTTTTTATTAGAAAAATTAACTCATTGATCTTTATTCAATGTTAATGACGACTCAGTCTTCTCCTCTTAGATCATAATTTTTCTCTTTCTCATTTACTCAATAATCGTCATTCTTTTTAGTAAAATATTTTCCGCCCTTTAAAAATCGATCATAACTCAATTTGGCTTCTCAATTCCAACTAACAGATTAATATAACATGACTCATATAATTGGTATTATGATATGCGCATGCTGCACATATTCATACCACATCACATAACGTGAACCAAGTTATTGCTATCAATGTCAATACGATCATATGAGAAAATCCAAATTTGGAATTGAGGCATGATGATGTTGTTTTTTTATGATAACGTCATCGAAATCAATGTCATTGAACTTTTGATATTTTATCAAAGTATGTAGTTTTAATGGTTTCTTGGGTAATTTAGGTTCATAACAACACCGTATTCATTTCCCCAATTTAAAAACATACGGTATCGTATATTACATATATGCAGTATTGAAAGTTAAAAAAACGAGAAAAAATTATTTTTTTATATACTCAAATGAAAGATAATGAAAATCTTGATCTAATGGTGTAAAAAAATTTTTAAAAACTCAACGTATGCAAAAGATAGAAATGTTTAAAGATTTACATATTTAAAGTTCCAATTTTACCCCTCCTTTAAAAATTCCATCCATACCTTTTTTTTAGTTCTCTAGTTCTCAACTTAATATGGAGTTCTCTCTTGATCCCTCCCCTATATATATATATATATATAGGGGAAGGATTTTCTACAAAGGGCCAAAACTCTAAAAAGGCTAAGAAGGAATCTGGAGCGTCGGATTATGGTGTTTACGGTCCAGATGAACGCGGTGGCAGTTTTGTAAATATTATGATGTTTTGGTTATGCGCGAGATGGATTTGGGGGTATATTTGTCATTGTACGTTGTAACACCATAATTCTAACGCCATGGTGTTTCTTAGATCTGTGCGTTTTTAACACAAAATTCGAACGCCATGGTGTTTTTTACATTCTGAAATCATGGTGTTTTTTACAATTGAACTGATCACAGTATAAACAGTTGACGTTTTGGTGTTTTATTTCTCACACATTCTAACTTTCTCATGGTGTTTCTTAAATCTGTGTCTTCTGAATCATGGTGTTTTTAACATTCAAACTGATCACTAAAAACACCATGATTCAGAATGTTAAAAACACAATGATTCAGAAGAACTAAACATTGATCGGACGTTCGTAATTAGTAAACGAAAACGTCAAAAACAAACAAAAACGCCATCGCTTTCAGTAATCGCCATAGATGAATGATTATGGATTCAAAATTAAAAACGAAAAACGTCGAAAACACGCCATACATGATTGGATGTTCGTAATTAATAAATGTAAAAAAAACACCATAACTGAACATCGCGCGTATAATTGACGAAGATGCCCCTCCGTGTTTTTTTTCTCTCATGGTCACGTGCTTGTTGTTGATTGCTTCCTACACTTCTTAGAGTTTTGAGCCTTTTTAGAAAATCCCCAATCTATATATATATATATATACTAGTTTAACGCCCGTGTGTTACACGAGTAGTAACTTGAAAATCAGAGTAGCTTAAATAGTTTAGAAAATAGGTAAATTTGAAGAAAAATAACCAAGTTTTCATTTTTTTCCTAATTATATCACTCAAACGTTTTTTTGTTTCAGTTAGATAACTTTAAAAAGATGTCACAATCTTATGTAAGTAATTTGTATAATAGGTAAATATTAATTCTAGTATTCATTTTAAAATAAAGTAAAAAAAATGCTCATGACAACTTTTTAAAAATTGAACAAAAAACTGTGAAAATTTTCCTAAAATTGTGAAAAATAAAAAAAAATGATAAATTTTTTAGAAATTGCAAAAAAATTTAAAAAATTGCAAAAAGCTATATAATAAACTATGAATTGTTTTAAAATTTGTAAGAATATTTAGTTGATGGTAGAAAATATACGAAACCTGTCCCAAATACATATAAAAATTAATGTTTACTTATTATACACGTTAATTTACCAAAGAGCTAAACATCTTTTAAACTTAAGTTATCTAATTGAAACAAAAAAATTTAAGAAACCTAACTGGAAATATAAAGTTCGTTATGTTAACATATGATTTTAACTTTAGAAAAAGAAATATTTGAAAATAACTTAGATATTACTACATTAAAAACCATCTTCCATAGACAATAAAAATGCTTATATTTGACAGATTGATAAAAAAACATTATATTTTGCAATGCTGAACATTTTTTAACAATCAAATGCAATTTGTTATATTTAAATAAGATTATAGAAAAACAATAATCAGAACCAGGAAGCAAATAAATTCAAAAGTTAATATGATTTTTATATTTTCAAAACTATATACTTTGGAAATAATTTAATTTGATTATATCGTTAAATATGAATAATTAAAAAATGATTATTTATGGAATGAAAATCTTCATCTAATAAAAATGTTGTCAACATTTTGAGCGGGAAATGATTTTCTATATGCCTTCAATGAATGACAAGTGTCTTCTAAAACCCTCTTTTATTAGAAGGTATAGATATATAGGGTGAGGATCATTACAGAACCACTTCTTATTTACAGAACCACAGACCATTGATTTACATACATGTAAATTAAGTCTGGTGATATTTAGGTTGTTTTACATATGTGTATATTTGCCACAATAAAAAAACGGTTGCGTTTCTATATATATATATATATATATATGGGACGGCTAGAATAAAAACTCATTTATATTAGGAAAACCCTAGAAACCTTACCTTAGCCATTGATCTTATTAGATCAATGGCTCTCATTAAATCTGATTTTTATATAGTTTTTTAATAATAAAAAGTACCATATGGGCATTATAGTCATTTGACCTCATGCCATAAGTACACCATCTCTCATACTTTTTAATTTTATATAATTTTTCTCTCCTACTTTTTTTATTTAATATAATTTCTCTCTCCTACTTTTCTATTTAATATAATTTCTCTCACATACTTTATAATTTCTCTCTCCTACTTTTTTATTTTAATGACATTAGCTGATACGTTTGTTACACTAGTTGATAGGTTTGTTACATCTTGTTACATATTAACAAAAATGAATGGACTACGTGTCACTCCAGACATGTTACGTTTGTTACATCATGTTACATATGTTACAACGTGATACATATATTATAATAAAACAAAACTCCATGGATTATGTATGTTACATCGTGTTACATATATTTTAAAAAACAAAACTGTATGGATTACGTTTGTTACATCGTGTTACATATTTTGTTAAAATTGATAATAAAAAAAATACATGTTAGTTCATACATAGTGTTACATAGTTTCAATCATGCTTCATACATGCTTCGTTTCTTGATAATCTCTTCACCTTTGATACAAAAGTTCCTTTACCTACAAAAAAGAAAACTAGATGGATTAAGTGCCAATCCGACAAGTTACATATGTTACATAGTGCTACATATTTTATTACATCGTGTTACATGTTTGGATCTATAAAAAATCAAAGTTACATATTGCTACACATTTAACTTAAATTAAAAAAAAGCAATAAAGCAAAACCACATAAGTTACATATTGCTACACATTTAACTGAAATTTAAACAACCTGCTCAAAACCAACCGGTACGTATGTTAAGCACTCGAACAACAAAGACAAAACTAGATGGTTAAAAACACTTGAAAAAATAACTAGTACATTTGTTACATCGTGTTACATATATTTTATTTAAAACAAAACTAGATGGTTAAGCTTCAGTCAGACATGTTACATCGTGTTACATATTTTATTAAAAAATGAAAAACATTACATGTCAATTCTGACATAGTATTACATATGTTACATTGTGTTACATATTTTAATTGGAACTATATACTTATAGAAAGTTGTTATAGAATCCGATACATGAATAAAAAAAATCAAAGTTACATATTGTTACATATTTATCTTAAATTTAAAAAAAAATAAAGCAAAATTACATAAGTGTAACAATATGTAACTTTGACTTTTTAAATTTAAGATAAAAATGTAACAATATGTAACTTTGATTTTTTGCTTATGTAATTGGAACTATATACTTATGTAATTTTGCTTTAATTTTTTTTAAATTTAACATAAATATGTAACAATATGTAACTTGATTTTTTTATTCATGTATCGGATTGTATAACAACTTTCTATAAGTATATAATTCCAATTAAAATATGTAACACAATGTAACATATGTAATACTATGTCAGAATTGACATGTAATATTTTTCATTTTTTAATAAAATATGTAACACGATGTAACATGTCTGACTGAAGATATTGTGTTACATATTTTATTAAAAAAACAAAACTGGATGGATTAAGTGTCAATTCAGACATGTTACATCATGTTACACATTCTATTAAATCTGGAAAAAAATTACGTTTGTTCAAACATATGTTATATATGTTATATATGTTACATGGGAAGGGGTAATTTGAGAACACCCTCTAGTTTTGAGAACTCGTGAGAACCTTACTTCCCGAGTTTTTTCATAGTATTTTTTTTGCTCAAATGTTGCGTATATTAAAAACTAAAACCTGGAAAAAAGGAAACTAAAAAAAAATGTTTTCGTCGTTAAAAAACGTATATGTTCGTAAAAAATATTTACGTCATATTACATGGGTGTAATAAGTTACACCAGCGTTTTTTCGCTGTAAATATTTTTTAGTTACATATACGTTTTTTAACGACGAAAACGTTTTTTTTTTTAATTTCCTTTTTTCCAGGTTCTAGTTTTTAATATACGCAACATTTGAGCAAAAAAAATTATATAAAAAAATTCGGGAAGTAAGGTTCTCACGAGTTCTCAAAACTAGAGGGTGTTCTCAAAATATCCCATTTCTATGTTACATTGTGTTGCATATTTTATTAAAAATTGCAAAAATTTACATGTTAGTTCAGACGTAGTGTTACAGATTTTATCAAGAACCGAAGCATGTATGAAGCATGAATGAAACTATGTAACACTATGTATGAACTCACATGTATTTTTTTTTCTCAATTTTAATAAAATATGTAACACATGTAACATGTCTGGAGTGAACGTAATTCATTCAGTTTGTTTTAAAAAAAATATGTAATAAGATGTAACAAACGGAATCCATTAAGTTCTGTTTTAAAAAAAATGTAACACGATGTAACAAACGTAATCCATGGCGTTTTATTTTTATATAATATGTAACACGATGTAACAAACGTAATCCATTCAGTTTTGTTTTTTGAAAAATTATGTAAAATGATGTAACAAGATTTAACATGCCTGGACTTACACTTTAATCCATCTAGTTTTGATATTTAGAACTTTGTAATAAATTGAAATTGTGATGTATATATTAAGGGCATATATTTTTTATGTAACACGAGGTAACATATGTAACGGTTTTTATGTAACAGTATGTAACTTATGTGATTTTGATTTATTGCTTTTTTAACTTTAAGTTAAATATGTAACAATATGTAACTTTGATTTTTTTATTCAAATACGTATACGATGTTGCATATGTAACTTTGATTTTTTATAGATCCAAATATGTAACATATGTAACTTGTCGGATTGGCACTTAATCCATCTAGTTTTCTTTTTTGTAGGTAAAGGAACTTTTATATCAAAATTGAAGAGATTATCAAGAAACGAAGCATGTATGAAGCATGATTGAAACTATGTATGAACTAACATGTATTTTTTTTTATCAATTTTAACAAAATATGTAACACGATGTAACAAACATAATCCATGCAGTTTTGTTTTTTAAAATATATGTAACACGATGTAACAAACGTAATCCATTGAGTTTTGTTTTTTATAATATGTAACACGATGTTACAAAGGTAATCCTTCAGTTTTTAATAAAATATGTATCACGTTGTAACATATGTAACGTGATGTAACAAACATAACATGTCCATTTATTTTTGTTAATATGTAACAAGATGTAACAAACCTATCAACTAGTGTAACAATGTGTAACAAACGTACCAGCTATTGTTAATGAAATAAAAAAAGTAGGAGAGAGAAATTATAAAGTATATGAGAGAAATTATATTAAACAGAAAAAGTATGAGAGAGAAATTATATTATATTAAAAAAGTATAAGAGAGACAAGAAAGTTAATTTACCTATTTACCCTTCAGCTACTTTTTAATAATAAAATAAACAATCATGTACATTATTGTGGGCCCTTTAATTCTCAACCATTAATCTATATAGATCAATGGCTAGTATAGAGTTTGCAATATTTTCTCATTAATAGTGGGTTTTTATTTTAGCCATCCCATATATATATATATATATATATATCTATACCTTCTAATAAAAGAGGGTTTTAGATGACACATGTCAATTATTCAAAGCACTTACAGAATTATTTTCCCGCTCAAAATGTTGATATCATTTTTATTAGATGAAGATTGTCATTCCATAATTTATAATTTTTTAATTAATTCAATTTTAACAAGATAATCAAATGAAACTTTTTTAATATATAGGGTTATCAGATTTTAATAATCTGAACTTTTTTATATTTACCGATATTAATCCCAACTTAAAAAATTTTCCTATGATAATCTCAACTTGTAACTTATTTTCCTACAACGATCATCCGTTAAAGTTAACTGAACGGCGTTACTTTTTTTTGAATTTCAGGCCAAACTTTTAGGGCTTTTATCGGGAGGAGGATACTAGTCTATTGTTGTAAAATTTACCTTGAGCCGGTGCTCTAAACGAAGAAATTTTTAACATTCGATTTAAGCACCATTAGGTTTAAAGACCTGATTAAAGACCGTTTAGTAGTTTGGTGCACCGGCTCAAGTTAAGTTTTACATCAATAGACTCATATCCTCTTCCAAATCAAAAGCCTTAAAACATCGGTATGAAATTAAAAAAAATTAATTTAACGGCGTTAAGTTTACTTTAACGGAGGATCATTGTATGAAATAAGTTACAAGTTGGGATTGCCAAAAAAAAAATTTTAAGTTGGGATTAATATCGGCTAATGTGCAGACGTTCGGATTATTAAAATCCAATATCGATAAAAAAATATATAGTATTGAAAATATTAAAATCTTTGAATTCATTTGCTTCTTAATTATTGTTTCTCGATAATGTTATTTAAATATAGCAAATTGCATTCAGATGTTAAAAAATGTTTAGCATTGCAAAATGTAATTTTTTTTATCAATGTGTCTATATTGTTAAGCCAAGTCTTGACGAGATCCTTGTCAAATATAAGCATGTCTATTGTCCATTAAATATGGTTTCAATGTTGTATGTAATTAATTTCCAAGCTTTAAGAAACCTTTATTTAATGTAATAATATGTAAATTATTTCCAAATATTTCTTTTATAAAGGGAAAATTATATAGAAACATAACGAACTTATATTTTGTTCCAATTAGGTTACTCAAATTTTGTTTTGTTTCAATTACATAAATTAAGTTTAAATGGTGTTCCACTCCTAGGTAAATTAATTTGTATAATAAGTAAACAATGATTTTTAGATTAATTTGAGACTGTTTTGTATTTTTTTCTCACATCAACTAAATATTCTTACAAACTTTTTAAAAATTTCACAGTTTATTTTATAGGTTTTGCAATTTGTAAAAATTTGTCATTTTTTTTTACTTTTTACAAATTTATGAAAATTTTCATAGTTTTTTGTTCACTTTTTAGAAAGTTTTCGTGAACGTTTATTTTACTTTATTTAAAACTAATGTTAAAATTAATATTTACATATTACACAAGTTAATTACATAGGATTGAGACACCATTTTAAAGTTATCTAATTGAAACAACACAATGTTTAAGAGACATAATTAGCATAAAATTAAAACTTTGTTATTTTTCTACAAATTTACCTGTTTGCTAAACTATTTAAACTTCTCTGTTTTTCATGTCACTACTCGTGTAACACACGGACATTAAACTAGTATATATATATTAGACTTAATTACAGTGCTCATTTCAACACATACATATATATTTTTAAAGTTAACAGTAATTATATACCACACCTAAATTTCATAACTACCTATCCCCGGCCACTTTGAAAAGTTAAAACTAAGAAAAACCATATACATTAATTAATTTATATATTATATTATTGTATACAAATATTTAATTATGTAGGGTAACCCATTCGACCAAGCTAGATTATAAGTTTTCTTATTCAAGTATATAATTTAAATCTACTTATTCTAATAATTGAGTACCATATCCACATGTTATCATTTTAACTACTCCATATAAGATTTTGCTTAGGTGTCATATTCTAAATTAATTTGATGGAGAATTTTTAGACGGGTCAATATTGTATGCTCCATATTCGAAATAACCCGATATGTTTAAATTAAAAATTCACAAATTATCATCAATTATCTCCTAACCCGATATGTTCAAGTACAAAATTTACCAATTATCATGATCTCTATCTTAACCCGATATGTACTAAGTATCATGAATTATCTCCTAACCTGATATGTTCAAATAAAAAACTTATCAATTATTATGATTTATCTAACCCGATATGTTCAAATTAAAGTTTTACCAATTATCATTAATTATTTCATAACTCGATATGTTCAAATAAAAAATTAACAATTATCATGAATTATCTCCTAACCCGATATGTTCCAATAAAAATTTACCAACTATTATAGATCATATCCTTTATTGTAACATATTATTTTTTATATGAATATATTTATAAATATCCAAATCGATTTAATAAGAGATATGTTAAAAATAAATTTGATATGTAAATTGAGTTAAAACCTATAAAACTAAAATCCGTGTAGTACACAGGTACTAATCTAGTTCTCAATATATATATCAGTTGTAGTTGATTAAATTAGTATAATATAATCAAATATTATATAAACATGAAGAAATTATTACGTATAAAATTAGGCATAACTTGTGACAAATTATTAATTAAATAATATTACACAAATATATAGTTTGATGTATATCAATATGTGCGACACTAATTGTCTGTTTCAAACTTTCAATCACTAGCATCTTTAGTTAGTTGTTTGTTTTTAAGTGGAGTAAGTTTGGGTCACGTAGATAATTCTTCTCAAAGTCAATGGTGAGTAAGTGTGAGGTTGGAAAAAAAGCTAACCACTATATAGTACTTTTGTTCACGTCATAAAAGCCATGTGTTCATTGTTCTAGAAGCTCACACCACATTGTTTCAATACTTATAAATACAAGAAACATATAGTTAAAGATTATGATTAAAACCGTTAAATTGACTTCTATTTTTGTTTTTAAGGAGTCTTTTTAGAAACACAAGTGGCACTTTTAATACATTAGATTACATTAACATGTGTACATTAATTGGCTCTGTGTTAATCATAAACTATATGACGCATCACGTATGTAGCTTTTATCATATAGACCGTATAAATGACAAAAAAGTGTTACATATACATGATTTGTATATATAGTTAATGGTATATGAATAATAAGGAATTGGTTTCTGTACGTATATGGCAGAAATAGTTTTTCTAATAGTTGATTAGTTATGTAAATATTTATATCTTAATGCCTAATGGAGTAGTTTTATAAAACATATGGATTAAAATTGAAATACAAATTAGATAACTTATTTTAATGTCTAATTTTATTTTCCATCCCACATACTCCACCAAATTATACATCATGTTTTAAATGAGGCTACAATTTAACATCACTACTTAGAGCATGAGTCGTACACTAAGGTGCTGTTTGTTTTTTCTGCAGGAAAATGTCTTTAGTCTGCGGACCACATCTGCAGATATCTGCAAAAGAAGAGGTGGATCAAACCTCTGCAGTCTGCAAGAAGAAGACTGTTTGTTTTTTAACGTCTGTAGATAATTTCCAAAATAAACTTAAACTAAACAAGTCGATTTTTTAAACTAAATAAAGTAATAGTTACAAACATTATGCATATTCATCACTTTCTATTAACTTCTTCACTTTTTAATAACTTCTTTCACTTCACTTCATCCTAACCAAATTCGTTTTAAGTTCTCACTTATACGATCATAACCTATATCCATGGCAAATCGGCAATCAACTAAAATTTTCTTACTTTCATAGTAAACTCCATTGATGAATGTGATTACATGAACAAAAGGTTGTTTTGTATAATCGATTGAGGATGAATAATATTTCATTTTAAATATTGATCATAATCTTAACCCTAAGATGTTTGAATTTGGTTCAGATTGTATAATCCACAAAGCAAATACATGTATGAAATTTTGTTCCCAGAACTATACAATCTTTCATTTTACTTCTTGATCATAATATTAACCATAATAATACCAATCCACAAATCAAATACTCGAATGATGCAACCATAGCTCATCTCCATAAAACCACAATAAAATGCAACCTAAAATCAAACAATTTATATCAATCCACTACATGTAAATACATCTTCATATACTACACCAAACAGATCAATCAATCAAATGTAAAAACCGATTCACAATCTTAAAGCTAATGATACCAAACTACAAATAAAATATATATACAGTGTGAATTAACATGTAAACGTATCTTCACAAACTACATCAAACACACAGAATCAGCTAACACAGTTACATAGATCAATTAAATTAAAAAAAAACAAAAATTAACAAACAACTCGCCTGAAGGTCATTGGACTTGATGTGTTCCCAAATCTTCTTAACAACATCGGTGCGAGGTGACTCAGAGACACCGAGGAACTGAGCGAGAGCTGGTGAAACCGAAACAAGTTTCATAATGCCAAGTGGTTTATCTAAAGAAGGTTTCTTCTATTTCTCAGTTGATTTCTTGATGGTTGTTTCATCCTTCTTTGCGGCGGCAGCGGTGGTGGGGAAGGAAGTGCGACGGCGGAAGGTGGGGCTGGAGGAGGAAGAGCGACGGCGGAAGGTGCGGCTGGAGGAGGAAGAGCGATGGCGGGAGGTGGGGTTGGAGGAGGAAGAGCGACGGTGGGAGGTGGGGTTAGAAGTGGTGGGTTTACCTCTGCAGCCAGAAGAGGACGGGCAGACCTTTTTTAATGAAAGGTCTTCCAGAAAACAAACACGCTGCAGACCTTACCGTCTGCACGTGGTCTGCGTGGCGCAGACAAAAGAGGTAAAAAAGAGCTTTTCATGAAAAACAAACACGAGTTTTTTACCATAATGGTGTTGATGGAAAAATTATTTACCAAAATGGTGTTGTTTTAAAAATATTTACCAAAATGGTGTTTTTTTAACAAAATTTGTTTCTCACTTCTAGTTTCTTTGGATAAGGCTTCTATTTAATTAGGTTTCTAGTTAAAGAAAAAGTTTATAAAAAGTAAGAAACAAAACATTTATTAAATACGGTTTTTTAGGTAAAGATAATGTGATTGTTTTTATAATTACCCGTAAATTTTTTTCAATGTGTTTAATAAACATTTTCTTTACATAAATTTTGTTGTTGGTGTCCTTTTAGTTTCTTTAAAAATGTTTTTTTAAATGTTATAGTTTTTTACTTATTTTAAAAATAATATATATAGCTTTGGAAAATGTTTTTACAAGCTAAACTATCGATCTATATTACATCTCGTGAAGATAAATAAGTCGGCTCCGCTTGATTCATTTAGAACGATACTTTTAAATTGCATAATGTTCTATTTTATTTTTTTTTACATGATGGAATTTGAATATTTCTTTTGAATACATATTTGAAAAAATTTTGAAAGAATTCTTACATAAAAAAACTAAATGAAATAAGCAAAAATAATTTTGAAAGACTCGATCGATTTGCTAAATTCGTTTGAAAGAATGAGCGTTAATAATAGAAACATTTAATTAAAAAAAATTCAATGCCAATCTTAAGAGAATGAAGCTAGAAGTGAGAAACAAAATTATAAAAAAACACTATTTTGGTAAATATTTTTAAAACAACACCATTTTGGTAAATAATTTATCCACCAACACTATTTTGGTAAAAAACTCAAACAAACACACCCTAAATGAAAATTAGCAACTCTAATATTATTAAAGTGGTTGTAAATACATATTAGTCTATTAGATAACTGCTCAACATAGAAAGAAAAAGGGATCGTTGAATTTAAGTAGAGTAAATTACTATTTTGGCCCATGTGGTTTAGTCCTTTTAACCCTTTTGGCCCAAAAATGAAACTTTTAACATATCAGCCCATAACGTTTTATTATTTAACTGTTTCGGCCCACAACACTAACTTTGTTAACTTTTTATGTTAAGTGCAATGAAGTTTTGGTCTTTAATATTTCAAGGGTTGTTTATGTAAATTATAAAATCTTTACATACTTAAGGGACTATTTATGTGCATGCATAAATAAAAATATAACACTATAAAATTTAAAATATTAAAAAATTAAATAATAATAATAATAGTAATAATAAAAATAATAGTATTAATTAGGGGTATACGTGGTCCGGTTTTTACAGTTTTTGGATAAAACCGTAACCAAACCGTTACTTGCGATTTTTTGCCATTAAAAACCAAAACCGAACCGTTTACAATAATAAACCAAGCCTAAACCGAACCATACGAGCAGTTTGGTTCGGTTTGGTTTCGCGGCTTGAGTGTTATAGTCCAAGTTTAAAAGCTCTAAAAAACATCACAAAATCTTGTCAAAATCTTTTAAACTTTCAAAAGTATCGGTATTGAAAATTGATTATATATCTGAATATTGCAAGATTACTTGTGTTGTAACAATATAATGATAGATACTTATTATATATATATATAATATAATGATAGATATAATGATATTATATATGTATGATCGATATGCTAGTTATGACCTATTTTAATAGCAACAAACTAATACATGTTTTAGTACCTTACTTACAAGAACTGATATATGAGATCTAACATATATATATACACATATATATACACACACACGTGCGCGTACGGTCCGGTCTGGTTTTTTACAAACGGTATTTGGTATAAACCATAAACCAAATCCTTCATAACGGTCCGGTTTGGTTTTTTACGAACGTTTTTTGTATAAATATAAACCGACCGCGAAAAACCGATGAACGGTTTGGGCGGTTTCGCGGTTTGAAACCGAACAGTGTAGACCCCTAGTATTAATAATAATACTTACTCTTATTTTTATTATTACTATTATTATTATTATTATTTTTAAATTTTTTAAGATTTCAAATTTTATGGTGTTATATTTGTAATTTATGCATGTACATAAATAGTCCCTTAAGTATGTAAAGACTTTATATTTAACATAAACAACCCTTGAATTATTTAAAGGCCAAAACTTTGTTGCACTTAACATAAAAAGTTAACAAAGTTAGTGTTTTGGGCCAAAACAGTTAAAAACTAAAACGTTAGGGGCTAATATGTTAAAAGTTTCATTTATGGGCCAAAAGGGTTAAAAGGACTAAACCACAGGGGCCAAAACAGTAATTTACTCATTTAAGTAATTAATTAAGTAAATAAAATTTAGCCACTATATGATTAAGCTTAAAGCTAATGCAAATTGTCATTACTTGAAGGCACACTTTTCTATAATGGTGATTCTTGGCATTCAAGGGCGGCAGCTAGCTAGTGATATACCTTGCATCCACCAAACATAAACGTGTTAGATTTCATGACTCACTTTCATTATTGGTTTTTTTTTCCTTTAATTCTAAACTACATATAATAACTTCAACGCTTTTATCAAATAAACTAATTTCACATTATATATACCTGTATAAACATAAATTATATCATATTTAGTCATACAAACTTAAATCTTTATATAATATAGCAAAACCAAAAAAGCTTATGTGGCACCATTTTAAAGCTTCTGGCTTATATGGCATCATTTGAGAGTTTATCTCATAATAATGATTTTTTTATTTAAAATATGTATATAAAATCTATTATAATAAAACTAATTACATTTTTGGTCCCCTAATATTTTGAAGAATTCTGAAAAATTTAAAAGTATTTATACTTTTAACCCTCTACTACAAGGGTGTACATGAGTCGGTTTATATTTGATAAGGTGTGAAAATGAAACTTATGGATAAAATTAATAATAATATACAATTAAAGACCTCAGTGTTTTATAAATATACATAACTTTTTTATATGGATTTAAAAAAAAATAAACTACACCATAAAACTGAGCATTTTATTCTCTTTAATTTGAGTATAATATTGTTATACTAAAAATTTAAATTTATTATAATAATATTAATTTTCATTTGATCTCCTAATATTTAGCAAAGTATTTAAAAAATTAAGACTATTTATATTTTCAACCCTCTCCTACTAAAGGTGTGTTTGGGCAAGGTTATATTTATTAGGGTATGATAGTCACTATGTATAGGTTGGACTCACCGGCTTGTCGGTGTTACTTTTGTATGTAATTGTTTGACTTGTAATGTTATTAGTTCTAGCGAACCTACGGGCGAATCTATAGATTCGCCCGCAGGTCATAGTGTCTTTTGTATCTAGGTGTCGACTGGGCGAACCTATCTGCCCAGCGAACCTGTGTTGGTTCGCTGGATAGATTCGCTAGAGCGAATCTATTAGCGAACCTATCACTACTATATATTGTAACCTTATCTTCACATTTATGCAACTTTTGCACATCTTTTACCAAGACTATTTCTCACTGATTTGTGTTGTGTAATCGTTCCATTGAGGTGCTAGGAGCTTATTCTACTTATCATTGTAGCTTATTAACCTCGATTGTGTGTTAGATCTTGATATTGGGTTGTTTGGACTTTCTACATTTTGTTCTTCAAGTATTGGCTATATTTGTGTTAAACAAGTCAACAAAGCACTGAAATCACGATCATCATGGACCAACAATATGGTATCAGAGCCTTAGTGCTCTTGATTGTTTGATTCAAGTGATTTTTGTGTCGATTTTTGAAGTTTTTGGGTCAAAAACACTTTCGATTCTGTTTGAAGCTTGTTTCTTGTGTTTTGGAGTTGTATTTTGCTCATGGTTTGTGGTATTTGGTCATAGAAAGTTTTTAAAACAAACCTGTAGGCAAATGGTCAAGTTTTGAGGGTTTTCGAACTGTTTCCGTACTGTTTCAGAGTGGTTGAGCTACCAGCGAAACTACTTGTTCAATCAGCGAAACTGTCAGTTTATCCAGCGAACCTAATTCAAACTTCTGTCCTGTTTGGGTTGTGTTGTGGCCAGCGAATCTATCATATCATCGAACGAAAGTTCATCTGTCTAGCTGACTGCGCAAGCGAAACTGCTGCCAAAATCAGGACAGCGAATCTGTGCTTGCTTGTCAGCGAATCTGTTTGACTGTCTAGCGAATCTGTCTCTAGCGAATCTGTCTCCAGCGAATCTTCCAGCGAATCTGCTGTGTTCTTCTAGCGAAACTAGCCAGCGAATCTGTCATTTTTCAGCGAATCTGTAATCTGTTCAAAGTTATGACTTCTTCAACACTTAATATGAATGATCTAGACAGCGTTCAACCTAACAGGCCACCGAGGCTTGTTAGTGGTGAAAACTTTGAAGATTGGAAAAGATGTTTGAAAGCGTTCTTCTACTACACGGACTACAACCAATGGGAATCTATAGTAAATGGTCCGCATGTGCCCACAACCGTTGAAGGAACCGTCACCTCAGTAAACACAGATCCAACCACTTTTACTGAAACAGATATCAAGTTATTGGATCGTGACAAGAAGGCATTAGGGGCACTGATACTTTGCTTACATCAGGACATCTTCAACCGGTTTGCAGAACACACAACTGCAAAAAGTCTGTATGATGCATTGTGTGAATTTTATGATGGGAATGAGGATCTGAAACTGGATAGAAAAGCTCAGGCTGAAAAAGAATTCAACTCTTTTGTGGGATATTCACAAGAGAACTTGACTGATATTACAAATAGATTCCTATCTGTGTCAAGTAATCTGAAGAAATATGATGAAAAGCTGGGCAATCACGAACAAGTAGCAAAACTGTTAGACTCTCTTCCTCCTCAATGGAGTCTACAAATCAAGCTGCTGAAACAAGAAAGGAACTTTCCTGACTACAAACTGATGGACGTCATCAACAAGCTGAAGTCGTTCGACCTTGATGTAAAAAGAAGAGAATATAATCAGTCGATGATGGTTCCAAACATTCCCTCTCAAAATGCTGCACTTATCTCATCCGCTGCAAACTCTTATGTTTACAGTGCAGCATCTAGAGGATCATCTGGTCATGTGTCTGCTAAGTCTGCTGGTGCATCTTCAAACGCTGGTTCAAGCTCAAGTGCATCTGTCACCACACAGATTCCGTCAGATACTATGGCCTTATTTGGAATGTTTGTTCACAGTTATGAAGCTCTTGTTGCAGGTGAGTTGAAAGGGAAGGGTATGACAGTAGAAGATATGTATCAGGTGGACCCTGATGATCTGGAGGAAACAGATATTCAATGGCAGATGGCTATGCTCACTCTTCGTGCCAGACGATTCATGGAAAGGACTGGTAGAAGAAACTTTGGAAATCAAGGACAGAATGCTAAGCTGGGTTATGACAAGGGAAAGTTACGATGCTATAACTGCAAACAACTGGGCCACTTCAAGAGAGAATGCCCTTGTTGCTGAAATTATTGAGTTTGATGACAATGATATAAATCTCTTTGATCCGTTCAAAGAATTTTTTGGAAATGAAGAGAAAGAGAAAGTGAAGGATGCTGTTAAAGTTCAATCAGATGTTATTGCTCAAGAACATCTGAATCATTCAGGGTTAGTTTGTGAAGCCGCTGTTAATGAAGTAAAGCATGAAGAGGAGTCTAAGGCTAGTTTGGAAGAAATGATTGAAAAGGCAAGGCTGGATGCAGTTGATGAATTCAAAAGAAGCACTCCCTACTGTCAATGTGATCGTGCTCTGGCCGCCGAAAAACTGGTAATCGGTCTTCCTTACGATGTTATTGAAGATATGTGTTCATCTGCTTGCAAAATTCGTTTAATTGGCATATACAAAGCAAATAAATTGTTAATGTCAAACGAAAACGAATCAAAAAAAACCATCAAAGAGCTTAAATTAAGTGAATCAAAATATTTTGTTAAGTTAAGAGAAGCTTTAAAGGAAAATGAACACTTAAAAAGAACTCTTTTGGAAAAGAACTGTGAGATTAATTATTTGACTGAGCAAGTTACACTTGCTGAATTTGAAGCAAGAAAACTTAAAAACAAATTGCAGCAGTGGACCATATCTGGTATGAAAAGGGAGGAACTGTGCAAGAATCAAAGGGGGGCCAGGGTCAAGACAGGTTTGGGTTTTAGTAAAAATGAAACATATGCATATCCTCCACCCAGTACTTTCTGTTATTCTCCTACACCTATTCCTCATCCCTCAAATGAGTTAATTCAAGAGATTATGCAGAACGATACTGACAGTTCCATTGCAGGTTTAAGTGAAGTAAACCTTAAGGAAGTTAGAGAGGAGTACGCATATGGTGGGAGTGTTGGGCTCGGTTGTTCTGTCAGTAGTGATTGCAGTAGTTCTGATTCCAAGAAGTCTTTTGAAGACACTAGTTTAATTAATTCTGTTTGTAGCAACGTGTCATATTCAGACAATTCAACGTTTAATAGTAATTTAGGGTGTTCTACTTCAAGCCCTAGTGTGTTTAATGATGTTGATTTGATTGATAATGTGTGTGTGAATGACAAAGACAAACTTTCAGGTCACGTCTCTGAAAGTCAACCCAAAACAAACTGTTTTCAAAAGTTCTTCACACACCAAATTCCATCTTTCACACCTGTGAGAATTTCAAAACCAAAAGAGAAGGAATCATCTTTTTCATACATTCTTAAACCAAAACCTGAATCTGATACAGTTAAAGTCACAACAAGTAAGTTAAAAGAACTCTATGATACTTACAGTGACTGTGACTCACAACTGTCTGAATGTGATGAGGAAATTGTAATGGACAAAATTCCTGTCAACAGAATTCCCAAGCTGGTTTTAAATCTCACTGTTTTCAATGCGGAAATACTGGTCACACTGTCAAGCTATGCCCTAAATTAATCCAAAAGAGCACAAAGCAAAAATCTTTGGGAAAAAGATTAAACACTTTTGTAAATAATTTCTTTTGTAATGCGTCATCTGCTTCATCACCCAGGTACACAAAAACTTGGGTGCCTATTGCAAAGGTCTAACATTTTTCTTTTCTTTTAATAAATGTCAGGAACATTCAAATGCCGTTGTAAATAGTCATTGGCATATTGACAGCGGATGTTCCAGACATATGACTGGATTGAAGGATCTTCTTACTAACTATAGGATCATAAATGGAGGCTATGTTGCTTTTGCGGGAGATAAGAAAGGCGGGAAGATGATTGGTCAAGGAGAAGTCTCAAATGGCTCACTTACTTTGGAAGATGTCAACTATGTTCCTGAACTGGCGTTCAATCTTCTGAGTGTATCACAAATCTGTGATAAAAACATTCCTGTGATGTTTCTTCAAAACGAATGCCTGTTCTTGAAGCCAGAGTTCACTATTCCTGAAGATATGGTGATCATGCGAGCTCCGAGGCGAAATGATACCTATATGCTGAATATGGGATCACGTGAATCAAATTCCACCGTGACATGTCTCCTGTCTAAAGCATCATCCTTTGAATCATTTTTGTGGCATAAACGTTTAGGACACATTAATTTTAAAATTCTGAATAAATTGGTTAAGAACAATTTGGTCAGGGGTTTACCACAAAAAGATTTTTCTGTGGTCGAGAAATGCATGGCTTGTGCTAGAGGAAAACAGCACAAAAAGCCACATAAACTCAAAATTACAAATACTATCTCAGAACCCCTCGAATTGTTACATACTGATTTATTCGGTCCAATAAGTGTCAAATCAATTGCTAAAAAGTCTTATTGCTTGGTTGTCACAGATGATTACTCTAGGTACACCTGGGTAAGATTCATGGCGAACAAGAGTGAGACCGCTGAAGAATTAATGAAGTTAATACCTCTAATAGAGGTTCTTGGAAAGAAGAAGGTTCAAGCCATCAGAAGCGATAACGGAACTGAATTCAGAAACCACATCCTCAACTCCTTCTGTGAACAAAGGGGTATTCTCAGACAGTTTAGCGCTGCCCGAACACCTCAACAAAATGGTGTTGCTGAAAGAAAGAACCGAACCCTTGTGGAGGCCGCTAGAACTATGCTGATCGAGTCAAAGCTTCCAATTATCTTCTGGGCTGAAGCGGTTAATTGTGCAGCTTATGTTCTTAACAGGGTACTGATTGTCAAGGAAAAGATGAAGACTTCATACCAACTGTTTCGAGGGATTAAGCCGCTGATTGACTTTCTACGCCCCTTTGGATGTTCTTGCACTCTTTTGAATACTCAAGATCAGAAGACGAAGTTTGGGGCTGTCTCTGATGAATGCTTCTTTGTGGGATACTCGACCACACAAAAGGCGTATCGTGTTTATAATAAGCGAACGCGGATTGTGCAAGAGTCCTACTACGTTGATTGGCAAGAATCAAACACTACCAGTATTGGTAGTGATCCAGCTTGGTTTTATGATGCCACCACCATTTTCAAATCATTTAATCTTCCCGACTCTGACGATGACGACATCATTCCACACACATCGGTTTCTATTTTCAATCATACACCTACACCATCACAATCACAACCTTCCACATCAGCTACACAACTACCTCCCACTTCATTTGACATCCCATCACCTCCACCAAATATTCCATCACCTCAAACTGTTCAAACTTCCACATCAGATATTTCATCCACATCCAACACCATTCCATCACCTACACCTCCACAACCATCAAATCAAACACCCACAACCGACCAAAATCCTTTACTACTCAACACTGACTTCAAAACCCTGAAAAACCATCCTCACGATTATATCATTGGATCTATTACCGATGGTGTGCGAACCCGGAGTCAGAGCGGTTTGATTAATGAATGTCTTTATGCTGCCTTTCTGTCGCAAGTCGTTCCAAAGAATTATAAACTGGCTCTTGAAGATCCGAGTTGGGTGGATGCCATGCAAATGGAACTACAGCAATTCAGGAAGCTCAAAGTTTGGGAACTGGTTGATCTTCCTCCTAACAAGTGTCCAATCGGCACTAAATGGGTTTTTCGGAACAAGCCAGATGATCGTGGTGTGGTAATTAGAAATAAAGCGAGACTGGTTGTTCAGGGATTTGCTCAGGAGGAGGGGATTGACTACACCGAAGTTTTTGCTCCAGTCGCTCGCCTGGAAGCCATCAGAATCTTTCTTGCTCATGCCGCAAACAAAAACTTTAAGGTTTATCAGATGGACGTGAAATGTGCATTTCTATACGGAGACATTGATGAGGAGATCTACGTATGTCAACCACCAGGCTTCGAAGATCCTGATTTCCCGTCAAAGGTTTACAAGCTTGATAAATCCTTGTATGGGTTGCATCAAGCTCCTAGGATCTGGTATGAAACTTTGACACAGTATCTCCTCAGTAAAGGTTTCTCTCGTGGGAGTATAGATATGACATTATTCAAGAAGGAGGTGGATGGCGAGCTGCTGATCGTTCAAGTGTACGTTGACGATATCATTTTTGGTTCGACTAATGAAGGGTTGTGTAGAGAATTTGAGAAGGTGATGATGGATCGTTTTGAGATGACTATAATGGGGGAGATGTGTTTCTTCTTGGGGCTGCAAGTGGAGCAAAAGCCTGATGGAATTTTAATCCACCAAGAGAAATATATCAAGGAAATTCTCACGAAGTTTGGCATGGATGATTCTTCTCCTGAATTGATTCCTTTTACAGCTCAAACATGCCTTACTTCCGATGATAATGGGAATCCTGTGGATGCTCATCGTTACCGCTCGATGATCGGATCTCTCATGTATCTGACTGCAAGCCGTCCAGATATTACATTTGCCGTGTGTTACTGTGCTCGCTTCCAAGCCAATCCAAAAGAATCACATGAAAAAGCTGTCAAACGAATTTTCCGTTACCTTAAGGGTTCCTCTCGTTTGGGTCTTTGGTATCCAAAAGGTGGGAACTTTGATTTACATGCTTTTTCTGATAGTGATCATGCTGGTTGCAGGATCAACAGGAAATCAGTCACAGGCGGATGTCAATACCTTGGAGAATGTCTTGTTTCATGGCAAAGCAAGAAGCAAACAACCGTCTCTCTGTCCACAGGAGAAGCAGAATACATTGCCGCTTCGAGTTGCTGTTGCCAAGTGCTGTGGATTCAACATCAGATGATGGATTATGGCATCAACTTTCTTCATACGCCACTCTTTTGTGACAATGAAGCTGCTGTTGGAATTGCCAAGAATCCTATTCATCACACTCGAACCAAGCACATTGAAACGAGAATTCATGCAATCAGGGATGCACAGGAAAAGGGTTTTATTGATATTATTCCTATCGAAACTAGAAAGCAGAAAGCTGATATTTTCACAAAAACTTTTGATAAACCACGTTTTTATGAACTGATTTCCATGCTGGGTCTTATATCTTTTTGAAAACCTTTTCTGTGAGAATCCATTGGTAAATATGTAAATATGTAAATAATCTGGTCTTTATCCTCTTTGATAAATCCGTGGGTCACTCGATTCTTTGCTCCGTTACTTTATTTTATTTTATTTCATCTTCTTTTATTTTTCTTTCAAGTGTGTATATATATATATATTAAGAAAATCTGAAAAACAAAAATTTCTTTTAGACGGCTATTATATAGAAATTTTGGGGGAGATATAAAAGATTAACTATTTATAGTTTTTCAAATTTTGCTATTTCAGGATCTCCGTTTTGATTGATGTTGAAAAGTCGTTGAAGGAGGTCAGAAGCATTGCGTTTGGGATATGACAGATAGGCTCAGCCCGAAAACGAAGTAAACAGTGATTGTGCAGCCAAACATAACGCTCAAGATCTCGACAACAAGGATTATCTCCTTGACGTGATTGGATTGCACAAAGATAATGGTTCTGTCAAAAACGGGTTGAGAGTGTCAAATCTTTGTCTTGACTTCCCCAAAACATCCCAAATCACCCTCGCCCTATCCCCGAATCGAGTTTCTAGTATGCAAAACAAATAAAATAAAAAGCTGCTAGGGATGCTCTTCGGAAAAGCCTCTGAGTGAGTTACTCGTTAACTCCTCAGAACGTTTTGAGTCAAGTGCTTAACTCCTCTGCTATACGGAAGTATTGACCTGGAGTTGGTGGATCTTCTCTGCTATACGGAAGTATTGACCTGAAGATTCACCGGGCATGCTCAAATGTTTATCTCCTCTGTTATACGTCAGTATAGACCTGGAGCTCTAGACTATTTGAGTTTCCCAAATAATAAGTCGCATTGCATTCAAAAGAATCAATTGCTGACAAGCTCCACTCACAATGAAAAGATGCAAAAATTGCACAAGTGTCAAAAGAAGCTAATGCATCGGTCAACATTCAAAAGTTGATCTTTGAAACTCAAGCAAAGTAAATCGTATTGCTCAGATATACCCTGATGACAGAACTTGTTCTTTTTACCTAGACGTCTGTGGGGACCAAGTTGTCAGAGACTCTTCAATCAAACCGAAAACATGATAAAAGAAGCTGCTGATCTCTTGTTGAAAGGACTAAGGCATGGGTTTAAATGGACAAACATATCTGCAATCCCGCCAATCGACGACTCTCCGGATTCTACTCAAAACATCATGAAGAATATATATCCTTTCTAGCGTTTAAAACCGTCTCCTATTATACTAATTTTATTTTATTTTATTTTATTTTAATTTTAAATTTTAATTTTTGGGATCATATGTATATATGTTTATTTTTGGGGCGTTGATGTCGTGGGACGTTTTCACGGATTTACAAAGATTTTAAAATTTTTAAGAAAAATAAAAAATATCTTTTGTTGTTTGTCTAGCGAATCTAGGGCAAACCTACAGATTCGCTCGGTCTCTAAGGTTCGCCCGGAATCTCTTTGTTTCGCTGACATGAAACATCCTTGTTTATGTGTCAGCGAACCTGCTAGCGAACCAGTCGGAGACTTTGTCTTTTGGTCTTCCGGCGAACCTAAGGTTCGCTGGTCTGTCTGCCAGCGAATCTATGGGTGTATATATATACAGTGACAGCGGATATTTCATATATTCGCTGTACAAACACTGTAGCACGTTTTTCAAAATTCTTACCACCAACGTTCGATTCTCACCGTTTTACGACTTTTTCACACATTAAACTTCATCTTATTGCTCGGTATGTGTTCGATTTCACATTAATCAAAGTTTTAAACCCTTAATCGCACAATAAATCTGTTGAATCTGTTGATGTATGATTATGTAGTGTTTAAAAGACTGATTGTATGTTAAATGTTAGGGTTTTACTTCATAATAGCTTCGTCTTGTGATTATACTACCTGTTGTTGCTTTACTTGCTTGATAATGGTGAACTGTATGTGATTTCGGCCGTTTTTCAAAAACTAGGGTTTCCAGCGAAACTAAGTGTTCTTCTGGCGAATCTGAACGAAAGTTCAAGCCATCGAGCGAACCTATGTCGTTGTGCTGCCCGCACAACAACATAGATTCGCCCGACTGTTATTAGCGAACCTATACATTCGCTCGACAACAATGACTGATTTTTCATGTCAGCGAATCTATAGGTTCTGGTGCCAAAATCTCAGGTTCGCTATACCAGCGAACCTAATTTCCAGCGAATCTATTTTCTAATTTTCAAATCTTCATTTCTGATCAATCTCCGTTTGTTTTTCAGGCAAAATGTCGACTTTATTCTTTGAGAAAAAGCACAACATGTGTGCTTTACTCGACGAAAATTTTGAAAAGGCCAGCAGCTACAGAGACGCTATCAAGTGGCTGAAGTCGTCACATATACATCATGCCATCTCTCACTCACCCACCATATATGAGACGCACGTTCGGGATTTCTGGCGAACTGCGGTCATGAATGTGTCGGTACAGCCGTCACGTATCTGTGCAAATGTCTGTGGCCACGACTTGGCGTTTACTGAAGCCGATTTGGCTAGGATTCTAAGATTAGATGAAGATGTTGGTGAAGAGGTGAGTATGACAGCTGAAGAAGTTTATGGGGCATTCCGGAACGCTGGTTATGAGGGTCCGATGCCAGGAGAGAAGAAAATGGAATTTGTGAAGTCGTACCTGATCCAAGAATGGAGGTATATAGCACATGTATTCATTATGTGCCTGGATCACCGAAAAGGGGGTACGGACGGGCTGAACTTGGACTGGGCTCGAGCGATGATGCTGTTTTGCCGAGGGCAAAAAGCTAACCTTGCGAAGTTGATTTACAATTACTTGCTCGAGAACATCCATGCCACAAAAGGGGCCAAATGGTTAATGTATCCCAGATTCATTCAGATGATTCTGAATGATAAACTACCAAATCTGCCAGTGGAGGGTGCAGAATTGAAAGTCTGGGATATGCATTCACGGATCTTCAAGGATTGTAAATCTGTGAGGCCGGATTGTGTTGGAAGGATTACGTATTTGTGGGAAAACATGTATACGGCTGAAAGATGGGCCTATATACAGAGGTTGATTGAGTCGGAGAAGAAACGGGGCGGCGAAAATATAGAGGAGGTTGAGAAGAAGATTAGAAAGAGAAAGGCGTATGCAAAAGATAAAGATTATTCATTTGATAGAGAGGTGGATGAGATCCAGGCCGAGATTGATGCTGGCAGAGAACTGAGAACGAAAAGAAGGTCTGATATACACGCTGAGGCATCAAAGAAAGCAAAGCATGATATAGGGGGTACATCTGCTGGGCCTGGAACTGAGTTGAAGGATGAGGTTGAGAGATTGAAGGCTGATCTGGTTGTGTTGAAGGGGAAGCACGAAGAGTTGGAAAAGCAAGATGCTGAGAAATCTACAGTGATATATGAGATGGGTCGGATGATGAAAGACCAGCAATGTCTGATAGTAAGAATCTTCAAAGAGTTGAACAGCTTGAAGGAAAATGCTGGGACTGAACCGGCGATGACTGAAGCGGAACTGAACTCCTTAACGGATATTACAAGATATCCGTTAATGGATGTTGATTTTGGTGATAAAGGAAAGGGAAAAGCCGTGGAGGAAGAGTTTGATGAAGAAATGGGGATTGATATGGACGTATTTGAAGGGGATGAAGTTGTAGGTGGAACTGGTATGGATTATACATTGGTTGATGAACCGGAAGTTGATATTGATGCTGAAAGTGAGGAGGATATTGAGGATGAGCCGGAGATATACAAGGTGGAAGAAAAGGGAATGAGTTACCAATTTGAACACGCTGAGCTTGACAAATCTGAATGGTTCAGGAAGGAAGAAACTGTGGTACCTGAGGTGCCGATATTCCAACACTTAGACGAACCCAACACCAAACAGCAAGATAGACAGATCATTGCATGGAAGTATAACTGTTTGGTGGAGGCGTATATGATCAAAAGGAGGGGTGGTGACATCACGTACGTCAAGAACCGAAAGCACTTCGCCACCTTTCCTAGATGGGATTTGAGGAGACTGGCAGAGCTTCCACTACTTGGGAAAGAAGATAGTGGCAGGGCTTGCGCGTTCGAAGCTGCTATTCAGGAGGCTGCTAAGTCTGATTTTGTCGAGTTTGGTTATCAAAAGCCGAAGAGGATAAGGCAAAAGAAGGATAAACACTGGGTGTCGTGGAAAGGGAAAATTGTTTTGAAGATAGCTGCTCCGAAAGTAATGACAAGGGTCAGGGTCCCAGAAACACAGCCGCCGAGACTGCAAAATTTCCTGAAATGGTTCTACGACAACAGCTCGGGGGAGGCAATTATCAGACTTCAAGGTGAAGACCGTCCAGAAATACGCTTGTTTGATCCAATGGAGGTCTTCTCCTTCTGTGATGAGGATTTAAAGGTTTTGTGTGAGAACAGAATTAAGCACGGGGCTGGAGATGACACTGCTGCTGAAGCGAACCTGTTCGTAAAGGTCGCAAATAAAGCCCGGGGGATTCGTGCTGAGCTGAAAGCGGTAAATGAGAGGTTGAGGAGGTCGGATGATCTGAAAATGGATATGGACGATCTAACTAGACAGCTGGATCGATCAATTGAGCAAAGGTTTGAGAAACCTGTTGAAGTTATAGACTTGGAAGTGGTTTGCGAGGAGCCAACTGCAGAAAATCAGGCGGAAACGACAGTTCAACTTGAGCCTGATACTGAAGACGCTGATACTGAGTTTGTGGATTCAATGCTAAATCTAAGTGAAGATGAGGCCGGAACTGAAGACTATACAAACCCAATGGCCGGGATCAAAGAAAGGGCAGGAGCGTTCATCGAACATCTTTGAAGCCAATGAAGACGGAGCTAATCAGAAGACTTCCCCAGGTGAGGTCCAACCTAGGGGGAGTATTGATAGTCACTATGTATAGGTTGGACTCACCGGCTTGTCGGTGTTACTTTTGTATGTAATTGTTTGACTTGTAATGTTATTAGTTCTAGCGAACCTACGGGCGAATCTATAGATTCGCCCGCAGGTCATAGTGTCTTTTGTATCTAGGTGTCGACTGGGCGAACCTATGTGCCCAGCGAACCTGTGTTGGTTCGCTGGATAGATTCGCTAGAGCGAATCTATTAGCGAACCTATCACTACTATATATTGTAACCTTATCTTCACATTTATGCAACTTTTGCACATCTTTTACCAAGACTATTTCTCACTGATTTGTGTTGTGTAATCGTTCCATTGAGGTGCTAGGAGCTTATTCTACTTATCATTGTAGCTTATTAACCTCGATTGTGTGTTAGATCTTGATATTGGGTTGTTTGGACTTTCTACATTTTGTTCTTCAAGTATTGGCTATATTTGTGTTAAACAAGTCAACAAAGCACTGAAATCACGATCATCATGGACCAACAGGGTATAAAAATAAAACTTAAAGATAAAATTATTAATAACATACAATTAAATATATAATTATTTTTTAAATATACACAACTTTTTATACGACATTGTTTTAACAAAAACTACACCATAAAACCGAACTTCTAATGCTTTTTAATTTGATTATAATATTGTTATACCAAACAATATGATTTTAAATAAATTTTGTGTTTCAGTTTTATCACAATTTTATCTCAAAACTGATTAGAACCGTTCATGTCCATGAAAATCCTTAAAATCATCACATGAGTGTTATACCCCGAGCGTAGCGCGGGCACTAACCTAGTTTATTATATACTAGATTTAATATATGTGTTACACACATGTTAAATAATTATATTTATAAATTATAAAGAAATAATAACTATTATGTGTAAGGATTTAGAAATATTCAATACTAGGTTTAATACCCGTGTGTTACACACGGGTTAAATAGTAATATTTATAAAGAATTATAAACATTATGTTTAACGATTTGTAAATATATAACATTTAAGGAGTTGACTCCAATGCTCCATCAACTTGCATGGAGAAAATTTAACTAAATTTTACTTCTCAAATTTCCTATTATAGAAAATATTTCCCCCCCAAAATATTGCCCCCTAAAACCTTAATTTATTAGATAGATTTAACGATTTTACCCTATCAATTCATGCATGGTAAACAAATTCCACTTAATTTTCCCTCTCAACTTTCTATTATAGAACAAAATATTTTTTCTCCAAAAAAATTATCCTCCTAAAACATTGTTTATTTAGATAGATGGTCAATTAAATTAATTTTTTGTTTGTGACTATTTTACGACTACCATTTATATATATTATCTTTCTAAGTTAATCTTTAACGATCATAGCATATTTGTTTTTTTGGTTTGATGATATATAAAACACTTACTTGATTAAATTATTAACCTATAGTTATCATTGATTATTGGCAAATTGGTCTAAAATAATCTCAACTAACACATATTGGTTGAGAATAATCTCAACTCAGTTTATTCCCTCCAGTGATCCCAAATCCAACTTTTTTGGCCTACAGTGGTCCGTCGTTAAGTGCACTTAACGGCCGTTAACTTTTTTTCTATTTTTTTCGAATTTCAAAACAATGATTTATGGATATTGATCCGGAGGAAGATATGATTCAATTGATGTAAACCTTACCTCGAACTAGTGTTCCAAACGACAAAACGGTCTTCAATCGATTGTTTAAACTCTAACTGTGCTTTAACCGGATGTCAAAATTAAATCATTTGGAGCAACAATATAAACCCTAACTTGCTTCAACCGGATATATATACCCATCATGGGAATAAACTGAGTTGGGATTATTCTCGGTCAATAGGTGTTAGATGGGCGGCCGCCTATGGGCTTTGTCGGGAAAACGACTATATATGGTCGTCACCACTTTGGACACGTGGAAGCTTGTTATTTGTTACAATCTGTAGGCGTCGACTATAACGACTATAGTCGTGACGCCCATGGATGACGAAGTCAAATGGGATATTTTGAGAAGTCAACGGTCAAAAGGGACATTTTGGGAATTTTTAAAATACTATTACATGGCATTAAATAATATGATATTTATAAGAGTAAAAGCTACGTGTGATTAAAGTATAATTTCTTCCATTACTATTACGCAAAATTCTTCAAACTCTCGTGGTCCTTCTTAATATCTTTTATTGGTGGGAGGTTAACCACTTAACAACGCATGCTATTGTACATTTTAGAACACTTTTAAATGAGTGTATCGTTGATGACAATTAACCTGTTTCTAACGTCCTTTGTTAAAAACATGTATCGCTTATGTATGTTTGTAGTAGTTTATGATCATAACTTCATAAGTTATTTATCATATCTATTAACTAGGTTAGTACCCGTGGGTACCCACGGGATGAAACAGTAAAGGTATTTTAAGACAAAAACAACATTACTAAATTGATAAGATACAGGGTATAAAACAAGCACACTTAGACTATTAAATGTCATTAAAAACCAAAGAAAAAGGGACGACAACGAAAGTGAAACCAACCTGCAAAGCAGAAAACAACGACGATGATAATGAAACCCAAAGACGACATCAAAATACAGAAGCAATCAAAGAAACATAATATGTTAGAAGTTCAACTCGTAACTTATTAGCTTTCAGAAACTTTGATTTTCATCATTATGACTTTGTAATGGAATAATTGCTCATTCTTTTGAAAGCAAAATATACAATCTATATGTATCCTTAAATAAAAAAAGCAGCAAAATAAACCAGTTCAAATTTGCCCTAGTGTTTACCTTGTTAACCGGGTCACAAAAACTTGGTTGCTTATGGTGTTGAGGCCTTCAACGTCGCAGCTTTCTATTGAACATCTTTAGTTTGCTGGATAGATTGCAGACAACCTAAAAAATCATTATAAATCTACGAAATACTTCAACATTAATTTAAAAGTGAATCTAAATGAGTAGCATATATTTGAATTAAAACCAATTTAATGAGACTTTTATTTCAGCTTCAAATGCCTAAACAGAAGCTTTAAAATCTCTCTTTATCAAATTTTGGTGTATATAAACATCTTTTTTTTTTGGACAGCGAAACGAATAAAGCCCGGCTACCCGGGGTAACCCAATGGCGAAAGGCGACCCCAAACGCTCTGCGAACACAGACAGCGCTGAGTAGCCGAAGCCCACCTATTAAACCAACTCCAATTCGGGGGAAACCCACTAGCCCGTCCGCCCGTAGGCACGACAACAAGCTAGCGGTAAAACCCGTTTGGCTCAGAGATCGAACTTGCGTTGGCCACAAGTCTCCCTTCATTGCCCCCATTTGCCCCTTCCAAAGTGGTGGTAGTGGGACTAGAACTTGGGTCTCTTTTGGAGAATCCAAGCCTCTTACCACTACACCACATTGGAAGTTGCGTGTATATAAACATCTATCCTTATAACCAAACCACAACAAACAAATTAAACAAAAAAACAATTAAACATTTGAAACTGTCTCATGTTGTGTTTTATGATAAACAAATAGGATACCCTGATCAAGATGCAAAAGATTCAGTTCAATTATTAGATAAACAAAATGTAACATAATACAAAAAAAATAGTTGTTATAAAGGGCCTGACAATATCAAAAATCAATAGAGCTTTTAAAGTTTATATTATGTTGTAAAAATACTTTATGCATATGTTTAGCAAAATAATTAAAATTACTCACCTTTACCGAGTTTTAGGAATGAACAAATAGCATGTAGTTACTCAAAACATAATCTATTGAGCAGCACTATATAACAAACAACATCTGAGTTTTTATTTATATGTTGAAAGAACCAATCTTAAAACAATATGAATATCAACATCGGTTGATTTTTTGTGTGGTTGTTACTAACATTAACCGGTAGTAACACAAACTAAAAGCACATGCCATTACTCACCTTCCAAGGAGCCTTAGTGATTTCTCTAAATCTACCAACTGGTTTTTTGCTACTGATCGCCATTGGCCTGAAAATATAGTCGTATTCAACCATTAACAACTCTTTAAACTAACAGTATGAATGGGAACAACAACTTACACAGATGATGACATACCTATTTTTATTCTCCCTTTTACCCTTTGGCTCTAATTTAGGCTTGTTACTAACTAAATGTGACCCATCTAAACAAGTGGCGTGGTGATAACAAGTGGCGTTATGTGGTGCAATGGCTGAGGGTGCCTGTGGTGCCTGTGGGTGCCTGTGGCGTTATGTGGTGCAATGGCTTAGCAAATTATTATAAGAGGAGATGATAAGTTATATATGTTTACTAAAAAAAATAAAGTAACTAAAACTCTTAATAATGTTTATTTGTATTAGATTATCTAAGATTTTATGAAATATATATTATGACATGACATTAAATAATATGATATTATAAAAGTAAACGTAGTAACCTCCACTTGTGGCCTAGTGGTAAGATGACTTGAGTTCTCTATAGTGTCACTTTTGATGGATATTGGCAATGAAGCTCGTCCCGGGTTACCACCCGACTTCGTGCCTGAGCCTGAGGGTTTTACGTGGCATGGTTAAAGGTTCATGCCTGGTTTTTTCCTGGAGTAGTTGGTTGACGAGTTTCGACTCCGATCAACTTGGCCCGTAAGGAGGGTTGAGGTGAGCCTCCGCTGCGTTCGCAGTAATGGGGGAACCCTAATGCCGACGAAAAACACCTATGGGTGTTAGAGGCGGGGTTTCGATTTCGGTCCTTGCACCTCTGAGTGCTTCGGTCATAGACCGTTGAACCAACCGCCGTTCTAAAAAAAACCTACGACTAGCTATAAACGGTCCTTCTTAAAATCTTAAAGTCTTTAAAATCTAGTGGTCCTTCTTAACATCCTTTGTTGGTGGGAGGTTAACCATTAAACAACCATTATAATTAAGATCTTAGACAACTTTTAAACAAGTGCATCGTTGATGGGAGGTTAACCACTTTAACGTATTTTGCAAAAACATATATGTATTGCTTGTGTATGTTTTTTAATCATAGCTTATATATAGTTATTTTTCAAATTTAGTTACTGTTAGGTAAAGTAGTTATAACTTGTTATATTGACTTATTAGATTGTTTTGAACTAGTATGACATGAAATTAAATAATAGGATATTTATAAGAGTACAAAGAGTAAGGTATATCACTAACTATATATAAATGGTATATATTTTTTTCGTTTCTTATGTAAAACTCCTAAAAATCTTGTGGTCTAGCTTAAGTGCTTAACATCCTTTTTTTGAAGGTTAACCATTTAACGGCTAATGTATAATCTTAGATTGAGCACTTTAAAACGAATGCATCTTTGGTGAGAGGTTAACCTTCTAGCTAACGTCCTTTCTAGAAACATGTATTAATTTCTTGTGTATATATGTTTTTATTTGTTTATGATCACATAATTGTTTATTATAGTTATTTATCAGATTTATTAATTAATTATTAGTTTTTGTGTTTGCTATATTAGGGAAAGTAACAATAAGTTTTAATTTACCTAGAGTAAGGTAGTGTTTGTTATATGCAGTAATGAGATGTGAAATGAAATGGAATGGACCATTAAGTGGGATTGAAAAAAAAACATGTTTGGTTGTTCAATGAAATGGAATGAACCATTCCGAAAGAATGAAAAAACCATCATTTTCATTCCATTAATCCCCAAATAAAAAATATAAGATCTTTCTATTCGGTTTATTTAGACTCATAAACTCATGAATGAAAGACTCAGAATTATAATCTGGACTCGAACTCAACCACTCGTTTATTAGTTAAGCTTAAATTAAGACTGAATCAAGGATTTAGGCTCGACTTGATTTGAAATTAAAACAAACCAACTTACATGTCACAATATACTTAATTTATACCCGTCTCTTTCCTTCACTTTCATACCATAACTATTAGGGGTCAAGCTGTTTAATTTTTTTTATTTTTTTTGTTGAGGGTCAAAATGAGTCATGGCTCATGTGCCCCGTTAAGTTAACCAATGATCTAAAGCCGTCCCTTACCTTTGCCTCTCTACTTCTTTCACATCCACATAAATGACTAAGTAATTTACTCTTCTTATGTTTAATTTCCACAATTTTGTAACGGCCAAAATGAAGTTAGCTTTAAAAGAAAATAAAATGAAATATAATAATAATAATTATTAATAATTTTTTTTAGTAAAAAGTAGTTTTGGTCCCGGTATTTTGATACAATTAACAGTTTTAGTCTCACCTTAACAGTTTTGGTCCCTATGTTTTAATTTTATAACAGAAATGATCCCGAACACTAACTCCATCCAATCTTCCGTTAAGTCTCTCACACGCGCCCCGCATCTGAGGGGTAAAAATGTCATTTTTCCTCTTCTTTTATCTAGGTCATCATGTAGGTTAACATTTTTATTCAGTCACATGTCAAAAAGAGTGGAAGAAATGTATTTTACTCCGCATGTGTGAGAGACTTAACGAAAAAATAGATGAAGTTAGTGCTCGGAACTATTTCTGTTAGAAAATAAAAACACAGGGACCAAAACTGTTAAGGTGGGACTGAAACTGCTAATGATATCAAAACACATGAACCAAAATTACAGTTTACTCTAATTTCTTAATATAAGTTTATTTTTACATTTGAAAATTCATAGTATTGCAATTCGAGTAAGGGATGACATAAAGTTAAACTCGAATGACGTTTTCGTATACAACTTTCCGTATGAAACCTTTTAGGACACTTTCAAAATGTGACCTAGTAACTTACTTGTTAGGTTTCGATAACTTTTTTTATTGACTATAATTAAGTGTTCAGTTTATAATTTCTAAAAATCTTTTTTAACCTATGTCTCGCACATATATACATAGAATATTTTTAACATACGAAATAAAAACACACGTAACAAGGACATCAATACCAAAATAGAAGCGTCAACAAGAGGTTGTGGACCACGTAGATCGTTTCGAGGAAATTGATGAAGAGATACAACAAACACATGGAAGAGGATGGAAACAGACCCTATGTAGGCCACGTAGAATTTAATGTAGCACAATAATTGAAGTGTGTTTTACGTGTAGACCAAAACTAAAAAGTCCACTTCTTTGTTATATCAATCTCCATATATTAAAAAATGGACAACACAACTTTTGGATGGAAAAAATAAAACATAAATGGAATAATTCACACACATATAATCAACTCCTACTAACCACATATGAGTTTATTTGTATTATAACACTCGATCATTTTGATAGATAGAAGACACATTATCATCATTACATTCCTGGTTATATATACAAATCACTAAAACAATATTAATGAATAATACATTTTTATACATTAAAAAGCTGAAAGATATCTTTTTATATAAAAAGTTAGATCATTATAAGGTAACAAACTAAAAATATAGTTCAATTATATAATATAATAAATCAAAATCAATTTTGCTTATGTAGTATGATTTGAGAGATTCTCTTATAACAATATTTTTTATTAAAATACATTTTTTTTTGAACGGCGACTTTTAATTTTTGCAACCATTTGGTCGCATCCCCCGCAATGAGGAACCCACCACCCCACTCCGGTCAATATGTTGTCTTAACCGGGCCCACTTGACATCGAAATTTGGCTAGGCGTTCAACCGGGAAAACCAATGGGGTTTTTCCTGGAAAATCTCACAGGCAGGGAGGATAGAACCCTGGACCACCACTGTAAAACCGAGTGTCCTCAACCAGCTAGGCTGGAAATCTCTTAATATTTAGTATAATATGAAAATTTTGAAAGTGGTTACACCTTTAACATTCTCTTACCAGGGATAAGGATGAGTCGATTTATATTTGATAAGATATTAAAGGTTATTGAACTTAATCACTTCCAACTATTGGTTATTGGCCGTTGTCACCTTCAAGTATCACTTTGGTCAATATAACTCCTAACTAAACACTTTGGTGTCGGTATCACCAAAATTAACCAATTCAAGTCATTTTTGGTTAACTTCTGGTTAATTTTTTATTAACTTTTGCTGATACGGATATCGTATCAACAAAAGTTAACCAATTCAAGTCACTTTTGGTTAATTTTGAGCCAATTTTATCTCAAAGTTCATTTGAATATGGAGCATATCATGATCCGCTTTGAAATCCTCCATCAAATTACATTAGAGTGTGACACATAAGCAAAATTCTATGTGGAGTAGTTAAATATTGACAAATGGATAAGTTACTCAATTATTAGAAAAAAATATATTACAATAATACTAATTATATATTAGGCCCCTAATATTTAGGAGAGTTTTGAAAAATTTAGGAGTATTTACATTTTAAATTTTCTCTACTAGGGGCGTGTATGAGTTGGTATATATTTGATATGGTATAAAAATAAAAAATAAAAATAAAGTTGATAATAACTTACGATTAAATACCACAATATTTTCTAAACATACCTAACTTTATACGACATTATTTATAAAAAAAATCTAAACAATTAAACCCAACATTTAATTTTCTTTAATTTGAGTATAGTATTGCAATACAAAAAAAAACTTTTTTAGAGTGAACTGTAATTTTGGTCCTTGTATTTTGACACTTTTAACAGGTTCAGTCATATTTTAACAGTTTTGGTCACTTTAACTTTATTCTTAACACAAATGGTACTAAGCACAAACTTTGTCCACTTTTTCCTTAAACCTTCTCTTGTGCTCCGCACGTGATAGGACAAAAAAAGCAAAGGGAAATGTCTGTTTTGCCCCTCACGTGTGGGGCACGTGCGAAATGTTTAACGGAAAAGTGGACGGATTTATGGCTTAGTACCATTTGTGTTAAGAATAAAAATCACAGGGATCAAAATTGTTAAGGTGAGACTGAACCTGTTAAAAGTGTCAAAACACATGGACTAAAACTGAAGTTTACTCTTTTTTATTTTAGATATACTTTATATTCCGGTTTTAACACGGTCCACAGTTTTATTACAAAACTGACTGGAATCATCCTTATCTTCATAAATATATTTAAAATCATCATTTAAATGTTATGTTTCAAGCATATCACGAGCACTAAAGTAGTAAACAAAAATAAAAGATAATAGAAGATGAGTTGTGAATACTCTAACGGATTAAAAGATGCTTGGGATGAAGTAGTGGAACCTTTCTTACCCCATGCTACCGTAGGTCCGTAGCCACCAATGAATGATATGATGCTATTTTATTTCAACACAAAACTATCATAAATTACTATATATAAAGATTACATGTGACGGTTAATATCTTCGATATGTATTATTTATCTCGTTGAAGTTAGCTAGACAAAGCATAATATCAAAATATTATATAATAATTAATGTTTATATAATGTCTCGTGATCATTACGTAACACTCCGAATAGTGATGTACGAAATGTTATAACGCATTATCAATGAAAAATTATATGAATAACCCCCACCAGATATACTTTAAAGTTTTAAGGGTTAGTATGAAAGTCTTTCATAACCTACTTAGGGAGGACGGAGTAGGGCTGACAATTTTGTACACGGACACGAATACACGACACGAATCTATACGGTCTTAACAGATAACATGTAAGATCTTAACAGGTAACATGTAAGATCTTAACATGTAACAAATAGTAAGCATGTAGACCCGAATCTACCTGTTTACCTGTTATGATTTTTTTAAAATTAAAAATATAATTTAATATAACATATTTATCTTATTTACCCTTATACTTATTGACAATTTTTATTTCAATAAACAGGTTATTGAATACTTGTTTTTAAACAAGTCTTATCGTGTATACCTGTTATAAACATGTACATGTACATGTAATAATAACAGGTACACGATAGCTTATCGTGTCGTGCAAAGGTAATAGGTTTCGTATTCGTGTCTTAACAGGTTCATTTGTTAACAGGTACACGTATACACGATTTGTCAGCCCTAGGACGGAGTGGCAACGAGGAACCGCCTTGCCACCACCTCGCCAAAGAAGGAGTGGTCCTCGTCCTCCTCACCTCGTCTCCTCATCAAGCACCTTCACAAGCTCCACGACGACGGTTAGTCCTCACCCCACGAGTTCCTCCTCCTTCACCTCGCTACCAACTCACCATCACCACTCCCTCCTCTTTTGGTATTTGTTTTGAATTAGGTCTAGATGATCGAAATAAACAGAATTTAATATGTCCATGGACCCAATTTCCAACCTGAAACTACCCCATGCGCCAGAGTATTATAAAGGAGTATAAAACATCATCCTTCATATAGGAATTTTATTTATTTTTTTAATTTGAAGATAGCTACAAACAGATAAAACCAAGGAAATATGCCTGATGAATCTTTATTCACTTTTGCAACATAATTTAAAAAAAATCATCACTTTGGTCTCTTTAAGTCAAAATTCAAAACCCAATGCTCTGATCACAACAGTAAAATTATATTAAAAAACTATGCATTCATTCGAGTTATAATTAACACCAAGATGTTCATAACACCATGAAAATAACATTTTCATCCAGTTTCGAAGATTAGATTTGAATTTGATACGACTCAAAGTCAAGAATTGACCCTTCCAGAAAGTCAAACATGCTCAATTACATGTGTCTGGAAGACTGTAGTGATGGCTTATAACTTCAAATTTTCAAATATTTTGTTATAACTACTCTTGTAATTGTTTTGGTCAAAAACTTTATAAAAATTGACTGGAGTGATGGCTTATAACTTCAACTTTTAATGGTTAATAAAAATTGACTGGATTTGATGGCTTATAACTTCAACTTTTCAAAGACTAATAACAATTGGTCTTGCAATTATTTTGGTCAAAAACTTTATAAAACTTCATGACACCATATACATGAATCATGAACGTAATGATATCAGCCCACGTCTGATTGAGATAAGGTACTTAAGACTTTATAAATGTGAACGTTTAAGTTCAAGTCCAATCAGGAAATTATAAGAAAATTTAGGTTGGTCAGAAGTTTTCTCACTGAAGACGAGGTATAATAGGGTTTGTTAGAAACACCACGTCAGCTGTTTTAGTTCTGCTGTCAGCATATTGTGGTGTATTTCTGTTTGAAAATCAAGGTGTTGTTGTTAAAAAGACTTAAAAACGAGGTTTTTCTAGAAGAAAAAATAAGAATGATCACATAAGTCAGCAACCCGTAAGCGATCCAAATTTCAGTTAAAGAAAATAAATGATGAACAAAATTGGCAAAAGTTATGTTCTTGAATATACAAATTGATAAAAGAAAAAATGAACAAAATCTACACCTTTTTTTCATCCTAATTCAAAACCCACCCACAAAACTTAACAACTAACTACAATCAGCATCAAATATCATCAATTTACTAAACCCAGAAAAAATCCTCTGTCTTAAAGCTTTAAGAGCAAAATAAAGAAACAAATAACAAAACCCATGTTCCTTGTTCTGTTTCCTGGGAAGAAGATGAAGAGGTATCTGATTTCGACACAAGGGACACGTGGATCTTGATTGAAGCCACGTGTCAATACAGGCAACATGAAAACAATGGTAACATTGCGGCACTCTTCTGTACTTTTGGTTTGTATCAACGTCGTGAAGACACACTGCACAGTAAAGGGTTGAAGATTGTTTAGCGGTGAAGATGGGGAATTGACGGTGGTGATGAAGGGTTTTGAGGATGCGATGGAGGATGATGATGGTGGTGATGGTGATGATGATGCTGGATTTGTTTGATGTGATTAGGAAGATGATGGTTGATAAGTTGATTTGGTAGTTGGGTTTCATGGTGATTTTTGATGAATGATGATGATGAAACGCAGGTTTTTTGGCCCAAAGGAAGTGGTATATATATACACAGAGGATGAGAATTGTTATTGAAGTTTTATGTATATTTATTTAATGGGTTTTTTATTGCATGATGGTGAGATGCTTGATGATAGTTATTTTTTATGGTACTTTTTAGTAGTATGGCTTTAATTTATTTATTTATTTTTTTTAATAAAAGGGCACTTTACTCTTATATACTATTATAAATTAGGATTATTAGATACTAGGTTTAATATTCGTATAGATACACGGGTTAAAAAATAATATTTATAAAGAAATTATAATATTATTTGAAGTATTTATAAATATTTAACATTTAATGATTTGTCCCATCACCTTATGCATGTTAAAAAATTCCATATAATTTTTACCTCCAAAACTTCCTATTATAGAACAAACATTCCCCCCCAAAATGGCCCCTTAAAACTTTAAATTATTAGATAGATTAGCAGATTTAACTATTTGTTTTTAGACATTATCAGTTCTAACTATCAAAATATGTGATGTCGTTTCCAATTTTTATCATTTTTGCTATCAATGGACCGCCGTTAAAAAGAATTAACGGCGTTAAGTTTTTTTTTTTTTAATTTCTGACAGACGTTGTAGGGCTTTTGATCGGAAGGAGAATACGGATCGATTGATGTAAAAGTTACCTGGAAAAGTGCTCCAAACGACGAATTTTTACATCTGATTGAAGCACCGTTATGTTTAAACACCCTGTTGAAGCACACTTTCGTCATTTGGAGCATCGTTTCGAGGTAATTTTTTATATTAATCAACTCGTATTCTTCTTTCGATCAAAATCCATAAACGCCGGTCTGGAATTCGAAAAAAACTTAACGTCGTTAATTTTTTTTAACGGCGGTCCATTGGTGATAAAAATGATAAAAGTTGGGACCGCCAACACATATTTTAATAATTGGGACCGGTAGCGGTAAAAAACAAATAATTTGATCTGTTAATATCCAATACTCCCATAAATTATGAGAACAACATAAAAAAGTTTACAATATAAAACTTTTTTCTTGTTTTTAATCCGGTTTGGATAGATATCAATTTAGATTATAATCAGTATGAGTATATAACCGGTTCTGTTTGAATTGGGTAGGTTGGAGTGTTGGACTATATTAGAGGTGGACGATCACACATAACCTGTTTTAGTAATTTTATTTTGTTTATTGTTAAAACAAGTATCGTTATACTAAAGAAGTTGTTTATGTGTATAAGTTTTTATTTAAGGGCTCATTTTAACATGCCATGACACATAATAAGGCGTTTGAAATTGACGGACTGAATATGATTTCAAAACCAGTATTTTCTACCTTTATAAGCATGTATGATGCATGCGTATATAAAACCAGTTGTTAACAATGAGAATTATACAAAATATATAGACTTATATAAAAGGGATTTTTTTTCCAAAGCAGGTTCTATGCGTATTGGTTTGAATCAAACTAATTTGGGTTCACTCTTTCGATTTACGGTGGAAAAAAATTGTTTTGAGATTCGAATTTCAAAACAATTTTTTTCTATATATAGCATGTATGGCATGAGTGATTGTAGTATACTACGGAGTACTTCGTATTATAATATGAAAAGTCGGTGATGTTGACCTTTCTAATTTTAAGTTTGCCTCTCGTACTTGTCATATTTACATGTTTTACTCTCACAATCAATTTGACATATTTTTAGTTTTATTCCATCTGGTTTTCACTTATTATTATTTTGATCCTTAATAACTTAATTAGCCAATCATAACTTTAACATATTTATGACTTTAACATCTGGTTTTGACTTGGTTATTATTTTTATCTCTAAGTTTTGATATATATCTCCAACTTTAGTTTGTGACGTATTACGATTTTACAACATAACATGTGATGCATGAATTTTTTTTTTATCAACGCGTGTGATGAAGTCACATATGTGAAAACTTGGTTTTTCATCATCTTGTGATGATCTATTTTATTCCGTCAATCATTCTTATATATCAAACACTACATAAATCTAATAAATACCTTAATAATGTTGATCGATGTAAGAAGTGATACTTTTTAATTTTAATTTTAGGATATTTTACAAAGTTAAAGACAACAAAAAAAGTGTTGTTGAGTGAAGCCATGCCTTTTGTGATAAAAAGATGTTACTCGTTTTAATAAACATAAAAACAAATTATTACACCAAGGTTTTGACCTTTGAGGATCAGTTTTAATTTATAATTAAGATATGATAAACTATTATTCACGAGTAAAACTTTTTATGTGGTACGTTATGAAACAAAATTAAAAAAAGTTCTAAAAATAGTAACAATAAAATCTTAAATTATTTAAAAAAAGTTGCTTGTGATAGTCAATAGTGCGTCGAAAGTTATGGGTTAGAAAATAGGACAATCTTCACGTAATGGTGTGTGTGGGTCTTGCACAAGTCATGCAAGCCAAGTGTTAATTACTCTAGAAGCTTCGCACTTCTCTTTTAAGATAAGATTAAAGAAATGTAAACAAATAAATAATTCCATTATTATAATATCCATAACCTTTAAAACTCTGTCATAATTGATAATTTACGTAGAGTATATGCCAACTCTTTGCAAATTGATTGATGCAATATATATTTTTTTATATAAAGTTTAGAAGTTTATGAATGTCTTATCAAAGTTCTACTATTGATTTTAGGCTTATAGCCAAAAGATATCTAATTTAGAATTATTTTTCTCTAACTACTAAAAGATGCCCCGCTATGTTATTTATCTTTAGTGACAATTATTTCTTAGGTACAATTAGTGGAGCCCCCGACAATTATTAATATTAGATCTTGTAACTTAGAAGCCTAACAATGTTTTGAAGATGGTTATTATTTTTACGTTAATAAAAGATCAAGCTTAAAGAAAATAAAGATAAAAAAGTAAAAAATTACTTGAGTTTTTTTAACGATAATTACACGACTCACTTTGAGGGATAAATGTCATTTTAAATTTTTAATCAATCACACATATCTGTTAATTTCTCAGTCGGAACCACAATGAATCAACGTCACATGAGGAAATTCAATTTAAGTAAAAAAAATCAATAACACAAATCTAGAACCTCATTTTTTTTTGTCTCAAATAACACTTAAATCCAAAATCTCTTTATTTTTAATTAAGCATATAGGATGAGATACTTCTAAGTGTATACATACACATATGTTATAGTTGTTACTGCTCATTGGCTAGCTTTTTCTAGAACGACAGTTGACACAACGGTAAGACTGTTGCACTCAAGAGATACGATGACCGAGTTTAAAGTTCTAGGCTGGCGCGTAATGATGCTTGCTTATAAGCGGACTAGTGTGTATACACTTAGAATCTATTTGTTTGGTCAAAAAGACTTGTATATGCAATTTGCTACTTGCTTTACAAAAATGAATTTGTTATGTTAAACAAAATCACTTGAATATGTAGCATAATATCTATTTTTAAAAATAAAAAATATATATAAAAATTTAAAAGTTTTAGACCCAGACTGTCTGAACCTAGGGCTTCCTCATGCTTTAGTTATATGAAAACGGAGTTTAAAAACCAAAGTTGTATAAACAACAAAGTAAAAAGTCTTAGGCTGTTTGGTAAGTGCTGAATGGATAAGAGGTCTGAATCATTAAGAGGTTTTATCAATAAGATAGATATTGGGGTAGAACTTCAGATGAAGGTAAAGTTAGTATATGCCTCATTCAGTTTCATTCAGCATCTCCCAATCTCTTAACCATTCAGCACTTAACTGAACCATTCAGATGGTCTTTTTTAATGAAATAAACGCTCTGAATGCTAAATGCTAAATGATTAAGCACTGAACTAAATCATTAAGAGATCAAACAAATAACCTCTAGTTGAAAATTAAGTCATGGTCATGTTGGAAGATAATGGTGTGGCACTCAGTTTCTAATTTAAAAGGTAGGTGATAATAATTATTAAAGTTAGACCTAAAGGTCCAAATAAACTATATATACTCGTAGACACTACCCGTGATCAACCTCAACAAATGACACATCTAGGACAATTATGTTGTACACGCTACAAGGACCAAGCATGTCTTGACAACACAACCTACAACACGGTTGCCATACCATATAATTGGTTGAAAAAGTATATAATAGAGCTTCACTCTAGTCAATAATACCATACTCTTGTAAAAATAACCCCCCCCCCCCCCCCTCCATCGTAATATCGTACAAATAAATTTGATGACTCAAGTAGAAAAAAACACTAAAAAAGTTGTTTTAGGGGTTGAATTTATATCAAGGACCATAACTATATAGTTTGATACCTGATAAAATATCTCGGATGAGAAAACATGATAATTTTTGTGTTATTGAATATAGGGATTTTTTCATATATCCCCCTCCAAACCAGTGTATTTGCGAATTTACCAACTCAAATTTAATATTACGTATATACCCATCTTTTATGATAATTATCATATTTAGGACTGACAATTTCTGACACGGACACGATAACACGACACGAAACGACACGGAATTAACAGGTTTCGTGTTTGACCTTAACAGGTGCCGTGTCATTAACAGGTTAACACGATAAAGACACGTTAATTATCGTGTCTTAACAGGTTAAAGATCTGTTAACACGATAGGTTACCTGTTAATATTTATTTAAATGAAATGTTAGTGGAGAATGGAGGTGGAAATGGGCTTATATAGAGTTTTAATCTTTTTTTCATATTCGTTTATCAAGTATTATTATGGTTAAATACTATATTTATGTAATTTTGTTGTTTTAGGTCTTAAGAATTATCATATTAAATCATATTTATTATTTAAAATTTATGAATTTTTTTGAAAATGTTAATATTTTTAAAAATGAATTTTTATCGTGTCATATCGTGTCTTATCGTGTAACCTGCTTTTTATCGTGTTCGTGTTCGTGTTTGGAAAAAATGACACGATAAGTTATCGTGTCGTGTTCGTGTTTGACCTTATCGTGTTCGTGTCTTATCATGTTCGTGTCTTATCGTGTCGTGTCTGACACGATATGCCAGCCCTAATCATATTGACCAAACTACCATTTCAAATACTAATTATGATTGAATAGTGGTATTTAATATCCAATTATGATTGAATATGTATTAATTTTATAAGGTAATTAAGTAAGGGTAAAATAGTCAATGTATATGTTAGTTTTTACTTAATTAAATTAAAAAAGGGTAAATATGCAATATTTTTTCTTAATGAAAGAGAAATATACAATAAAAATATTTTGTTAGGTAAATATGCAATTAATAAGGTTTAAAAGGAATATATGCAAATGCCCCTTGAATATATATATATATATATATATATATATATATATATATATATATATATATATATATATATAGAGGGACACTCAAATGAGAACACCTCTTAACTTGAGTACAAAAAGTACAACTTTAACGAATCATAGAGGGAGTCAAACTGTTGAATTTTTGGTAATATAAATTGACCAAAATGCTTATAATTCAACTAATTTTAACATCTATTTAAAAAAAATATGATTCGTGATGTCGTTTGTTAAAATGCATATATGCACCCACAATGTGTGTTTGTGTACGAGTAATGTAGGTGCATATATGCATTTTAACAAACGACTTCACAAATCAAATATTTTTTAAATAGATGTTTAAATTAGGTTAATTATAAGCATTTTGATCAATTAATATTATAATAAATACAGTTAAAGCGGTTCCTAAGTTGTTCTCAAGTTAAAAGTGTTCTCATTTGAATGGATCCATATATATATATATATATATATATATATATATATAGGGGAGGGATCAAGAGAGAACTCCATATTAAGTTGAGAACTAGAGAACTAAAAAAAAGGTATGGATGAAATTTTTAAAGGAGGGGTAAAATTGGAACATTAAATATGTAAATCTTTAAACATTTCTATCTTTTCCATACGTTAAGTTTTTTAAATTTTTTTTGCACCATTAGATCAAGATTTTCATTATCTTTCATTTGAGTATAAATAACGTTATAAAAAAATAATTTTTTCTTGTTTTTTTAACTTTCAATACTGCACATATGTAATATACGATACCGTATGTTTTTAAATTGGGGAAATGAATACGGTGTTGTTATGAACCTAAATTATCCAAGAAACCATCAAAACTACATACTTTAATAAAATATCAAAATTTCAATGACATTGATTTCGATGACGTTATCACAAAAAAAACAACATCATCATGCCTCAATTCCAAATTTTGATTTTCTCATATGATCGTATTGACATTGCTAGCAATAACTTGGTTCACGTTATGTGATGTGGTATGAATATGTGCAGCATGCGCATATCATAATACCAATTATATGAGTCATGCTATATTAATCTGTTAGTTGGAATTGAGAAGCCAAATTGAGTTACGATCGATTTTTAAAGGGCGGATAATATTTTACTAAAATGAATGACGATTATTGAGTAAATGAGAAAGAGAAAAATTATGATCTAAGAGGAGAAGACTGAGTCGTCCATTAACATTGAATAAAGATCAATGAGTTAAGTTTTCTAATAAAAAAATTTAAGTTAATTTATTAAAGCTACATAATTTTAATGATTTTACGGGTAACTTAGGTGCATAACATCACCATATTCAGTATCCCCTTTTAAATTTTATAGTATTGCATATATGCAGTATCGTATACTACATATATGTAGTATCCAAGTACTACATATATGCAGTATATGCAATATTGATGCATTGTTATCTTATAGTTTGAATTTCAAGTTTTTTTTTACTTTTTTATGATATTTATCATTGGTTTATTAGTTTATTATTATCTTTATGTTTAGACATACTATAAGTATTGGTTTTCTTTTCATTTGCCATAAGTTTTTAATATGAAATCTTATAAACTTTGTTATTGGTTATTTGAGATCATATGTACACTTTAAATAATTATTAAACTCTTGAGTCATTTGGCCGCTTAATAAATGCATCAAGTACATTAATACTACATATATGTAGTATCAAAAAAACCAAAATGTGATTTTTAAAATTGTTTAATGTAAATAACGTATGAAAAAGTTAGTAACGTTTAAAGAAAAATATAATCAAATACAATATCGCAATACTACATATATGTAGTATGAAATTTAAAAAAACGAGAAAAAAATATTTTTTATGACGTTATTTATACTCAAATGAAAGATAATGAAATTCTTGATCTAATGGTGCAATTTTTTATAATAATATTAACGTATGCAAAAGATAGAAATGTTTAAAGATTTATATATTTAAAGTTCCAATTTTACCCTTACTCTTTAAAATTCCATCCCTTGTATTTTTAGTAGTTCTCTAGTTCTTAACTTAAAATGAGTTCTCTCTTGAACCCTACCCTATATATATATATATATATATATATATATATATATATATATATATATATATATATATATAGGGGAGGGATTTTCTACAAATGGCCAAAACTCTAAAAAGGCTAAGAAGGAATCTGGGGCGTCGGATCTGGATGTCAACGGCCCAGATTAACGCGGTGGCATTTTTGTAAATATTATGATGTTTTTGTTGACGCGTCATTTAGTTCTGGGGTAAATTAGTCATTTTGCGTTTTCAAACGCCATGGTGTTTCTTTGATCTGTGCGTTTTAACACAAAATTCAAACGTCATGGTGTTTCTTTGATCTGTGTCTTCTGAATCATGGTGTTTTTTATGTTTGAACTTCGTATGGTGTTTCTTAGATCCATGTCTTCTGAATCATGGTGTTTTTTTACGTCTGACCTGATCACAGTAAAAACGATTGACGTTTTTGGTGTTTTATTTCTAACTTTTCTCATGGTGTTTATTAGCACTATCAAATGGGATCTATGTCTCCTGAATCATGGTGTTTTTAACATTACGTCGAAAACAAACAAAAACAAAAACGTCAAAAAACGACATACAAGATCGGATGTTCGTAATTAATAAACGTCAAAAAAACACCATAACTGAACATCTCAGCATCACGCTGTGAAAAAAACACCATAACTGAACATCTCAGCATCGCGTCAAAAAAAACACCATAACTGAACATCTCAGCATCACGCTGTGAAAAAAACACCATAACTGAACATCTCAGCATCGCGCGTATAAATGACGAAGATGCCCCTCCGTGTTTTTTTTCTCTCATTGCCACGTGCTTGTTATTGATTGCTTCCTACACTTCTTAGAGTTTTGAGCCTTTTTAGAAAATCCCCAATCTATATATATATATATATATATATATATATATATATAGGGGAGGGATTTTCTACAAATGGCCAAAACTCTAAAAAGGCTAAGAAGGAATCTGGGGCGTCGGATCTGGATGTCAACGGCCCAGATTAACGCGGTGGCATTTTTGTAAATATTATGATGTTTTTGTTGACGCGTCATTTAGTTCTGGGGTAAATTAGTCATTTTGCGTTTTCAAACGCCATGGTGTTTCTTTGATCTGTGCGTTTTAACACAAAATTCAAACGTCATGGTGTTTCTTTGATCTGTGTCTTCTGAATCATGGTGTTTTTTATGTTTGAACTTCGTATGGTGTTTCTTAGATCCATGTCTTCTGAATCATGGTGTTTTTTTACGTCTGACCTGATCACAGTAAAAACGATTGACGTTTTTGGTGTTTTATTTCTAACTTTTCTCATGGTGTTTATTAGCACTATCAAATGGGATCTATGTCTCCTGAATCATGGTGTTTTTAACATTACGTCGAAAACAAACAAAAACAAAAACGTCAAAAAACGACATACAAGATCGGATGTTCGTAATTAATAAACGTCAAAAAAACACCATAACTGAACATCTCAGCATCACGCTGTGAAAAAAACACCATAACTGAACATCTCAGCATCGCGTCAAAAAAAACACCATAACTGAACATCTCAGCATCACGCTGTGAAAAAAACACCATAACTGAACATCTCAGCATCGCGCGTATAAATGACGAAGATGCCCCTCCGTGTTTTTTTTCTCTCATTGCCACGTGCTTGTTATTGATTGCTTCCTACACTTCTTAGAGTTTTGAGCCTTTTTAGAAAATCCCCAATCTATATATATATATATATATATATATATATATATATATATATATATATATATATATATATATATATATATATATATATATATAGGGGAGGGATCAAGAGAGAACTCCATATTAAGCTGAGAACTAAAGAACTCCCAAAAGACAAGGGATGAAATTTTAAAGTGGATGGGCAAATTTGGAACTTTAAATATATAAATCTTTAAACATTTCTATCTTTTGCATACGTTAAGTTTTTAAATTTTTTTTCGCACCATTGGATCAAGAATTTCAGTATCTTTCATTTGAGTATAAATAACGTTATAAAAAAATAAAAATTTCTCGTTTTTTTAATTTCAATACTTCATATATGTAGTATACGATATTATATGTTTTTAAATTGGGGAAAGTGAATATGGTGTTGTTATGCATCTAAATTACATGACAAACCATCAAAACTACGTACGTTGATAAAATAACAAAAGTTCCCTGATATTGATTTCGATGATACCATAACAAAAAACAACACCGTCATGCCTTAATTCTAAATTTGGATTTTTCTCATATGATCTTATTCACATTGCTAGCAAATACTTGGTCCACGTTATGTGATGTGGTATGAATATGTGCAGCATGAGCATATCACAATACCAATTATAAGAGTCATGTTATGTTAATCTGTTTTTTGGAATTGGAAAGCCAAATTGGTGTACAATCAAATTTTAAAGGACAAGTAATTTTTTATTAAAATGAATGACGATTATTGAGTAAATGAGAAAGAGAAAATTATGATCTAAGTGGAGAAGACCGGTTCATCCATTAAATAGAATAAAGATCAATGAGATAGTTTTCTAATAAAAAATAATTTAACTTATTTTATCAAAGCTAGGTAGTTTTAATGGTTTTACGTGTAACTTATGTGCATAACATCACCGTATTGATTATCCTCTTTTAAAGTTTATAGTATTGCATATATGTAGTATCGTATACTACATATATGTAGTATCATACTACTACATATATGTAGTATATGCAATATTGATGCATTGTTATCTTATAGTTTGAATTTCAGGTTTATTTTATTTTGTTATTATATTTATCTTTAATTTATTAGTTTATTATTATCTTTATGTTTATACATAGTATAACTATTGGTTTTGTTTTCATTTGTAATAAGTTTTTTATATGGAATATTATGAACTTTGTTACTGGTCATTTGAGATCGTATGTACACTTTAAATAATTATTAAACTCCCGAGCTATTTGGCCGCTTCAAAAAATGCATCAAGTAAAGTGATACTACATATATGTAGTATCGAAAAAACGAAAATGTGATTTTTAAATTTTTTAATATAAATAAGGTATGGAAAAGTTAGTAACGTTTAAAGAAAAATATAATCAAGTACAAATTCGCAATATTACATATATGCAGTATGGAAATTAAAAAAACGAGAAAAAAAATAATTTTTATAACGTTATTTATACTCAAATGAAAGATAAAGAAATTCTTGATCTAATGGTGTAATTTTTTTAAATAACATTAACGTATGCAAAAGATAGAAATATTTTAAGATTTTTATATTTAAAGTTCCAATTTTACCCCTCCTATTTAAAATTCCATCTTTGTTTTTTTGGTAGTTCTCTAGTTCTCAACTTAAAATGAGTTCTCTCTTGAACCCTACCCATATATATATATATATATATATATATATATATATAGGGGAGGGATCAAGAGAGAACTCCATATTAAGTTGAGAACTAGAGAACTAAAAAAAAGGTATGGATGAAATTTTTAAAGGATGGGTAAAATTGGAACTTTAAATATGTAAATCTTTAAACATTTCTATCTTTTGCATACGTTAAGTTTTTTAAATTTTTTTTGCACCATTAGATCAAGAATCTCATTATCTTTCATTTGAGTATAAATAACGTTATAAAAAAATAATTTTTTTTTGTTTTTTTTACTTTCAATACTGCATATATGTAATATGCGATACCGTATATTTTTAAATTGGGGAAATGAATACGGTGTTGTTATGAACATAAATTACCCAAGAAACCATCAAAACTACATACTTTGATAAAATATCAAAAGTTCAAGGGCATTGATTTCGATGACGTTATCACAAAAAAACAACATCATGCCTCAATTCCAAATTTGGATTTTTTCATATGATCGTATTGACATTGCTAGCAATAACTTGGTTCATGTTATGTGATGTGGTATGAATATGTGCAGCATGCGCATATCATAATACCAATTATATGAGTAATGTTATATTAATCTGTTAGTTGGAATTGAGAAGTCAAATTGAGTTACGATCGATTTTTAAATAGCGGATAATATTTTACTAAAATGAATGACAATTATTGAGTAAATGAGAAAGAGAAAAATTATGATCTAAGAGGAGAAGACTGAGTCGTCCATTAACATTGAATAAAGATCAATGAGTTAAGTTTTCTAATAAAAAAATTTAAGTTAATTTATCAAAGCTATGTAATTTTAATGGTTTTACGTGTAACTTAAGTGCATAACATCACCATATTCACTATCCCCTTTTAAATTTTATAGTATTGCATATATGCAGTATCGTATACTACATATATGTAGTATCAAAGTACTACATATATGCAGTATATGCAATATTGATGCATTGTTATCTTATAGTTTAAATTTCAAGTTTTTTTTATTTTTTTATGATATTTATCATTGGTTTATTAGTTTATTATTATCTTTATGTTTAGACATAGTATATGTATTGGTTTTGTTTTCATTTGCCATAAGTTTTTTAATATGAAATCTTATGAACTTTGTTATTGGTTATTTGAGATTATATGCACACTTTAAATAATTATTAGACTCTTGAGTCATTTGGCCACTTAATAAATGCATCAAGTACATTGATACTACATATATGTAGTATCAAAAAAACCAAAATGTGATTTTTAAATTTTTTTAATGTAAATAACGTATGAAAAAGTTAGTAACGTTTAAAAAAAATATAATCAAATACAATATCGCAATACTACATATATGTAGTATGAAATTTTAAAAAACGAGAAAAAAAAATATTTTTAATGACGTTATTTATACTCAAATGAAAGATAATGAAATTCTTGATCTAATGGTGCAATTTTTTTAAAATAATATTAACGTATGCAAAAGATAGAAATGTTTAAAGATTTATATATTTAAAGTTCCAATTTTACCCTTACTCTTTAAAATTCCATCCCTTGTATTTTTAGTAGTTCTCTAGTTGTCAACTTAAAATGAGTTCTCTCTTGAACCCTACCCTATATATATATATATATATATATATATATATATATATATATATATATATATATATATATATATATATATATATATATATATATATATATATATATATATATATATATATATATATATATATATCAGAGCACCTGAAGCACCTCCTGGGTGTGTCCGGCTCACCGGACACACCATTATTGCCTTACTGGTGATCGAGACATGCAGTTGGCTTAAACGGGCTCACGAACAGGTTAATAAACTCGTGCTTGAACACTTGGTTATCATTTAACTCTCAAATATTGCAGCAATCAACTAAAAGCAACAAGCATGTGTCCTTTTTTATCAAACATTTAACGATCAGAATTAAATAATGGTAACTAGTAATCCAATATGAGATTATTATAATCCAATTTGCAATATTAAGTTAGATTTTTCTCAAATAACGTATGCTCGTAGTTTTCTTTTAGAAAAAGTAAATGCGCATGTTTTTTTTTTCCTAACATGCTTGTATAAACTTTAAAAATCAAAGTTGTTTTAAAAATAAATGTGTTTGGTCTCGCAATTAGTGGTTTTGACAGTCGTTTAGACTACGATATGATTTGTGTCTGAAACTTCACTAGGCACGTCGTTGTTTCTACAATTTTTTTGAATTCAATAGCGAGTTTTAAGTCTTTTGATCGAAAGGATAAATACGAGTCTATTTATGTAAAAGTTACCTCGAAACAACGTTCCGAATGATGAAACGGTGCTTCAATAGTCTGTTTAAATCTAATGGTGCTTCAATCGACTCGTGTTCTCCTTTCGACAAAAATACTTAAAACATCGGTTTTGAATTAAACAAAAACTTAATGGAGTTAAAAAATATTAACGGACCGTTGGTTGCAAAAATGATAAAAGTTGGGCCCGTTGAAGCCAATTCAATAGTTCAGACTGGTAGAAACCAAAAGGTGATAGTTGAGACCAGTAGAAACCAATATATATACCTTAAATTAATAAAATTAAACAATATAAAATAATGTAACTATTTTGTTGTAGATGTGGTTGAACCGTTAGTTATAGTGTTTTTTTTTAACGGCGACTTTCAATTTATGCAACCAGCCGGTCGCATACCCCGCAATGGGGAACCCACCACCCCACTCCGGTCAATATGTTGTCTTAATCGGGCCCATTTGACATCAGAGTTTGGCTAGGCGTTCAACCGGAAAAACCAATAGGGTTTTTCCTGGAAAATCTCACAAGCATGGATAGAACCATTAGTTATAGTAAGCATCCCCTATACTTTGTACCCAATGAAGTCGATCACCGAGCGTGTTGTTCCAGTGATTTTGGTCTTGAAGTATTTTAGACTGAAGTACTCGACCCCAAAAATAATGGCAAGAGTTCAAGCCTTACTAAGAGCCAAATTCGTGTATTTTGCTTTACCTTGAGTCTCCTCCTCGCTCATATTCTTCTTCATTTACGGGGTCGTCATTTGATGGATTACACGCACACTGCTTCCTTACCCGTCCCCAAACCGTCAACCCTAACCCGGCACCAAAAGCGGTGTACGTACGTACCCAAATAACCCCTTGGAATAATGATGCTAAAAAATGTATATAAGGCTTATAAGTTGGTGTTTAATTCTCATCTTGAACCAATAATATATATTTTCGTATGGCTTAGTGGGGGTAGTGGCTGCTAAGTTTCGTTCATAATAAACTAGGTTTATGGGTTTATGTGTTGGGTTGTATGTTGCGGCGGTTGGATTTCGTGTATGTGACTCCGTCATACGTATTGATAAAAATGTTCAACGTCTTGCACGTTACGCGACAAAGTCATAATGCGTAACATATTAAAAGACAAGTAAATAACAAACGTAAATGCCAAAATTAAAACTAAGTCAAAAACGGATGGTCAATGCCAGAAATATGTCAAAGTAGAATAGTATGGTTAAAGTCGTTAACACGTAAAAAAAAGTTTTTATGTCTCGTACATTACGGTGTAAAGTCATATATTAAAAGACGGCAAAGCTTCTGATCCTGGATGCAGTTCATTGAAATCATAAAGCACCACCACGAACGCTACGTACGTACCTTCCTAAAAGGAGTGACCCTCTTTTTTTTCTTCCATTTCCCTATCCTTTCAAAGCCACGATATAACTATATATAACCTTCCGTTATTTAGGTGTTTTGTAATCGGTGTTTTAGCCCCAGTCTCGATGAGTTGAAGGCTCTATCACGCCTCAACATCGTTAAATGAGCACTCCCATGCATGTTTAGTTTGAGTATTTGTGTATTTTATAATTTTTTGACCTATCGTATTTATATACTATATCAACTTTAATAATTGCAAACTTTATCTCTATTATAGACTCCTACTATCATTTTTCACTATCATGCACACACTTTTTAACATAAATTTTCTTCGTTTTATTAGAGAAACGAAAGTTTATTATTCTAATAACTATACCATATGGTTTTTAGCTAAGTTATTTGCTTTAGTTCCATAAAGGACTACAAAATTAAAAAACTTTGATTTTTGGAGAACTTTTTATAAAGGGTTATTGGATTTAATCACCTTCAACTATTGGTTATTGGCCGTTGTCACCCTCAAGTACTACTTTGGCCAATATAACTCCCAACTAAACACTTTGGTGTCTGTATCACCAAAATTTAACAAAAAATTAACCAAAAATTAGCCAAAAGTGACTTGAATTAAAAGTTAACCAAAAAATAATTAAAAGTTAACCAAAAGTGACTTGAATTGGTTGACTTTTGGCGATACGGACACCAAAGTGTTTAGTTGAGAGTTATATTGGCCAAAGTGATACTTGAGGGTGACAACGACCAATAATCAATAGTTAGAGGTGATTAAATCCAATAACCCTTTTATAAAATAAGAACAAAATCATAAGATCTTGTGTTACATATCAATACTAGCAAAGTACGTAAACGGAACCTGAAAAGTAAAGAGAGAGTTTTTAATCCATCTATCACAAGTAAAATAACATTACGATTCCTATTGACAAACCAAATAAAAAATTTTAAAAATAGATAGTATAAAAAAATTCCCCTCCCCAAATACAATCCGGATGAAAAATGTTATTGCTATTAACTTCGTCATAATAAGCCAAATTTATGATTTTAAAGTTATTTAATAATAATTAATAAACTCAAAGATACATATAAACCAACAAATCTATCCCTTTTACACACTTTTAAACTCTTTTTGAAAGAGATATATTTCATATACTTCCATCAAAACTTGCAAACTTTTAAGATGGTAATAATGTATATCTAACTGATTATTTGTCACATTTTAATAATTCAGCTCAGTGCTTAATTATTCAGATTCAACATTCAGAGCATTTGTTTCATAAAAAAAAGTATCTGAATGGTTCAGTTAAGTATTGAATGTTTAAGAGACAAAGAGATGCTGAATGAAACTGAATGGAACATGTACCAAACTTACCATCATTTAAAGCTTTACCTTAACATCTCTTATATTAATAAAACTTGTTAACGATCAGACCTCTTAATCGTTAACTATTTAGCACTTAATGATTAAGATTTTATGAAACATCTTCTAAAACAATATATTGTTTTGAAGGAATAGGATATTAATTATACGTGTATAATTAAGGGTTAATTAATAAGTGAGGGTGTGACACATATATGTCGTATCCATGCTAGCTAGCTTTGGTCGTTCACTAGAAATGAAATGAAATTAGGTAAGGTTGGTTTGCAGCCGGTGGGTCCATTTTATTGTTCGACTTTAGGACAACAACAAAGACAGGTGGTAGTAGCTAGCTAGTGCTGCTGACTTCAAACAAATTCAATTCATAATTAAATCATGGCCGGAGCCTCTCTCTCTCTTTATATTATAATAAGAGTAAATTACATTTTTTGGCCTTTATAATAAATTAAATTACGGATCGTGGTCTTTATTTTAAATTTTTGCACTGGTTGGCCTTTATATAAATTTTTCTTACGGTTTTGGGCGTTTAAGTTAACGAAAGGTAAGTTTTCCCATTAAATCTAGGGTATTTTGGTCATGAGTCATTTCTGTCAATATTAAAACTCTCTTTAATTGTTTTAAAACAGAAAAAACCAAACATATAAACTTAAGGGGCTTAAAATGTAAATAAATCAAAAAGACTACCAATTTAACGTCGTGCAAATTCAAGACTGATCAGTTCTTTCTTGGATGTTGAATGGTATGCAAGGATGATTTGTTCATCTTTCAAGAATCGAAAGCACAAAAAGTTCAGCAGAGTAGTTGTTAATGAGCTTGGTGGGCAGTATGAAGAGGTTTTCAACAACGTTAAATTGGTAGTCTTTTTGTTTCTTTCTCTATGCACTTCAACATATTACCTGTGTTGATCAAATTAGTCGTGTGTTCGCAGGCACTACGCAATCGTCCAATTCGCCATGAAGCTGTTTCGAAACTTGAATCTGCTACTCAGTCACTCGTTCCTAACTCAGATCGGTATTTGTTTCAATGATTGTTTACTGAGATTGTTTTCGTAATCGAATTGTGTGTACTTGTTTTGTTTTAATAGTTTGTGTGAACACTAGAAACTGAACAATTCGTGTTTACGACTAACGAAAAACAAAATCAAACAAATGTCGGTAAAAAGCCCTAAGTAATTCAACAAATCTGAAATCAAACGAAAATCGCCCAAACGAAAGACAAATAAGAAATTTTTACCGCCACGAACGATGCTTCAACCGAAGAAGAGGATGATCCGTCAGAGATCACAACCGAGTCCAGTTTTATCCGGACAATTGATTGTGATTACAGTAGCGTCTTCTTGTTTCTCAGTTTGTTTGATTATTACGTCTTCGTGTAAAATCCCCATACCTTCTGAAACTATGTTTCTGTTGAAGAAGATATAGATCGAGATGATGATGTGTTTGAAATTGAAATCAAAAGTGGAGTCCGATTTTTAATTTATTTATATTTTCAGCCCCTCAAGTTTATATGTTTGGTATTTTCTGTTTTAAAGTGATTAAACAGAGTTTTAATATTGACAAAAATTGCCCATGACCAAAATGCCCTTGATTTAACGTGAAAACTTAACTTTCGTTAACTTAAAGGCCCAAAACCATGAGAAAAATTTATATAAAGGCCAACCAGTGTAAAAATTTAAAATAAAGGCCACGATCCGTAATTTGACTTATTATAAAGGCTAAAAAATGTAATTTACTCTTATAATAATGAAAATGGTTTACCTATATATATATATAATATGGTCGTTAGTTATATTATATCGCCGTATCAGTACTAAAGGGTTGGTACATCGTGTTAGTGACTTTAACCCAACTCAAACTCAAACACAACTAGTGACTGAAAATTGCGACACATGTAAATCCGAATACCACACGAGATATATGATCTTATGTGATAATTTTGTTAATGTCACTTTTTATTTAATTTTAAGTTAGGAGAATGAAATTAACTCACCATAAATTTTGGTTACTATTTTATGATTATTTGCATTTAATTTGTCTTAATTTTAACACTTTTAGAACTTTGTTTGTTATTAAGTTATTAGTTATTCATAATTTAAATGAAGTGGAAAAGAAATCATTATTACTAAACAAGATTCATATATGTTTCATATGTTTAATTTGTTTTTAAAAAGTTAAATAGTTGTAGTTGGCACATATATACTTGAGAAACTTGATAATAACTATTGTGTGAATTTGTTGGGTTCATAATGAAACTGTTACTTTACCAGATATGTTTTACAGTTTATTGTTGAAGATTTCATTTTACAATTCAGAGACCAAGTTAATTCCATAAAAGATAAAGTCAAGGATAAAAGTTAAATTGATCACTTCTAGTTCTTTAAGTAGAAACGGTTAGTGAAGACCATGACTCTATTATAAATAGAATTTTCCTTATTCATTTTACATGTGATTTTTTATTTATAAGTTCATCATCTAAGGATAAGCTCTCTCATTGGATAGATTTGAGGTTAATGTGTATGTATGATTTTTGGTTGTTGATACATTGTAACTATTCAACTATTTGCATCAAAATTATTATGAACTAGATTTAATATCCCTGTAGACACACGGATGAAATAAAACAAATTATCCATTGAGTGAAGAAATAATGATTGAAAATGAAATGTAATAATTTAAATTAGTATAATAAAAATCAATATTGTAAACTGTTGGGATTCAAAATAACCCGTGGACGTTCAAGTATTCAATATTATGTTGATTTTGCAACCAAAATATCTTTTATTTTAAAATGCAAAGAACTTGATTTGCGTTATTTCTTAAATTAATTTTGTTTTTAAAATATTTTCCTCAAAAAATCTTCTCTTTATTTTTCCATCTAAACTTACCCCTAAAAACCTTGATTATTAGGTAGATTCTACCTATCCTAGCTCAAAATTGAACCCACATAATTGTGAGGTTTTTCTTTAATAATAAAAATGGAAGACTTTGTATTTAAACGTGTTTTACATGAAAAAATATATTCAAAGTACGTATATGGTTCGTTTTTGTGTTTGTTAAGGTTTTTTGTGTTTTACACCTCAAGTATCTTTCTTTTTTGTTGGAATACTAAAGTGTGTAATTTGGGAACTCATTTGTCACAATTAGTATCCCTATATATATTTATTTATTTAATTTGTACGGGATGATCTTTAGGACATTGACATCAACCGAAACTGAAAACAAATATTATAAACGTGTTACCCAAACAAGTAACGATACAACTTAGAATTATAATATTTATAAAAGGTAATGAAGTGTTATATATAAATACTTATTAAATTATTACAAGCTAGCTAATTTCAAAAACAGAAGTTGATGTGTCCATAAACCATCCCCAACCACAATTGATGTTACAAACTCATAACTCACCATAGCTCAACAAACATGATTAGTTGAAGCTAACACGTTATAGAACATTACAAACCATATCTAATGCGAATAACGAGCTAGCTATAGGTTATGATGTAGCATAAAGATTAAAACTATGGTTCAAATACGTTGATTTATCTAATACCTGTGATGATCCAAAACCCAAAACCCAGATTCACACAAAACTTAGAGAATTCGTAAAAACAAGTGCTTTTAACTATTTTTCCTACAGTGGCCCTGTTAAAACACTTAACACTGTTAAGTTTTTTTCAAATATCAAATTGATGTTTTAAGGTTTTTTATTGGGAGAAGAATACGAATTGATTAAAGTAAAACTTACCTCGAACAGTGCTCTAAAGGATGAAACAGTTTTACAAAATATCAGTATTCACACTTTTGCTACTCAAGGCTTAGACTACGCGTAGTGGGCGTTATGCCCCATAGAAAACGCCCCATAACGCCCCGCACACCACTACGCAGGGGCGTTATGGGGGCGTTATGGGCGTGGGCGTGTTTATTAAAACGCCTGCGCCCCTCTCTCTCCTCCCCTTTTCTCTCACACACTCTCTCACATTTCTCTCTCTTAGTCATAATTACGGGGCATTATCCCACTACGCCACTTTTTAGTATAATGCTCATTGCCTAGTCACCGTTCACATGGCGGAAAATGCCCACCAGAAGCATTAACCATTACATACAGTCTTATATAAGCCGTTTTAATTATCACACATTTTGACCTCTCCTACCAATGTTTGTCTCTTTATATACTCGGTTGTTAACTTTTATATATTTTACCACATAAGGCCGTTTGCCTTTTTAAAGCTTACATACGCCTTTTTAATTACCACACCTTTTAGCCTCTCATACAAGTGTTTGTCTCTTTATATATTCGATTGTTAACATATTACCACAGCGGTGTTTGCCTTTTTAAACTTATATTGGCATCTTTATTTACCACACCATTCGGCTTCTCCTTACCAACATTTGTCTCTTTATATACTCGATTGTTAACTATAACATGTTACCACACCGGTGTTTGCCTTTTTAAAACTTATATAGTCATTTTTAAGAGTAAACTGCAGTTTTGGTCCCTGTGTTTTAATACCATTAACAGTTTCAGTCCCACCTTAACAGTTTTGGTCCCTGTGTTTTTAATTTCTAACAGAAATGGTCCCGAACACTAACTCCATCCAGTTTTCCGTTAAGTCTCTCACACGCACCCCGCATTTGAGGGGTAAAAAGTCATTTCTCTCGCTCTTTTATCTAGTTCATCATGTATGTTAACATTTTTATTCAGTCGCATGTCAAAAAAAGTGGTAGAAATGACATTTTTACGGCGTATGTGAGGGAGACTTAACGGAAAATTGGATGGAGTTAGTGTTCGGGACCATTTCTGTTAGAAATTAGGGTTCTTGGATTTAAATATTACCAACTTTCACTTATTGGCCAATATCATGCCCAACTATAAAATTGGCCAATTTATTACAAACTTTTACAGTATTGGCCAAAAATGTGTCTGCCGTTAATTCTCATTAACACCGTCTATATTTGCTTACGTGGCATGACACGTGGGTTGACACGTCATTAAAAAAAATGACTTTTGTTTGACCGTATATATATCCACACCAACTCAACAATTAAACACATACATACTTCCACCTTTCCACCCCAATTACAAACCCTAATTATCCCTTGAAAAATAACACACTTCATCCGGTTCATCTCTACTCAAACAATCGACTGGTCATCAATTTCATCAGAAACCTAGGGTTTATGCTACATACTATGATGGACGACCTCATCTCAATCAACCTCTGGTACGCTGGTAAGTTTGAAGACTCCATTCCCAAGCCAACGTATGTTGGTGGTTATTCAGCGGTATTAAGGTTAGATGTCGATAAGTTATCTTACTTTGAAATTGTTGATTATGTACTTGACATCGGCTCTTACAAGTCAAAAGATTATGACTTGTATTGTTTTGATAATGATGGAGTCTTGAAACGATTACTGACTGATAGAGATGTGTATGAGTTTGCAAATTCCAATCAACAACTTGATATATATGTTCAACAGGGACCCATTACTAAACCACTTAAGCATCCTCATCCTAGTAGTAAGACTCAAAGTAAGCCCAGCCCAGTTAGTAGCCCATATAGCAGCCCAATAGACCATTCCACCTTCTCACCTAGGTACACTAAAGCTGCAGCTAGAAGAGGTGTTCTTGTTGGATCAGACTCAACCTCTGGTTCACATATTGAACAGTCCAGTAAGGGTCAAGCCCAGACCATGCCTCTAAGGAGCCCAATTAAGAGCCTAGTGGACCCTGCCACCTTCAGTCCTAGGTATACCAAAGCTAGTGCTAGAAGAAGTGCTCCCACACTTAATACAGACATCACATCTAGTACCAACTTAGATGAGTGGAGTGATCCATTTGAAGGTTTAGACTCTGATGGTGATGAGGATCCAGAAGAAGATGGTCATAATGAACATGAAGTTGATGAGGTGATTAGTTGTGAGTCTGATGAAGATGATGATGAATTGAGAGAGTCAATTGCTAAAATTCAGAAAGTGAACAGGGAATATCAAGAAAGAAAAAGGAAAGTGTTCGAGGATTGTTTGAAAGGATCTGCTGGTGTTGGTGAACCTTCTACTCAAAAAGACACTGCTTCTAGGGTTGAAGCACATAGTAGCTATGAAGATTCTGATGGTGATGTGAACACACCTGGGGAAAGTGATGATGATAACATATTGGGAAAGAAGTACAGAGATGTTGTTCCACTTATAGATGAACACACCAATTGGAAGAAATTTAAATGGGTTGCTGGAACAAGATTCCCAACTAGAGAGTCTGTTAAAGCTGCTGTCAGGAAGTATTCAATAGCAACTAGTAGGAATTTATATGTTAAGAGTGGTTGTAAAACATATGAAAGACAAGGTCGTTTGGGTTACAGATGTGTTGATGGGTGTCCCTTTTCTTTGTACATCTCTTTTCATTCTGGGAAGGGTTGCTATATGGTAAAAAGGATTACTGACAAACACAATTGTCAAAGAAACATGGATAGGAATAGACAGTTGACAGCTTAGTTCCTGGCTTCAGAGTTTCTGCCACTGTTTAAAGTGAGGCCTCACCGGCCTGCAAAGGAGATTCAACTAGCAGTGAAAGAGAAATATAAGGTGTTAATTACCAAATGGTTGGCTTATAAAGCCAAAAAAACATGCCCACAAGATGCTCCATGGATCAATGACTGATCATTACAGCAAGGTTGGGAGTTATTTGGCAGCTTTAAAGAAAAACAACCCTACTTCAATATTCAAGGTGGAGACTGCCCCACCAGGGTTCATTAATGCAGACCCAGATTCAATAAATGAAACATTTTTTAGGCTTTTTATTTGCTTTGATGGATGCAGGAAAGGTTTTTTGGAAGGTTGCAGGAAAGTGATTTGTTTGGATGGTTGTTTTTTAAAGACTTTTTTAGGGGGAATGTTGTTGGCTGCAGTTGGAAGAGATGCTAATGATCAAATGTTCCCCATAGCATGGGCAGTTGTTGAGGGTGAGAATAATGACAGCTGGGAATGGTTTATGATGATGTTATCTAAGAGTCTAGAGATACATGATGGTGGGAAGGAGTATACACTGATCTCTGATCAACAAAAGGTATGTCCACTTGTTAATTGCTTAATATTGCCACAATTGATATATGTACATTACACATACAAGTTCAAATTAAAATCATACTTAGTAACACATTTTGATTTTGTTAAATGGCATAGGGGTTGCTTAATGCTGTCTGTCTAGTGTGGCCCCAAGCTGAGCACAAAAACACAGCCTCTTAAACACCAAAAACTAACCATATTGCTATTACAACAGTTACAAAACCTAAAACATGTGTTATACCCCACTTTGACTTTCCCAGTAAAACATTCTCCTCTTTCAACCTCTTATTCATCTCTTTCAGCATCTTATTCTCCTCCACCAACATCTTGTTCTGTAAGTCTAGATATTCAATCTTCAGATTCTCCAATGTACTTGGCATTTGTTTTATCTCTGTATGATTAGCTTGTTCTTTAAGCACCTTGTCAGCATCTTCTTTCCACATAAAAAATTTATAGTCCATTCTCTACTCAAAAAACACATATATTAGGGATTGTAATAGTATGAATTGTAATAGTATGAATTGACATGGCAGTGGGATTGCATTTACCGGCCATAGAGGGCAGCCATGAAATTTTTGTCCAATCCGAGGACTTCTACGTCCCGCTACTCGAATGATTGAAACCATATCATGATTACAATACACGTTGCCCTCTAAATCGACTTTGAAGATTTTAGGGTTCTTGGTTACACTACTGGAAGAAGACGATGATGACTTCATATCTGGTTGTTGTGGAGAATTAGGGCACCAATTGTTGAGTTGGTGTGGATATATATACGGTCAAACAAAAGTCAGTTTTTTTTTATGACGTGTCAACCCACGTGTCATGCCATGTAAGCAAATATAGACGGTGTTAATGAGAATTAACGGCAGGCACATTTTTGGCCAATACTGTAAAAGTTTGTAATAAATTGGCCAATTTTATAGTTGGGCATGATATTGGCCAATAAGTGAAAGTTGGTAATATTTAAATCCAATAACCCTAGAAATTAAAAACACAGGGACCAAAACTGTTAAGGTGGGACTGAAACTGTTAATGATATCAAAACATAGGGACCAAAACTGCAGTTTACTCCATTTTTAATTACCAAAACTGTTAAGGTGGGACTGAAACTGTTAATGATATCCAAACTATTAATGTATTAAAAGTTGGCAAAACTGCAGTTTACTCCATAATCTCACTTAGAGATGTAGCTCTCCTACCATTCTCCACTGCAAAGCTAATTTTTTTAATCTCTAATCTAATATTACAACTCAACTTTAACCTAAATATACTACATGTATCAAGTGAGACTAGAATCTAATAACTCGTGAGAGAGAAACATACATCTTTGTCGCTTGACTATCGCCAGTAGTGCTCATCATGAAGCTAATAATCTCTCACTCTCTATGTACCCTCACATTCAAATATATATTGATTACGATATATCCTAGGCTGACTTAGAGTCCCAAGGATGGTGTTGGGAATAAAGCTCAAATTACATGGTCAACTATTGCTTTCAGCATCTTATTGAGTGCAAGGGGAAAATTGTCTTTAGTCAATAGTTTTAGTTTGGTATATTGGTTTTTACTGGTCCCAACTATTACATTTTGTCTTCCACCGGTCCCAACTATTGAATTGGCTGTCAACGGTCCCAACTTTTATCACTTTGGTAACCACTGGTCCCGTCGTTAAATTTTTTTAACGCCGTTAAGTTTTTTCCAAATTCAATACCGATGTTATAAGTCTTTTGATCGGAACTATAATATAAGTCGATTGATGGAAAATTTACCTCAAAACGGCGCTCCGAACAACGAAATAGTGCTTCAATCGGGTGTTTAAACCTAACGGTGTTTCAATCGGATGTAAAAATTTTATCGTTCAGAGAGCCTTTTCAAGAAAACTTTAACATTAATCGACACGCATTATCGTTCCGATCAAAAGACTTATAACATCGGTCTTGAATTTGGGAAAAACTTAACAGCGTTAAAAAAATTTAACGACGGGACCAGTGGTTACCAAAGTGATAAAAGTTGGGACCGTTGACAACCAATTTAATAGTTGGGACCGGTAGAAGACAAAAGGTAATAGTTGGGACCAGTGAAAACCAATATACCTTTTAGTTTTTGGCATATTGTGTAAACTTCCTAATCTTTAGGGAGGGAGAAGTGCTTAAGTATTGTTAAGTATTTGTTCTAGGTGGTTAGGCCTTAGGGTAGTTAGTGAGTATATAGAGTTAGGTAATTTGTTCATTGTAATTCGGTCTTGTAATTTCGTTTTCTCTCTTTCATTGTAATATGTTCATTGTTTCCTAAAAGCATATTCAGTTGTTTATGTTCAAGATTAGATTATCTCTTGTTTTGTGTTTATTTCATTCATTTTGATACCACAATAGTAATAAGTGGTATCAGAGTCATGGATTTGGCGCGCTTAACCGAGTGATTTCGGTTTTGATTGGTGTTGAATTGATCTTCGATTCAATCTGACATTTTTCATAAAGTTTTTTTGGCTCAATATTTTGGTTTCGATTTGGCTTAATATTTATTTTAGAATAATATTTTGCATGTTTCATTACAAAGATCATGAAGAATCTACCAAAAATAAGTAAGTACTTGACATTATTATGTGAACCAGTTAACAAAATTATCATAAACAATTAAAGAAATTAACAAGTTTGCAAACTTTTAATACAAACTAAAATTTAAATGGTCGACTAAGAGATATTAGCATAAACGTATAACAAAATTAGGGTTTCAAAATTTATAAAATCTAAAACCAATAAAATAAAAATATAACATATAAAACCTTTAAATAAAGGGAAAATACCAATGGGGTTAGTGACCCATTGGTAACACAATTGTGTTAGGAGTATTAGGTTAAGGGTTCTAGTCCTACTAACTATAGGTTGTGGTGTATTTCTCCTTAAAAATCAAGGTGTTAGTGTTAAAAAAAATAAAAAGAAAATGTCACAAAACATAACCAAGTTTTAATTTTTTTTTTCCAATTAAGTCACACAAACTTTGTTTTGTTTTAATTAGGTAACTTACTTTTAACTTTTGTTTCAATTAAGTAACTTATCTTTAAGTTTTGTTCCAATTAAATCACTCAAACTTTGTTTTGTTTCAATTAGGTATCTTAACTTTTAGGAAAATGTTCTAATCCTGAATAATTAACTGGAATATAATGTAAAAAATTGATTTTTAATATTCAAGTTATAATAAAAAAACATTTTTTGCTTTCTTTTATTAAATTTTGGAATTTCTTAAAATTTTCAGTTCTTAAAAATGTTTCGTAATTTTTTTAAAAAAATCACAGATATAAGATTGAAGCATTAAAGTAAACATAAGTTATTTAATTGAAACAAAACAAAGTTTGAGTGACTTCGTTGGAACAAAACTTAAAAATAAGTTTACCTAATTGAAACAAAACAAGGTTTGAGTGGCTTATGTGGAAGTAAAGTTAAAAATAAGTTACCTAATTGAAACAAAACATAGCTTTAGTGACTTGATTAGGATAAAATCGAAAGTTGGTTATATTTCTATAAAGTTACCTCTTAAAAAACGAACACAGATGAACATAACAGACGAGCATAAATGAATACATTACTGAACGTTCACGAACATAAATGGACACATTGCTGAATGTTTAAGAACATAAACTAACGCACGCCACATTTGTTCATGTTCGTTCGTTTAACTTAACAGACGAAATTTCTTATCTATGATCGTTTGTTTATTAAACGAACGAACAACCACAAATGAACATCCTGCCGAATGGTTCACGAACTGTTTGCTGAATGTTCAGTTCGCTTCCGGCCTTAGATAGGAGAGCTCCCTTTCAATGTGTGGACTATGTCTCTTTATATAAAAGATAAGTGAGCTATACTACTATAAACTGAAATTTATTGGGCTTAAACTATTCAGGTCGGCTCATCTAGGGCCTAATGGTATCCTCGAGATGTAAAGTTAGTTTAACCAAAATATATAACCAATAGACAAAAGTTTCTTTTTATTTGACTGCATATTTTTTGTGACACGAGCTAATCGAGATCGACTAGCTAAAATCTAAAATCAAACCCAGCTCAAACAAGTTTAAGCTTTAAGCCCCTAAGTTTCACATAATGAAGTCATCTACTTTTACACATGTACCATAGCTCATAGGTATTAGTTTTCTAATAAGCTCTTTATCTATTTTAACATTTAGTTTTTCAAAACATCACACCAAGCCCATAACGTTTAGTTATTCACCGGGCACAAACAATCGACTGTAACAATAATAAAATATATTTTATTACTAGAATTTCAATGGAGATTACATATGGGAGTATCAAACACCGTGGTATACTGTTTAAATGGTAAAAATAGTGGTAGAAACAATGACATAATAATAATACCTTTCTAACCTATTCCACATCATAGTAGATGATCAATCAACTTTAAAGACGTAAAAATACATATAATCAACCAAACTTCTCATCCCAAACTGCAGCAATTATTCAAAACAAACAAACCATCATTAATTCGGTAGTAGAAAACTAATATGCGTTGGTGAATACTATTCATGTCTCCAAAAATGGCATATTGACACCAAAAAATAACATTGCAATTTGGATATCGAGTTTCAACTTTTGAATGTTGTTATGTTCAGCAAAATTAATTATAATAAATAAACAAACAAAAATACCCAGGTAAAAAATCTCGCTCGTATGTTTTAGCCGAAGAAAACTATACCAATTTAGAATATTAAGGTTTTCTTTAAAATTTCTACTTTTTCTTCCATTTTTATTAAATTTAAGGATGATGTATGCCGGTTCCATACCTCAGTTGAAGACGAGATCAAAGATGTTAAGGTAACACAACAACACCTAGGCTGAGGCCTGCAAGACCACAACAATCAAGTTGAATCAATTATAGGTTTATAGCATATTTAATACACGCCTATAAAAAGAGTCGTTGATCACTACAAAACTAATTTGGTCAGCACTACATACATGTACTTATGTGATTTTACGAGTTTCTACTTAAAATTGGTTTTGTATATTATCACGTCCAAATATAAAAAGGCACTTTAGCTATTTGACGTGATTAATATTTTACCTTTTCATCCACTGGGGTGAACAGAGCCTTGACGGTTTCAAAAACTTCTCCAACAGGTTTGGCAGCATCAATCTGAGAGCAAATTTTGCAGATTGTTATAACTTCAACACATTTGAAATTTAACATTGAATTCAAGGGAAGACAAACAAACTTTAAAGTAATAAAGAGGGGATTTATATTTGTTTACCTTTCTGACCTTCCCCTTAGAGTTGTAATGTTCAATGACCGGGAGACTAGATTCCAGAAAAACTTTAAAGCGCTTCCTAATCGTGTCAATATTATCATCTTCTCTACCCTTCATACAGAAATTAAAAGGTTTTACAATGGGAAAATAAATACCAATAAATATATAAAGGACTAAAAAGTAAGTATATAAAACATGCAGACCCAAATTTAAACCATGAAAACAGCATAATCATGAGAGCACACAGTTCTCTACTTAAAACTGTTTTTGTATTAAAATCCTTACAATAAAAAAATATCTAAATCTATGAATAAAAAACAGATTTGTAACCTGATTGCGACTCAAGAGACGTTTCTCCATCTCTTCCTCAGGGCAATCGAAGAAAAGAACAAACTCAGGTACAATTCCAGTCTGCAAATCATGAAATATACATGATTAACACATTGGATTAAGAACATCTTGGTGAAGGTTAATAAAATTTATAAATACAAAACTCACAACTGCTTCAAAGGCTGCACGGTTTTCTTCATTACGTGGGAATCCATCAATTAAAAATTTGTCATTTTCATTTTCCAAAATTGCTTTTTCAAGAAGCTTGATTGTTACTTCTGAGGGAACAATCTTTCCCTCCTTGATCATGTTCTGAATCATGGTGCTACAAAATATTATAAAAAACTTTTAAGTTGAGAAGCAATGTTGATGATCTTTTTATTCTTTAAATAACTCTTCATCACTGAAACATAAATAATCATAAAATATAAACCACTTTACCCGTTTTCAGAACCGGATTTTATTTCGGCCCGAAGAAGATCTCCAGCACTAAGATGAGTATACCCAAAATGCTCCACAATGTTTGCACATTGTGTACCCTTTCCACTTCCTGGGCCACCTGCTCAATATTAAATTAGTGAGAACATTATAGCATCGAATCTAGACACACGTAACTTTTTGGAGAAATAGTCAACGCAAGGAAATTATAAACAAAACACTATTCATACAGAGAGCAGTAGAGAGATGATAAAACCAAAGTTCTCACCAAGGACAAATACAACCTTGGGCTTCTTTTGAGCAAGGGTACTTTCAATTGCTTGCTGCAATCAGAAATGCATAAAGATTTTGGTTACGGGATTTATTTTTCTGGGATTCACAGAATGAACAATTATGATGCCATGTTTCATATCTTAAACTACCCTTTGGGCGCTTTCAAGTTTCAACTCATTTTATCAGATTCCTCTTTTAAGTTAAATTTTCTTATGTCACCTGTTGATCAATTTGAGATTTAAAAGCATATGCAAAATTGACCCATTCACATGTAAATGATCAAAATTTGCACCTTTACTTGAAAACCTTGATTATTATAATGCCAAGTTATTGACAGGAATAGACCTTGTCATGTGTGGAATTCTTAGATCAGGGTTAAAAATTATTAAAAAGTTTATAATCGAACAAGCAAAAAATAATAATGATTAACAAAAAGATCTTTTAAAAATAAGAGAATAAAAGGAGTACCTTGTTTGCAGCTTCAACAGTCCCCATGAGTTAGAGTTTGTATAAATAAATTCTGCACCCAAACAAGAACCTTGAAGTCAAGATCTTTGTCAAAATTATTAACAAAATATTTAAGTTGTCAACTTGTTGCTTATAAAAATATATTTTATTCTACCTAGTATGCATCCCCTTAACAACAGGGGAAACGAGTGCAAATGGACTTTAAACAATCATTCATAAACTTTAGCCCCAAAACAACTACAAAATGACAACAAAAATAGACAAATGATCCTAAAAGGCATAATATTCTGGTAAGAATCAATAAGGATGCAATGCGTTGACAGTATCTAAAAGTAGAATTTTAGGCAAGCCTGAGGAACATGCTACTAACTTGTCTCTTTTGCTCTCTAATCTCTATAATCATTCTTAAATACATTATGGCATAAAAATGTTCTTGCAGATACACATAATGTTGACAATATATATAAGTACGGTCAAAAAGTATAGCCAACAAATCTTAACAAAATCATCCAACTATTTAATACAGAATCAAAACCAAAACTAACGTCAAAGTAACGGAGTAGTATTACTTTTATACTAGCATCACAAACAAGACATTATAAAAGATTAAAACTTCAAGTAGATCCAAGACCTACAAACAGAGCACATATAAGAAACAGCAATTTCAAAACAAATACACCTAGATTCAAAATGTAAACCAACAAATCCAACTCAAAATCATGATCCAATCAGCAATGGGCATAAGCAACACCACACTAACAACTTAAACAACAAATAATAACAGATCCAAAACTTGAACCAGATCTACTTATGTAACAATGTGTCAAGTCCAGATCTAAACACTAAACTCTCATCTCTAACACAATCACAAGCTACAACAATTAAACACTAATCAGATCTTGCTCAAACTTCTATTTAACAACTTAACAGCCATATACAACATTCAACTACATAATTCCCTAAACAATCCTACAAATGATTACCAAATCACCACAGATCACTGCATAAAACCATCAATACAAACCTAAAACATCACATACAACACTACTAACACCAAAGCTAATTCACATACGTACAGATCAACTAAAAACCATCAAATTTGAACAAATAAGAGCAGTTTCAACATAAATCACAACATGTTGGATAAAAAAGTAAAGGAAACGTGATGAATCAGATTAATAGTGGTGAACAAAACGAAACAATTGAAGAAGATCTAGGAAATGAAAGCGGTGATAAACAGATCAAGGATTGATATATGAAAATCTTATGAAGATATAATAAGAGGATTGAAAACTCACCGGAATGAAGAAAAAACGTGGAGATATTATTATTGAATGAAAACTAGAGGCGATGAAAGATCTGAGAGAGAAAATTGCGTTTGAACGTGTCGGTTTGTACTGCTATTTAGGTGCTCTTGTTCTTTATATAGGCTTCTTCTACCCTTCGTCTCCCTCTTCCATTGGTTGATATATAAGTGGAGAAATTATTTACATTCTTTCTACCCGTTTCCCACCGCTTTCAATACCCGAGTGAGATTCTGTACTGATTTTAACGTTTTAAGTCTAACTTATTTAGTAAAAAAGAAGGATATTTGTGTTTATATTGCTTTATATATATTAAAACTAATTTAAAAGCTGTTTGGTAAAATCTAAATCATTAAATGCTGAATGGTTAAGAGATCTGAACCATTAACTGACTCTATAATGGGAGGGATATCGAGGTAGAATTTCAGGTGATGGTAAGTTTGGTATATGTTTCATTCAGTTCTATTCAGGATCTTTCAATCTCTTAACCATTAAGTACTTAAATGAACCATTCAGAGACTTTTTTATGAAACAAACGCTCTAAATGCTAAATGATTTAGCACTAAACTGAACCAATGAGATAAAGCAACCAGTCCCTTAGGTAGGATGAAAGTTAGTTTAACATCTTGGTAATAATACATTTTCGATTGACTTAGTGTTTTATTTGGCATATGGTATTGTTATAGACCTTTCAATATGATTGACTGGTTTACCGTCCTTTGACCAAAGGATTGGCAATACTTGATTTCGTTATGTTTGTTGCAAATTTTAAGGTCGCTTTCAATTTTTTGTTTAGATTTTTAACGATTAAAGCGTGTATTTTTAGAGTATGATACGTGGTGGTTTAAGAGTCAATCAGTGGTATTTTCACTATCTTGTCTTGTAGTACAATCTGTTTTTATGGTTTAAGTATGGTTTAATAACATGCCTTGTATCTTGGCAACTTTTTATTAGTCCATATTTAAAAGGGTGTTGGAAAAGGTGGAGTGGGGTTTAAGAGTCAATGAGGGATCACTTTGAGTACATGTGGAGTCATTTTCAAGAAGGATGAATTAAGTAAGAGTTTTTTTTCTTTGTTTTTCTTTTTAGTTTCTTTTTTTTTAACTGCTTCTTTTTTGTAACATGTAAACTAACACACACTTTAGACCTAGTTGTAAATCTCACCAAAATATATTCCACTAAGACTAAAACTTTCTTCCACTTATAACATAAACACATTTCTACGTAACCTATCAGAATACTAATAAACTATAATTCTTTTAGGTATTGTTTGTTTTTACAGAAAATGCCTACGCATGCTTTTATAACGCTGTGCAGGCCACGTGTAGACATTGTCATATGCAGACTGTTTGTTTTTTTTTAAACCTTTCATTGAAAAACATCTTCACGATCTCTTCCTGGTGTAGACTTTGACCAACCACTTCTAATATCTTCTAAGGTCTGCAGAGGGTTAAACACCATCGCCAGTACCACCATCACCATCCACCACCAACCACCATTATCCACCACCCACCATTGTCCACCACCACCATCTAGTACCATCACCATTACTGTCTCCCACCACCACCTCTAGTTTATTTCAGCAGATTGTAAAAAGTAAAAAACAAATAGTCTTCTTTGTGCATACTACAGATGTTTGGTCTACATCTTCTTTTGCAGATGTCTGCAGATGTGATCTGCAGACTGCAGACATTTTCAAGAAAAAAACAAATGTTACATCTATAAAATAATAAAAGAAAACAAAGTTTGTCAAGTGTTAATATCTTATTAATCATCTCTTTTAATATGTACATGTGTCACTTTTAAAAAGACTCAATTCCATTTGGCATTATCTCAATTGATTCATATCTCTCCTTTTAAAATAAATGGTGTTTGAAATTTGAAATTCATAAGAAGTTGTTATTAAAATTTAATTTTTTTAAAGCCCTCTCTCTCCCAAATGTGTTTACCTAACTTGAGGTTTTTGGTGACGGAGTAGAAACGGTGCGGTTTCTCTTCATCTTCATTTTGAAATTCACAGAACAATAATAGATCAAATATTCCTTAATTTAAAAAAAAATTAGATATAGATACATATATAATTATAAGTTTTTTGACATAGGAAGATAATCAATAGGTTATATTTTCTTTATTTTATGTTGAATTCAAAAACTCAAAATTAAATCTTTGTAATATTATCTTTTTAGCGTTTTTTTAGTCAGTAGTCTTTAACTTTTGTGGCTTTTGTGTTAATAGTTAGACTTACTCAACATACAAATTCATGTTTTGAACTTGGAGTCTCTCACTCTTTCCTGATCAAATTTTAGAAACTTTGTTTAAACTAGAAACTTTGTGAAGTTTATGTCAAAAAAGAACGCTTATATTCAAACTAGAAACTTTGTGAACGGGTCAAATTAACCCGTATGAAGTTTATGTCAATCTAAGGACTAAGGCATACGTTACTCATTATATATACGTCCAGAGAGTTAAGGTTGGAGTGACAAAGCAAGTCACGGAGATATGCCCAAACCATTGTAAGTGGTACTCATCTTTTCATTAAAAATGATCCAATTTGTGGCTAATTCTGAATTCGTGTTTTTATAAATGTTAGGCTCTTTTTTGGTTGATTTTAGTAGTTGCACATTATTTAGAATATGTATTAAATCTACTTTTAAACCCTCTAGCATTTTATTCATAATTATATAACTACAGAGACGTGATATTTGTGATTTGTATTATTATAGCTATGAATATGTATGTTATTATGTAAACATTTCTTAACTTCAATTATAAAATTAAAATGTTATATGTATTTAATACCAGAATTATAATTTGATTTAAATATGATTCGGACTTAATCCCGTGTTTCACACGGGTATCTAACCTAGTTAGTAATATAATAAATAGTTGTATAATGAGATGCAAATAATTAGAGGCTATCATAGCTATTTAATTTTTTATTATAATTATTAAAGTATTAACCGTATCTAGTTTGGTCTAGTGTGTATCTAACTTTCTTTATATTTAATTGTAACTGATAGCTCATTGATAACATTTTTGTGTTTCGAGCACTAAGTCACAATAAGAATAACAACGTCTAATATTGTTGTTATATAAAGAGTTAATTATGTGACACCCCGCCCGGCGGCGAAAACACCGGGCTGTCATTGGAATTGGATATCAATAGTAAACAAAGCACATGGTATTTATTTATTAAGTTTAATAATGATGTAGTAAGTTTAGCACAAGAGTCTTAAATGGATACGACAAAAGTAATAAAACCGAAACAGTAAATGCAATTGTCTGATTTATTATTCTAGGTCCAAGGCAATACTATGTCTTGGCAAAAGCAGCAAAATAATCATAAGTATCACCTGAAACATGTGAAAATAAAGTTAGCTATTTAAAGCTAGTGAGTAAACCACAAATTGATACATAGTAATACAGAAAATCCGAGATCATCATAATATGTTGCGCAAGCTTATATGCATAGCTATTTCATATCATTCTCGACCATGACCCCTTGCACACATATTGTAAACCATAACTGTAACGTAACTTGTAGCCATTTATCATGAGGAACCAACTCATGTATTAACTACTGATAACTTTTAAGCAACCGTCACGTAACCGTCTCGATATTTAAGTTATCAATAATTATTTAGCAACTTAGGGACATGACATTGTAATAGCAACTTGTATCATTATATAGCAACTTGTAACATCGAATCGCAACTTGTAACATTGTAATTGTATGGACGGGTTTAAATCACATATCGTTGTTGTACATGTAGGTGGGTTTGTCAGACCATTAGCGCTAACATTGTACCGCTGGGATTACAAAGTAACAATACTACTTTAAACTACCACATAAGGATTGCATCTTGCTGCAGACAAGACTAACACATTTTATGATCTCTTTTGAAAGCAAAATAGAAAATAGAAAACATTGTATAGAAATTGAACACATTTCAGCCCCAAAAAGTAAAAGTAAAAAGGGGAGTGAATTTACTCACCTTGAACTAGGGCACGAAACAAATAGTTAATAGTTCTGAATTGAAACGAGGATCGTCAAAATATTAGAATCACCTAATTAAATGACAATCCTAACTTAGTAAACATATTGTATAGAAACTAGCATTGAAAAAATAGAAGTCAAAGGAAATTAGAATTCTAGGGTTTCGGATTGGGATTTGGGGGTTTTTCATTAGACGACTAAAAATATATAAACTCGTTTATTTCGAATGATAGCAATAAAAATTATAATTATTTTGATAAATAATAGAAACTTCAATTAGATATTTTTAACAATTTAAGTAATGTCAAAATACATTATATAATTTAGAAATACTCTTAAAACGTTTATATAATTTTGAATTAGATAAAATTCTATACGAAACCTTATTTGTATAACATTTATAAAATTTAATTTATACAACGTAGTGGTTTTATAAAACTAATAAATTTTGACAAGTTACATTTTTATATATGAAAAGGGTTAGGATTTATATTATGCAAACTAGTTAAAATTAATAAATGTATTAAAATCAATAAAATTATGAGTTTGGGGAGCCTGGGTTCGAACCCGGGTCACCCTGGTTCAACGCAAGTAGCACAAACCAGACGCGCTATGTTACTTTGTTGTTTAAAATTGGATCAGAATTGGTTTTAACAAGTTTCAAATAAATCCCCCATTTAACACATAAACCCTAGAATCATGACTCCATCAATTGCATCAGATTCACACAACGAAACCAGAAATTTGTAGAGGGGTTTTGATCTGCATAAGATAAGGATCATTTTCATGTATATAACTTACCGGTTGGTTGCCGAATTGGAACGATTGAGACGAAGAACAGGGTCGACTGTGGTGACAATCACAAGGGATTTTTGGATGCTTAAACCAGAAATTGATGTTACAGGGAGCAAGTTCGAGTAGAGGAGAGTGTAAGTGTCGAATGAATTGGATTAATTTGACCAGAAACTATACGTATGAGTTCGAGTTAGTGTACGGGTTAATTGAGATTAATTAGGTGTTAATTTGCCAATTAAAATCTGATTAATCGTTTCAGACAGATTGTAAACGTTGAGATAATCGTTTTGGTTGATTGAATTTAATAAATTAGAGCGTTTTGGTTGAATTGATTATGTGGGTTTATGGTTCGGTTTTAGAACACGAATTTAAGAGGCAATTTGTTGTTTAGAATCAGATTAAGGGTTCGAAACAGATATGGAACGAAGTGAGGACGATTTTTATAGGTTTTAATTTGATTAAATGGAGTTAAAAACCGGTTTTTGGTTTCGCCGGAAAATCGGCGCCGGTGGCCGGAGTTGGTCACCGGAATCACGGGCTGGATGTGGGACGAGGGGGGTGGTTTGGGTAATTTTAATTTTACAGTTAAGCCCCTTCAAGTTCCAATTGTTTGTTATTAATAATTTAGAATTATAAGTTTAGTTTTAAAGTTTGCATAAATGGCCCAAAGTTAATTAATATATATTTTAACTAACCAATCTAACCGAGTTGAGACGTAACGATTATATAAGTGATGTTTTTACGTTTTTCCTTCGTTCTTGACGTTAATATTTATTTCAAGACTTTAATACATTTTTATTTTTAATAATCTTTATAAAATTTGTTTTATAAAATACCATATATATATATATCTATAATGTATATATTTACTTTGAAGATTAAATAATTGTATTTAGTATTTAATTAGTAACCGTTGAATAAGATTTTGGTCGTTATACATTAAAGACGAGGATGACGTAAGGTTCGACATATTTATATGTATATTTTTAATAACGAGACGTTCCATTTAAAGGGATAATTACGAGTACATTAAAGATGGATGATCTCGGTTTCGAGTCGGGCATTCGGGTTCGAGTTTGGGGCAGATGTCACAAATTACATAAATGGGTCCTATGGTTTATTCAAAATAACAAGTTTGGGTACTAAGGTTTTTTTGTTGCAAGTTTGGGTTTGATCTTTTAAATTTTAACGAGTTTGGGTACTAACACTAACAAGCGTTAGTTGTTCTGTTAACTTAAGGTTTTTTAATATTTTCATATTATAAGGGCTATTTATAAAAATTTTTATTTGTAGTTTACATAAAATATTATAAGATAAAAATATAAAAAATAAAATAGTCATTTTCTTACCATATTTTCTATCACTGTCCACTAATTAGCACCACTGATGTGATCTAGACTATATATAAATATTTCCTATACTTTTGATAGTTTTTTGGTTTCTTTTAATTGGATTTATTCGTAATTAGTTCATATTTGGATTTTAATGATCTGAAAAGAATATGAGCTAAAATGGTGTATTTCAAACTAAACTTGAGATCGCAAAGTGGGTTTCACATATTATTGTTATGAATTATCCTTAAAGGTTTGAGTATTTATCATAATCATTTGCAAATTTAAAGTGTTAAGTAAAGCAAAAAAAACAAGCAAATTCGAATACTAGAGTGAAGCTCACGTGAAATTTCTCATTTCAATAATGTTATTACTTGTCGATTATTTTCTTACCGTATTTTCTTTCAAGAACCATTAGCTAACACCACAAAACCTATTCATAAGCCTAGTAGCACCAACCTAACCATTTAGTAAGAGTTAGATGGTGTCGATTAGGATAACACGGAGTGTGATGGTGTAATGAATGGTGAAGAAGTCGCGAAATTGGGACGATGATGGGTTTCAACGGTGGCGAATGAGTGTTAGTTAAGGTTGGAGCTTGGTGAATCTGTTGGTGATAGTAATTGGTGTTTGTGATGGATGACTGTGGTACGGTGAATCGAGGTGGATGGTAAGGTTAGAGGGTGTCGAGTGGTGAAGGAAATAATACGGGTTGACGATGATGATGGTACGGGTTTCTAGATAATATAACTCTTAATGGCCGAGTTAAGTTACTTATGTCAAATAGTTGTGAAAAAATATAAGGTGGTGCTAACCGACGTCTTATGAATATGTTGATAGTGCTAACTAGTGGTTCGTAAAAAAAACAAAGAAAAAAATGAGTGTTTTGTTTTAAATTTTATCGTATGATATTTCATGTAAGTTACAAAACAAGTTCATCAATCATAAATTAATTTTATAAATAGCCCTTCAAATGTGAAAAGATTAAAATGCCCTTGAAGTTAACTATAAAACTAACATTTGTTAGTGTTAATACCCAAACTTGTTACAAATTAAAAAAACAATATCCAATCTTGTAACAAAAAAACCTTAGTACCCAAACTTGTTACTTTTGGTAAACCACATACACCATTTGTGTAATTAACTCTTATATAAAAAATGTAATTGTACAATAATTTAATAATTTTTATTTCACATTATAAAAACCAAAGTAAAAAATTTTCTTTTTTTTAAGTTATATATATGCATTTTTTTAATCATTTTATTACACGTGATCACTGAAATAATAACTTGATTTATTTTAAAATATACTTTTTTACAGCAATAACTAATTTTCTAAAGATAAATACATTACACGTTGTTAGCCGTGCACAAACCGGGTTATTTTAGGAACCGGTTCAGGGTAGGAACTGGTTCCGGTTTTGGTCAACAAAGTCAAGAACCGGGTAGGGTCGGGTTCGGTTCCGGGTATAATCGGGTATTTGACCGGGTTTTGACCGGTTTAGCCGGGTTTTTTTCGGTTCCGGGTAGGTTCGGGTCCGGTTTTGACCGGGTTGAGGTGGAACCGGTTCCAGCGGTTCCGGTTCGGTTCCGGGTATGGTTCCACTTTCTTGGAGAAACCGGAACCCATGTGTACCCTACGGTTCGGGTACGACCGGTTCCGGTTCGGGTACACCGGGTCGGTTCCGGAACCGGTTTTTTTGTGCATGGCTACACGTTGTTATAAGATTTTAATATATCTAAAAAACAATAAAATGTGTGACAAACATAAAATGTCAGGTCTAGACGTCTCACATAAAAGAAGCCGTGATATATATAAAAACGTGCATTCACCTATATAAAATTTTATTTTCGTTGGATCTTCTTAATCCTGGCCAACAACCATTAATTGTCGGCTTATTGGTAAATTTGGTAAGTTGAGAGTTTTAACTTTTAAGTCTAAGTTCTAATGGTGCACTAGTAAAAAAACATGTAAACACATTTTTGAAAACTTTTTAGTTTGTGTTAGTTATAGTCAGGGCCGGTCCTGAGGATTTTGGTGCCCTGTGCGGGCCAGGAAAATAGGGCCCCCTTCCCCGAGCACCATCACACTAAGTTATATAAACCAATTATTTTTAATTTTTTTCTCTCTAGTTTCTTGAATTCTTGTCTCCAAAGATCCAAATCGTCACTACTCCCCAATTCCTAGTCGCTATCTACCAAAAAATTGAACTTTTTTTTCTGCTGGCCGCTGCTTTCGTATTTTTTCAACATCGAACAAAAAAAATTAAGAGTTTTGTGGACTTGTTATGGACTTATGGCCATGTGGGCTTTTAGTGAAACTAGTGGGCTTTTGAAATTAAAAAACAATAGGCTTTTGTGACAAATTTTCTATCCTACACATAAGTTTTATAAAAAAAATTATATAATAATTTTTTTTTAAAATTTGGTGCCCCCGTCGAGCGGGTGCCCTATGCGATCGCACACGGTGCACCCCCTCATAGCCGGCCATGGTTATAGTTTATTCCTACCATCATCAAACTCGCTTTTCTATCGTAAATTATAACCGTTTGTGTTAATAACTTGTAAAAGAAAATAGTGTTCGTGATAAGTACAATAACCTTTTATACGGGATTTCATGATCTCGGTATACTACTATAAGTAATAAATTTAACATCAAACCATTACCAACACTTGTTTAATTTAAGTAATTAATAGCAGCGTTAGATCACTCACTATTATGATTTTTTTGAGAGGTTTTAGGTTTGGTTGTGAAGTTTGAACAACCCAGGTCACAACCTTAAAATTGTAGAAATCGTTTGCCACATGTCACCATTTAGGTGGTTCTTCAATTTAATTATATATTTCTTTTCTTTTTCTAACAATTAAATACATGTATAATTTTGTTCTCCTTTTTTAATATATAAGTTTTAATATTTAACTTCTAAAAAATGTAAACGCACCATTGTATTTGTTTCTTGTTTTTTTGCATACAAGTACAACTTTATTAAAAACCTAAAAAATTTATGAAAAACGTAGTTGTTACTTGTTTTAATACCAGCCTATTTTTCATGTATTTTGGTGAATAGTTTTTTTCATTTGTTATATATTTTTACTTAACATATAAAAATTTATTTAGATGGATAGACTAAGATTATTTTTTTGTATTATAAAAAATAATTTTAAACTTTATTTATTTTATAAAAAGTTGAGTTGGGTTAGATTGAGTTGTGAGAGTATATAACAATTGAACTAAGGTGGTTGTGTAAGAGAAAAAATTAATTAAAAAAAAAAAATTAGGTTGGATCAACCCTATGTGACATTGTTTCTTTAAGAATTCATTATTCACCCCACATTTACATTTCTCAATTAGTAACGATTACAAAATATCGATACCATATATTATAACTTTAATTTTGCCTTTATCAAAGCTACTTTAAATTAGATATCATATCATCGCCAAATATATAGTTTGTGTATTAAAATATGTTATAGAATAAAACATTATGCCGAGTTTGATTTACAACTGAAGTATGAATATATCCGTGAATATTTATATAATATCCTATATATAGAGTATTTATTGATTAATATTCTTCACTACTAAAATAATCTTGATCGTAGTTAAGAATATGAATTGATAAAGCTACTTTTTAATGTTGAATCGTTTAGGTTTTTCTTGGTTTCTTGCACCTCATGGGAAGCTTCAACCATTAAAAAAGCCTTACATTTGTTACTTGATCTTAATTAGGTTAATTCCTAAATTTGTTTTGACAATGTGAAACTAATGACTCGTGTTGGTATAGTGTGAAAATTTATATATTAATTTAATCATAAACATGGGTTCACAAGTTAAGTTTTAAAAATGCTAAAAATATTCAAATTTACTTCACACAAACAGCAAGTGTACTGATCATACGCAAATCTAGCCGGATTTGAAAAGTTAAATTTTAATTAACTTATATTAACTTAAGTAAATATGCACTAAGGATAAAGATAACTAATAATATAAAACTTCATTAATAACTAACCTAAACTAAAACTATATATACGATGAAACTGACAACAAAATTGATACGAAAGTTTTAAGTATAAGGGAACAACTATCTACACAAAGAATCCGATTGGTAATGCTAATGCACTCGGGTAAAAGACAATTGAATGATATCGGCATTAAAAATACGACTAACTCGGGAACTTAAAGAATGGTAGATATCTTGTTGGTCTCGCTGACAAAACTAAAGGAATCCTAAGGGATGTGTGAAGCTCACCGGTTTGTAGAATGAATCTCATGTCGGTCTCACCACGCTAAGTACTTAAAATCTGGATATCCTCTCGGTCCCACCATAAACAATACATACAAAAAAGCAAGGAATGCAATGAGTAACCTAAACATACCGATAATCGAATAGCAATGATCTTATAGAAACTAAAGTATAACTCACTCTCATACAATTAAGACCTAAAAACCTACAAGCAAAGACTACCTGACAATCTTATCTCTGGTTGATCTCAAGAATTGGTAGAACACTAGATTTAAGATTTACATTATCTATTCATATGGTTTATATAGGTCTATATTCAACCACAATAAAATTAAAACACCAAGTAATGACCTAAACATGCACCCTAATTAATAAATTAACAAACGAACATGAACAGGTGCCAATTCGGTTCGGTTCAATTTGTTTACAACCCTATTCACGTGGGCTCGTGCTTAATTTTAGTTTTGGGGCTTTAAAATATTAAATTAAAGACAAAATTACAAAAATCGTCCTTTATTTATATATCAATTTGCTAGTTATGTCCTTAATGCAAAAAAGTTGCATTTTGCATCATTTATTTCTTACGATTGTTACATCATGCGTCCTTTAGGCTAACCACCGTCTTTTTTACGTTAAATGGCCCATGTGCCCCTCACGTGAGGGGCAAGTCTGTCATTTTACACATTTTTAAAACTTCTTTAATATATGCATAAAGTTTAAACAACTAACTAGAGTTGAAGGACCAAAATATAAAATTTACATTTAATATACCCAAACCTTTCCACTCCCATTTACCCGGTTACTCTGGCCAAGCGACGGTCGGAACTCCGGGAGCCATAAGACACATTTTTAAGCTGTTTTACTTTTGGTTAGCACCTAAACCTCTGAATCGATCAACACCATCTCATTCAACAGCTGCAACCAAACACCTCTGAACGCTCCTACCTCTAAATCGGTCAGAGGTGTCTTCTCATTGTTAGGTGCAACTTCCAATGTGGTGTAGTGGTAACAGGCTTGGATTCTCCGAAAGAGACCCAAGTTCTAGTCCCACTACCACCACTTTGGAAGGGGCAAATGGGGGCAATGAAGGGAGACTTGTGGCCAACATAAGTTCGATCTCTGAGCCAAATGGGTTTTACCGCTAGCTTGTTGTCGTGCCTACGGGCGGACGGGCTAGTGGGTTTCCCCCGAATTGGAGTTGGTTTAATAGGTGAGCTTCGGCTACCCAGCGCTGTCTGTGTTCGCAGAGCGTTTGGGGTCGCCTTTCGCCATTGGGTTACCCCGGGTAGCCGGGCTTTATTCGTTTCGCTGTCCAAAAAAAAAAAAGGTGCATATTTATGCATTATTTGTAATGCATTTAGCATTTGTTTTCATCATATTTCATGCATTTGACCCGTTAATTTCATAATATTTTGTAAATATTAGTTTTGGTGGGATAGAACTTACTTTGGTTTGTTTTTGTTTGATTTGTAGGTGTGTAGCGGTTGTGATAGGTGACAAAAGGATTTCGGAAGGATTACGGATGACAAAAGTTTGGAGCTTGAAAAGAAATAGTGTAACATACACTTCAGACGGTCGTATAGAGTTTATGTACAAATTGTAGACGGTCGTGTGAACCTGCTGTTTGGAGTAATGAAATTTCTAAACCTTAGGATTTCTCATTTCTTATTATCTCATTGGGTTGAAGTTAAAAGTAGAAAATAAAAAGTTAAAGTCTTTGAGTTGGGCTTGAAGAATTGAGAAAATAAAGTGTAATTAATAAAAAAGAAAAAAGAAAAATATATAGGGATCGTGGTCTTTTGGACTTTTTTAGACGGTTAATAAGAAGAAAAAGTCAAAGGAACAAAGGAGATAAAGGGAGTGGAGTTATACTACAAAGTCTAATTTTCTTAGAAAGTCTAAGAAGCCATGAGATGATGACATGTGACACTCTCTTAAAATTAGAAGGAAGAGTAAAGATGGTAATGTCTTTATATTTTAAGTTTCACCCTATTTTTTTAAGCGTCCATAACTTTTACATACGATATTATTTTTTTAAAAAAATTGCACCATAAAAACAAGCATTTTCTTATCTTTAAAACGCGTATAATATTCATATATAAAAAACAAAAAAAAATTCACGTTTTTTAACTCGTTGTGTTATTTGTCAAGTCACTGTGTTATTTATTCATGTCATTGTGTTATAACACAATAACCTAATGAAATAACACAATGATCTGAAATAACACAATGACCTGATGAAAATATAACACAATTACCTGATGAAAATATAACACAATGACCTGATGAAATATAACACAACGACCTGACGAAAATATAACACAACGACCTGATGAAAATATAACACAACGACCTGATGAAAATTTAACACAACGACCTGATTAAAATATAACACAACGACCTGTTGAAAATATAACACAATTACCTGATGAAAATATAACACAATGACCTGATGAAAATATAACACAACGACCTGATGAAAATATAACACAACGACCTGATGAAAATATAACACAACGACCTGATGAAAATATAACACAACGACCTAATGAAAATATAACACAACGACCTGATGAAAATTTAACACAACGACCTGATGAAAATATAACACAACGACCTGATGAAAATATAACACAATGACCTGACGAATATAACACAATGACCTGACGAATATAACACAATCTGAAAAATATAACACAATGCCTTGACTAATATAACACAATGAGCTGAAAAATATAACACAATGGCCTAACGAATATAACACAATGAGCTGAAACTTCAAAAAAAAAATTATTTTTTATATATCAATATTATATGCGTTTTGAAGATAAAAAAACGCTTGTTTTTTTGGTGTAATTTTTATTAAAAAGTATTGTCGTATGTAAAAGTTATGGACGTTTAAAAAAGAGGGTGAAATTTGAAAATGAGACAAGACTAATATACCCTTAACCTACCATTTAAAGTTATAACTATTTACCATTATGTCACCTTGTGTTTATAAGTCATTGATCTTCATTTAATATTAGATCTAATGGTCCAAATTTCTTCTTAGACTTTCTAGGAAATTTAAACTTTGTATTTGAACCTAATTCAAGGGGACGCAGCGGAAAAAAAAGGCATAGGAAGTGAATTGGATGATTGGGATTTAATTTTTGGTTGTAAACATTAATTTTTCCTTTTGATTAGTAAGTTTTTATTTTTATGTCTTATTTCTTTGTTTTGTTTAATCTAGCTATATCTGGTTAGAGACTTATTAGTTTTGACACTTGGGTATTATTTTTATGGTTTTGATTCGTACTTTTATGTGAAACTATTGTTAATTTGCTTATTGAACGACTTTGTTTGAGTAATTTTTTGGTCTTAGAAATCGGGTTTCAACCCGTTGTCAAATTAGAATATTAATGAATTTGATCACCTCTTTAATTATTCTAATAAAGTTCATCAAGTTTTAAAACATTAACAAAGTTTTAGTATTTGATCAAAAGGAACAACTAACTAGTGTTTGTCTATGAACTCATTTTAGTTATAGAGGTTATTTAATGTGATTGAACATTCCGAACGGCGTGAATGTTTAATTATAATTAGTACTTTCATCAATATTGCAACTCGCACGTTAAGATCCGAATGGCGCCAGCTAAGGGTAGCGAGTTGCCTCTAATCAACGAATGACGTTTGGTTAGACATAAGATGAAGGGGACGTCCGAATGGCGTGACGTCTAGTATTGATCAAGTCACTCAATAAAATAATCATTGCACTTCAATCGTTGATGATCATAATCCGAATCGAACCTAGAAATAACCCTTGTGTTGAAACTATTTCATAAAATTTAAATTTTCTATAAAGCTATTTTATTTCACAATCATATTTCCATAGTCTAGTTTAATTTATTCGTTTTTCTTTAATATCTAGTTTTAATCAAAACCCTCCTTTTTTATAATCATACTTGTACTTAATTATTTTTGGTATAAAAATTGTTAACACGTATTCCTAAGGACACGAATCTTACTTTCGTTATACTAGTAGGTTCACTTATATTTATTTGGTGGATTCGACACCCATCACCCATTCAGTGGTAAACAAACAGTCCCTTAGTGATAAGAGTATAGAGTCTCATAATTATGAGGTTGTAAGTTTTAATCTTGCTAAAGACAATTTCGTAATTTATTTTAGTTGTGTTAACGAAAGAATAATATAAATTTATATTAAAATAACAATATTATTATTAAAATCCAAAAAAAATCAATACGTGTTGTAAGTTGTAACGAATTCCAGTTTCTTCTAGAGGCACTTTTGTTTTTATCGTACAACTCACTAAATTTTCTAACTTGTACTTTTTATAAATAGATTATAAACGTGTAAATATAATATTATAATAAAATTATATTTTATAATGAAATTTGATTGATTAAACTTTACTTGACGTATAATATAAATTTCTGTTTATTAATCAGTAGTACCTTCCGCTAGGTGAAACTAAAAAATCTTTATGAGTCACGATCAGTAATATTAATATTCTCTATGATTGGTTTTAACGGTACTTTATTATTAATCTATACCATTGTAACCAACTCTAGCAAATTTTAAAATTTGCCAATTTTGCAATCATCATCAAACAGGATAAACGGTTTCTTCATTGAGAACAATTGGAACAAAATGGGGTGAAGCCTTTTATCGGTCGAGCTCGCCTCTTTTAGAAAAAAATCTAAATACGTATTTGTACGGTTAATTTAAGGGTGTTTATATGATTCAAATACGTATTGATTTGAGTATAGGCTCCAGCCTTTTTTAAAATAGGCTAACGCCTCTTTATGCCTAAAAATATGTAAAACAGACTAAAGCTCCGTTATTTTTTCACTATGGGCTGAAGGTCTTCACTTTTTGCCTAAAAAGTTGTAAAACGAGCTACGGACTCTGTCATTTTTTCGGAGTGGGCTAAAAGCCTCTTTAATGTCTAAACATGTGAAAACCATGCTACAGTTTCTGGCCTTTTTTGAACTATGGGTTAAAAGCCTCTTTAAATGGACAAGACGCTCGAGACTCTTTTTTACGAACAAAGGGCTAAATGCCTATTAATTAACAAAAAAATGTTACCTTTTCATATTTTTTTCTCGTTGGCTGCACTTGGTCTTTGGCTCCTTCTAGTTTTGCGTATAATAGTCTCCACACCCAAAGTACAATTTACAAAGTTACTTTTTCTCATTAACTGTACTATGGTCTCCGACAGGTCCTATGTTTGCGTACAATAGTCTCCAGCACCTAAAGTACAATTTACAAAATTACATTTTCTCGTTAACTGCACTATGATCTTTGATGCCTCCCAGGTTCACGTACAATAGTCTAAAGCTCTTGTATTCACACGTATTTATTGTATTCCTATTATTTTAACATAGGTGCACGCAAAAGGCGCAAGCCCATAAGTGCTTGGGCTTCATCCCATTCTGTGCTTGCAGGGAGCCGACAAATTGTCCCAAATGGTCTTTTAACATCTTTCTGAAAAGGGACGTTGGCGGCTGAAAACAAGCGTCAAAGCTTCTTTTGGACACATGGCAATTGTTTATTAGTAAAACGGTTTTGGGCGTCGACCATTTTTAGAATAGGCTTTGGAGACAATTCTTAAGGGACGTAATAAGGGAAAAATATTCAAGGGTACATTTTGATGGATTTAATTTCAAATGGAACAATTTGAGAATTTTCCCTTAAAGGTATACTTAGTGCTTCTTAGGTGTTTATTCTCATAAATGATCCCTCCAACGGGCGTGTTCCAGTGCTTTAGGGGGGCTTAGACAAGGTAACCCTTATCTCCATTTTGTTCAAAGTTCTTGTGGAAGCTCTATCTTCCGTCATGACAAAAGCATCGAATTTGGAAATCTTTTGTGGTCTTCGCCTTCGAATGACTGTCCATTAACATCTTACCTCTTATTTGCTGATGATATATTGTTTATTGTTCAATGTTCAATCTCTAACACTAAAGTTATTGCTCGTATTATGAGATGTTTTTATCTTGTTTCAGGTTTAAAGATGAAGGTGGTAAAGAGATATACACTGAGTCGATGTAGAAGAAAACTCAACCACAATGATAGCAAAAATATTAGGTGCCAACATGAATAGAATAAAACATTAGTACCTGGTAGTAAAGTCGTTAAAAAAAACCTGCAACATGGAAACGACACACTCTATCCATGGGAGGGAGACCAACTCTTGAAGATGATTATATAGGAGGAGGATATATAGGATTAAAAAATGAGTATCATTTTTGAATGTTGATGAAATGTTTGGTTTTTGCAGAATCGTAAACAATTTGAGTTTGATATATCATGGGCAATGTGGAAACCATGATTAAAAAAAAAAGGTTATTGATGAAAAAAATGATATTGGTAATCCAAGATCTTAAGAGTAACCGGACTAAGTTGTAATTCTTCTTTCAGATACTTACAGTCTCACACTTCCTCTCGTATTATCATAAATTTTTTAGGTCTTTATTTGTTAAAAACTATCTAATTTTATTTATGTATAAGAACAATATGTAGAATGTGAATAAAATTTAGATATGTAGAGTTTTTATTGTCTGGCCTAATCGGAACATACAATCCGAAATATAACATTAAGAAAATTTTTTATGGGTCCCATAATTTCCGACCCTTATATAAAAAGGTTTGTTATTATAAATAAAATAGTGTTAATTAGAAAACCATTTTTTATGAAGCTCTTGTACATCCAGTGAGATGTTTCCCCCCTTAAATTTATCAGTTCAAAAGTTGCGGCACATTTGTGGGCATTACATGTGTTATAATGATAACATTAATGTGTGAGGAGTGAGGGCTATGCATGATGTGACATGATTTTACTTTGTTTTACGTTCTTGACGTTCACGTAATTAACCATTAACTGGCGGATCTAGGATTTTTTTTCCGGGGGTTCGGCCTTTTAAGTGCTATAACTTTAATATAATACGACATAAAAAATTTCGGAACGGTTCGGGTCGGTTCGGGTCGGATTAGGTTCATCATATATAAAAATGCTATACAATAGTTAATATTTATGAAAACACACCGACATTATAAATAAAATAAATTACCTATAGGTATTCCCTACGAGTTGTATATTCGTTTGTAATTATGTTTAGGTTTTTCAGTTTAAAAAAACCCTAATTTATTTATATCTTAAAAAAACAAAAGATGACAAAAAGATTTAAACTGGTGACTTTTTGGGGTTGAAATTTAGCTCTTTACCAACTAAACTAAAGATTTCAGATGTAGTGATTCAATGCTCGTAATATATAGGGGTTCAATTTAGATTTTTTCTTTACCTTTCTATTAAAAATTTAAAATGTGAAGGGTTCGCATGACCCGTTGCTTCTTACATAGATGCTTTCTTGACTTGACTAGAGAGTACACATACACCACTAGTCACTTGGCTCACTTCTATACATGTTATATAGTTGTTGAAAAAAAATAACGTCTATCCTTATGTGCGCAAATCTCGTACAATTGGTATGACAAAAACTAAAAACTCATCAGACGTAAATTAAATTCCACTATTGTCCTTTTATCCAGCAAACTTTCCTACCTTCAATATCCTCATTTAAGACGTCACGACCATAAATATGTAGCTTCGCCCCTACCTTTTATGGTAGGGGTGTTCATTCAAATCGAATGCGAATTGGGCAAATTAGGCGAATCGAATTGGTCGAATTGAGACTTTTAAAAACTATATTCGTATTCGATCCACATTCGAATAAAAATGTATGTATTCGATTCGATTAAGTTATTCGAATTCGAATTAAATTCGAATAGATTCGAATGTATTCGCTTTAAAAAATATAAATAAACAAACACATCAAGTAACAATACAAATGTAGCACCAACGTAACGTAAGTTTATAAAATAACTAGGTTTAACACCCGTGTATTACACACGGGTTGAATAAAAATATTTTTAAAATATTATAACTATTTTATTCAAAAATTTATAAATAATTTTATAAATTATTATTAATCACAAAGTTTTATCTTTATTAACTCTCTTACTCAATTTTCCCTCTCAACTTTCCTTTTATAAAATAAATTATGTTTTCCCCCTAAAATTTGCCCCCTAAAAACTCTAATTTATTAGATAGATGTGCAAAACATCACTCAAACAATATGCAAAATACTAGCACATCAACAAGTCTAAAACACGTTAAAAAAAGTCTAAACTGCATAATTAAGCACAAAAAAGACTATAAACAAGTTTAAAACTTATAGAAACAACAATTAAACATTTGTCACAACATCAAATCATATTCATATGCACAAAAAACAATTAAGATTGGGTTATGGGTTGGATTTGGGTATTTTTAACTTTACATCAAGCACATTAAATTATATTCATATATAGATAATTAATTAGATATATTAAAATTAAATATTAAAAAATATATATATCTTATTCGAATTGGGCGAATCGAATGCGAATACTGAAATTCATATTCGTATTCGATCTACATTCGACAAAATTATTCGAATCGAATGCGAATCGAATTCGAATGACCAAAAGTCGATTTTGAATGGCCTTAATCGAATTTGATTCGAATCGAATTTCGAATAATTCGAATGGTATTCGAATAATGAGCACCCCTATTTTATGGTACCACGCGTAAAAATACGGTCACTCGGGCCATAAAATAAGATCGCCCTGACCATACTCAACGATTACAGTAGGTATGGTTGGGACGACCGTACTTACACATGTAACCTTGTACTAACTAAAAAAAAGTTTGGGCCGACCTTATATTAGGGTTGTTTCACAGGTATTGTGGAGGCATAATGAGGAAAAAGAATTTGACAAGGACATTTTAAGGACTTTCTATAATTAAAAGGACAATATACATAAATATTTATATAGACCAGCAAGTTATACATATTATGTTAGTATTAACCCCACCATAAAGCCCAACCTTTGCAACTCAGATGTTTACTCGAGTAATGGAATCTACTTGGTATTTCAGCTTTAGAATTTACAGCTCTCTATCTCTGACCAGTTAAACTGACCATGATTGACAAATGATGATTTCTGTGAATAACATCTTAGTTATGTGTTTCTAAATTCATCTTTTAAGTAAAAAAGAAAATAAATTTTCATTTATGGGTGGTGGTAATAAGACTTAGGTTCTTCATAAAAGACCGAAGCTTGTTCCACACTTGTGTTACTTTTGGTGGATTTAGGTCATGGAAGATTTTTGACTAGACCTTGTATAAGATTGCTAGTTTAAATCTCGAGCCCACTTGAATTTTAGTCCCATCATGTCTTATATCAGAGAGTTATACACTTATAGTGGCACAACGATTATCAATTTGTATGGTTCCCTCAGGCGAAAGCCCAAGTGAATTATAAAACTAACGCGAATCTAGTTAAAACAAATAGTCTAACCTAATCGAGACGAACGGCTTAAAAAAGAATGAGAAGATCCGAAGGTATAATCCAAAATAACAACACGATTGGCTACAATCACTCCCGTTACTAGCCATGTCATCTCCTTGTTCTTCACACAACCTGCACACATTCATCTACAAAAATGTCTACACTCGCTACTTCTCTTCACCTCTTCAATCCAATTTCACGCACAAAACCGAATTTTTCTACATTAATCCCATCTGTGTTTTCCGCTTCATCAACTTCTTATCCGATTAACAGGTATTTTTCTTCACAACTCTCAATAGATGCACCCCTTGATCAATCAACTTGTGTTGGGCATTGATTTGATTGCAGATGTGTTGTTTTTTAGATAAGTTTGTTTCATTTGTGTGCGTTTTTCAGTGGTTTATGTTTGTGTATTGAAGTAATATTGAGAGATTAAATTGATTAAATGAGTAACTTAGTTTTATTTCAGTCATGTTTTGTGGGTTTCATCATGTATCGATTTTGAAGTTATAAATCAAGATTTTTGATCTTTAGAAGTTATAAGACTAAACCAGTTAGTTGGATGTTGACTGCATTTCATAACTGAATATATATGATCTCAAAAAATTATTCATGCATAGGCCCTCTGTTTTCAAAGGCGATAGGCTCACTCAAGGCGCAAAGCGCAAAAAAAAGCGCCCGCCTGAGACAAAAAAAAAACGCACACAAAAAAATTAAAAAACATTATGCAATAGACATTAATACCAAAACCAATACCAAAATTAATACCAATACTAAACATTCAAAAGCAACAACAAAATCAATACGAAAACCAATACCAAAAACAATACCAAACATTCAAAACCAATAGCATATAACTAGAAAAAGCGATAGGCGCAATGGCCTTGCTGGGCTTTTTTTCCTCGCCTAGGCGCAAAGGCGAGCGCTTTTGACAACAGAGTATAGGCCTAACAGGTTCTCCTTGATATTCGTTAGCAGTCAAAAGGTATTGCATTTAAACCTGAAGTTTAGTTACGTTTTTTTTTGCAAATCTTGGATCTTGAATGCATATGACTATACTTCTTGGTATAGACATTTATGTGGTGGTCAGTTATATCTCAAATGTTTAAATTGAAAGTTTGAAATCGCTCAATGTGACCATCCACTCAACTTTATATTCCTTACTAGGACTGCAAGTTTTATTACATTTTCTTGTGAATTTCGCATATAAGGTGTGTATGGCTATATATAGACATTTATGCGATGGTCAGTTATATCTCAATAAGTACAAAAAAGAGTTATATAGTTGAAAGTTTGAAATCAATCTATTTGATCTTAAAGTCTACTTTATCTTCCTTACTAGAAAATCAAAATGTATTTCATGCATGCAGCAATACTTCATTATCTTTCATTGCTCCTCTTGAAGCAATCCTTTTTGACATTGATGGAACTCTTTGTGACTCGGACCCTTTGCATTTCTACGCTTTTCGTGACATGCTCCAAGAGGTAGTTTCTAAAACTGTTTGATTTCTGTTTTAGCTTTCTGAATCATATTAAAACATACATTTATCCAAAAAAGTAGCTAGTGAGCATTTGATTTTTTTATAGATAGGATTTAATGACGGATCACCTATCGATGAGGAGTTCTTCATAAATAACATTAGTGGCAAGCATAACGAAGAGCTTTGCACTGTTCTTCTTCCTGATTGGGAGTTTGAAAAAGCCATGAAATTCATGGTGGACAAGGAAGCTTTGTTTAGAAGGTAATTTGCATCATTATGTTAAACTTGAAGCCAAAAGCAAGCCTATATGACCTCAAACGTAAACATGTAAAATGACACGCCTTTGACCTTTTCATGTCCAACAAGTTATTTCTTGATTCAGCATTTTAATGTATATATTTTAAATCAAACGTATTTTTTCTTATTCGTAGTATTATTACAATTTTTACTGATTATCGTAATCATGCATGTGTTGTTGAATTATAAGCTGGTGAGTTTGACCTTTAAAGCCAAACATGTAAAAAAGTTTTTTTTTAACTGTATAGTTTTAATTATATGAGTTATATCTTTAAATGTTTAAATTGGGTGGTCGCTTTGAAGTCAATCAAGTCAGTTAATTTGACCTTGACAGTCAACTTATAACAGCACAAATAAACAGATTGGCAGCTGAGCAGTTGGAACCTATAAGCGGTTTGAACAATTTATGCAAATGGGTGGAAGATCTTGGCCTAAAACGGGCTGCTGTTACAAATGCTCCAAGATCAAATGCTGAGCTGCTCATTTCAATGCTTAAACTACAAGATTACTTTGAAGTCGTCGTTCTAGCTGAAGAATGTGCAAGACCAAAACCTTTTCCTGATCCTTACCTCAAGGCCCTAAATACACTTAAAGTTTCCCCAAATCACACATTTGTGTTTGAGGTATGAACTCAAAGCAATCATTTCTTAAAATAGGTAAGTGACTCAATATGTATGCCGTGTGTTTTAATGTGCAATTTTTCAAAAGAAATTGTGGATAGCAAAACGCTGGCACACAGTCTATGGCGAGTTCATTGACAAAAGGATTAGAGGTAACAAGATGGAGATCAGGCGTTTCAACTAATATGTAAAAACTAAATCAGGCTGAAATGGGTCAATTTAGTATGAGTCCAAATGGTCAGTGGAAGATTATGTTAACCCATTATTAAAGTTAGTTAATATGTTATCCATGAGTAAAAAATATATATTACAATACTAATCTGAATTTTCAGTTAAAAACTTAAAATGATTTGGTGTGGCTTTCAACCATTTCACCTGTTCGGCCCATTCTCCTTTAGGTAATTTTTATTTGACCCATTAAACCCCTCTGATGTACACGGCATCAGTTGCTTGTTCATAAGTTAACAGGTAAAAATTTCCAGTTCTGAACATTTGTATTGCGAAATAAATTAACTATTTACTTGTAAGGTCAACTAATTTTAAGCTTAAACTCTTATAATCTATTAAGCAATAGATAAACATTTGGGGTCCCATTGAGCATGTAAGAAATTTGATATGAGCATGTAAGAAATTTGACCTCAAAATCAAAGTTCATGGAACAGAATCATTTTTATAAATATAAACCTGGATCCTCCAAAGTCAAAGTCATTAGTTTTCTTGTAATATTTCTTGAATTTATGTAATCTTTTTTGTCTTTCAACTATTTTTGTGTGTTGTGTTTCTTGCTAGGATTCTGTTTCCGGGATTAAAGCAGCCAATGAAGCCGGGATGCCGGCAGTTGGTATGGCAACGAGAAACCCTGAACAAATGCTATTAGATGCGGGTGCATCGCTTGTTATCAAGGATTATAATGACCCGAAATTATGGGAAAATCTACAAGAGATGGTGCAGCGAAAGTTGCCTCTTTGATCCAAGTAAATCATATAACAGAAGTTTATAGATTAGTTGGTTCTTCACATTGAATAACCATTTTTCACTAAATTGTGTTAATTATAATTTATTCTTGGAAATATATGCATATGATTGATAAGAACAAGCAATGGATATTTGTTCATGTTAATTTGACTATTGATTGATAATTTGTCAAAGGGCAAATTTTTATTTGCTCTCTAAGTGCCGCCCACATGCCCCTTCATGTGAGGGTCACTATAGTCTTTACTTGAACAAATTGACATCAATCAAAGGGTGGTCCGGACATACAACCAACGTCCGCTGTGGCATTCTACTCTGACGGGGCACTATGTTGTTGGCCCACTCGAATGGCCACCGCTATGGTGTTTCATTTGGTCATCTACTACTCTATTAGGCTTCCTATACTTATAAAAACTCATTACATCATCTTTTCTATTCATTTAAATTTCATCCCGTCTAAATCATATATTATTACCCCCACCACTGATATCCATGAATGAGACTTTATGGCTTCCACCAATAAACCCAAATGTGGTAGGTACCATTTAGGATGCAATTTGTTGTCCAGTTATACATAAAAATTCTTATTTAAAATACTAAAAGTATGAAAAGTTACAACTCACGTTTCAACAAGACCTTGTTTATGTTGAAGTGGGGACTAACAAAATAAACAAAGTATAAACCAAACAAAGAACCAAATTTAGTTCCATAAAAAATTGCAGGTTTAGACTGTAACAGTTTCTGGGAATATTATTAAATCAGGTTTGTGGATTTGTGAAGCATAAGCATACTATCAATGGCTTCTTTAAGTTCATGTGTTCATAACAAGAGCTATCAGTATGATGTGTTTTTGAGCTTCAGTGGTGAAGACACCCGCAAGACCTTTGTTGACCATCTTTATGCTGCTCTTGATCAACAGGGTATTAGCACGTTCAAGGATGACGAGAAACTCGAGAAAGGAAAAAAGATAAAAGATGATCTCCTACAATCCATTGAAGAGTCGAGATTGTACATAATTGTTTTTTCCAAAAGCTACGCGTCTTCATCATGGTGCTTAAACGAGCTTCTAAAGATTTTGGAGTGTCATAAGACGAACGAACATACGGCTTTTCCTGTGTTCTATGATGTGGATCCGTATGAAGTCCGTAAACAAAGTGGATTAGTGGGAGAAGCCATTGCCACACATAAGGGTAAGAATGAATCGGAGGTTGGAAAATGGAGGGAGGCTCTTACCGAAGCAGCCAATTTGTCTGGTTGGGATGTGAGGAAGACTGCTGATGGGTAATTCCATAATTATATCTCTAGTTTCAAATTATAAAACAAATTTGTGTCTTTTAGAAAGATGAATATTGTAGCATGAATATTTTATGGTTGTGTTATAGACCTAAAAAGTAATTATCCATCATGTTGGTACTTGGGCATGCTAATTGAATCTTTTTCTATAATCTGTTAATCTGTAGGCATGAAGCTACTATTATAAAATCAATTGTAGAGAAGATTTCACTCCAGTTACCTCACATTAATGGGGACGTTGATGAGAATTTAGTAGGCATGGAACAAAGGATGCAAGATCTCGATTCATATTTAGAGATTGGATTGAATGATGTTCGTATCATAGGTATCAAGGGTATGGGAGGTGCTGGGAAGACAACTTTAGCCCGAGCTATTTTTGATAAAATATCAATCAAATTTGAAGGTAAAAGCTTTGTTGAGAATGTGAGGGAAAATTCAAAAACCCCTTTGTTGGGTTTGAAGAAGCTGCAGGAACAAGTGCTTAGAGATGTATTAATGGATAATAGCATCATTATAAGCAGTGTTTATGAAGGGAAAAACTTAATGAAAAAGAGGTTGCGCGGTAAAAAGGTTCTAGTTGTTCTTGATGATGTGGATCGCGAAGACCAACTTGAAGAATTAGCAGGTGACCCTAATTGGTTCAAGCCGGGAAGTAGAATTATAATTACAACTAGAGATGAGCATGTGCTCAACCCATACATAGTGAAGTGGATCTATAATGTAAATTTGTTATCTAATGAGGAAGCGATTCACCTCCTTAGCAGACATGCATTTAGGAAAAATAGTCCAACTCAAGAGTATGAAAGGCAATCACACGAAGTTGTACGTTATGCAGCTGGTCTTCCTTTAACAATCAAAGTTTTGGGTTCACATCTTCGTGGTAGAAACAAGTCTGAGTGGAAAGATGCTCTTGCAAGACTCAAAACAATTCCGTTAAATGAAACTGTTCAGATATTGGAATTAAGCTATGTAAGTCTAGAGGAGGATTATAAGCAAATATTGCTTGATATTGCTTGCTTTCTTAGACATTTGAGCACAGACCATGCAATAACAGTGCTTGAAAGTTGTGGATTTCACGCAATAAATGGTTTAAGAGTTCTTGAGAAAAAAACTCTAATCAAAATTGTAGGAGTACACATACTCATGCATGATCATATAATAGAAATGTGCGAGAATATTGTTCGTCGTGATCATCCGGATGAACCCGGAAAACATAGCCGATTGTGGGTTCAGGAGGAAATCGAACATATCTTGGCTAATGGCTTGGTAAGAATTCATTCTACTTGTAAGTTAGATATGGAACTCACAGGTTATTTATTAGTTGTGACATGACTTTTATGCACGCTGTTCATAAATTACAGGTTAATGACGTGACAAGATCTATACTTCTAAATATCACTCCTGATGTTGTTTTGGAAGGTTTTAGAAATATGAAGACACTTAGATGTTTTATTGTAAATGATGGCGGTTTTTCTTTTGATCATATGAAGAGAGATGAACTCCCAAACTTTCCTGATTCGTTACGTTATATATTTTGGTCTTATTACCCTTTTCGGTATTTGCCCAGAACATTTGAAGCTGATAATCTTGTGGGGCTTGGCATGAAGACTAGCAATATCAATGAACTTTGGAACACAGGAAAGGTAATTTACATGATTGGCTGTTTTGTACAAGTTAAAATGACATATTGGCCCGTTATCGTCACAACTAGTCCTGGCAAAACAGTTGTGTCAGGTCAGATGCGGTAACAGGTTAGAACAAATTCAGGTAAGAATGAGTCGTTTAAGAGAATGGCTGTTCTTTGTTCGGGTCAGAACGGGTTTTCATGAAAATATGATGAATTGTAAACTAAATTCGTAATTTGATGATCACGATCTTATTTAAAACTTTGAATAAAAAGTTCAGTTACGAGGGAATTTTAATTAGCAATATATAACCTTAAAAACTGATATACAATAGGTTATGAAGAAGCTCTAATTACTACTTCTTGTTTATTTATTTATTTTTTTCTCTTTTGATGTTATAATAATAGGTTATGAAGAAGCTCAAATTCCTTGATTTGAGTAATTCAATGTTGAAGAGCCTTGACCTTGGGTTGACGCCCAATCTTCAGAGGTTAGACCTTGGATGGTGTTCTAAATTAGTCGAAATGTACGTGGATGGCGGATGTCTAAAAAGCCTTGTCTACGTAAACTTAAAAGGGTGCAAGCGTTTGAATTCGTTTTTGTTTATTGAGCGGTTGGAATCCCTTGAGGTTCTTCATATAGATCGATTAAATTTGAGCGAATCTCCAGATTATATAATCACATGGCACTCCAACAATACTTTGCTAGAGCTTCATCTTTCATTTTCTAATATAAAAGAAATACCTGCATCAGTTGGAAATCTTCATAACCTTGTCTCTCTAGTTTTCGATAATTGTCGTTTACTCAAGAGTCTTCCAGGAAGCATTTGTAGTTTACAACATTTGAAAACTCTTAACCTTAATAACACTAGCATGGAGGAGTTGCCTGAGGACATTGGCCAATTGGAGTGTTTAGAAAACCTAGATTTGTCAGATACATATGTAAAACATCTCCCTCCAAGCATTTGTAGTTTACAGCATTTGAAAACCCTACTTCTTAAAGACTGCTATTATTTAGAGAAGTTACCTGAGGATGTTGGCTATCTAAAGTCTTTGGTGGAATTAAATCTTACTAGTTGCAAAGAGTTAAGAGATATTCCTAACAGTGTTTGTAAGTTGAAACGTCTCAAAGTGTTGAACCTTAAACGTTGCACGAGGCTTGAGAAACTGCCCGACAATCTCGAAGATTTAGAATGCTTGCAATTATTAAATATTGAGGACACTTGCATAACTCATCTTCCACCAAACATTTCTGTGTTAAAAGGTGTGAAAATATTACTCGGTGGTTTCATTCGGTTGTTCTCTGAATATGATTTAGAGATGCCGATTTAGCGAAGCGTCAAATACAAATCTTTCAACATCTAAGAAATCTTAACCTTGGAAGATGCCGCATACAGGAAGTGCATGCGGAACTTGGGCAATTGAAATGTTTAGAATTGCTAAATTTAAGTTATTCAAATATTAAACATCTCCCTGCTACGATTTGTATGCTGAAACCTTTGAAAAAACTTTTTCGATCTTCAAGCTTGTGCCATGGAAGAAGTGCCTGAGGCTCTTGGGCAATTGGAACGTTTAGAAGAGCTAAATATAAGTTATACAAGTGTTAAACATCTACCTGATACAACTTGTATGTTGAAACATTTGAACATGCTAGACCTTCAATTTTGTTATGGCATAGACGAATTACCTCAGGCCCTTGGGCATTTGGATAGTCTGGAAGAACTTAAATTAAGTTATACAGATGTTAAACATCTTCTGGATAGCATTTGTAGTTCTTCAATGTTGTCTACTTCTTGAGAAGTTTCCTGAAGATGTTGGTCAATTAGACTCTTTGGAGGTATTAGATGTATCAAGGTGCTATAGCATAAGAGAGATTCCAGACAGCGTTTGTATGCTGAAACAATTGAAAATTTTGGATCTTTGGCATTGTTTTCGTCTCAAGAAGTTACCTGCTGATGTTGACCAATTAGAATCTTTGGAGGTAATATATCTCTTAAATTTCTATAAGAGAAATTCCAAACAATGTTGGTATGATGAAACCCTCGGGCCTCGGTTACAAAGAACCATTAGAAGGTACACCGTTGCCTTTGTTTTTGATATTTGAAAGTGGTAATTATGTATTCCACTTAAACTTCTGAACATAGTTTGACTACTATGGAAAGTCAACTATAGTGAGTTTCTTTGTATTCAACTTAAATATAACATTATAATCTACTGGTTTCCATGTTACACCATGTTTTACTTATTGTGTCTTAATTCATTAGGTTGTTTTGTATTCATGACCCATTTAACTTTAAATGGACTTCTTTGAATTTAAAAAATTCACATTATACTTTAAATTGGTTGTATGGGCAACTAATGTGGGATTTATAACCCAAATGACACCCTCTCCCATCAGATTAGTCTTTTGGGATATCATGGTCTAATATATGGAATTCTATTTTGTAGTGTCGTATCGATTCTTGTGATTAAGAGGATAAGGAGATTATGAAATGAGGCAAAGTTAAGGATTAGTATAAAAAAATTCGTATATATTTTACCCGATTAACAGGTATGTTTGTTCACAAATCTCAATAGATGCACCCCTTGATGAATCCACTTGTGTTTGGCATTGATTTGTGACTCGGACCCTCTGCATTTCTACGCCTTCCGTGACAAGCTCCAAGAGGTAGTTTTTAAATATGCTTGATTTCTATTTAGCATTCTGAATCATATTAAAACATACATTTATCCAAAAAAGTAGCTAGTAAGCATTTGATTTTCATTTTTAAAGATAGGATTTAATGATGGATCACCTATCGATGAGGAGTTCCTCAAATAACATTAGTGGCAAGCATAACGAAGAGCTTTGCACTGTTCTTCTTCCCGATTGGGAGTTTGAAAAAGCCATGAAATTCATGGTGGACAAGGAAGCTTTGTTTAGAAGGTAATTTGCATCATTATGTTAAACTTGAAGCCAAAAGCAAGCCTATATGACCTCAAATGTAAACCTGTAATATGACACGCCTTTGACCTTTTCATGTCAAACATGTTATTTCTTGATTTAGCATGTTAATGTATCTAGTTTAAATCACACGTGTTTTGTTATTCGTGGTATTATTACAATGTTTACTAATTATCTTAATCATGCAATTTGCCTTTTGAATATTTTAACTTCATGTGTTGTTGAAGTATAAACTGGTAAGTTTGACCTTTATGTATAGTTTTAATTACATCGGTTATATTTAAAATGCTTAAATTGGGGGGTCATTTTGAAGTCAATCAAGTCAGTTAGACCTTAACATTCAACTTATAACATCATAAATAAACAGATTGGCAGCCGAACAGTTGGAACCTATAAGCGGTTTGAGCAATTTATGCAAATGGGTGGAAGATCAAATGCTGAGCTGCTCATTTCAATGCTTAAACTACAGATTACTTTGAAGTCGTCGTTCTAGCTGAAGAATGTGCAAGACCAAAACCTTTTCCTGATCCTTACCTCAATGCTCTAAATGCACTTAAAGTTTCCCCAAATCACACATTTGTGTTTGAGGTATGAACTCAAAGCAATCATCTCTTAAAAGCGACGTGGCTCAATATATATGCTGTGTGCTTTAATGTGAAATTTTTCAAAAAGAAATTGTGGATAGCATAACTCTGACACACAATTTATGACAAGTTCATTGACAAAAGCATTAGAGGTGACATAATGGATCAGCGTTTCGCCTAATATGTAATTACAAAATCGTACTGAAATGGGCCATTTTTAGTACGGGTTTAAATGGTCGGTGCACGATTGTGTTGACCCATTATTAAAACAATAATCTGAATTTTTGTTAAATTTTTGGTGCGACTTTCAACCATTTCAACTTGTTTGGCCCGTTCTCCATTAGGTAGTTTTTAGTTGACCCATTAAACCCACCCGTCTGATGTACACAACACCAGTTGCTTGTTCATAAGTTAATAGGTAAAAACTGCTAGCTCTGCACATTTGTATTACGAAATAAATTAACTATTTACTTGTAATTAAGGTCAACTAGTTTTAAGCTTAAACTCTTATAATTTATTAAAGATTGCAGCTTGCATTTAATATGAGAATGTAAGAAATTTGACTTCAAAATGAAAGTTCATGGAACAGAATCATTTTTACAAATATAAACCTGGATCCTCCAAAGTCAAAGTCATTAGTTTTCTTGTAATATTTTTTTTTGTGTATTTCTTTAATTTATGTAATCTTTTTTGTCTTCCAACTAATTTTTTGTGTGTTGTGTTTCTTGTTAGGATTCTGTTTCTGGGATTAAAGCAGCCAATGGGGCCGGGATGCCGGCTGTTGGTATGGCAACGAGAAACCCTGAACAAATGTTACTAGATGCGGGAAAATTGACATCAATCAAAGATGGTGCAGCAAAATTTGCCTCTTTGATCCAAGTAAATCATATAACAGAAGTTTATAGATTAGTTGGTTCTTCACATTGAGTAACCATTTTTCACTAAATTGTGTTAATTATAATTTATTCGTCGAAATATATGCATATGATTGATAAGAAAAAGCAAGGGAAATTTGTTCATGTTAATTTGACTATTGATTGATAATTTGTCAAAGAGCAAATTTTTATTTGCTCTCTAAGTGCCGGCCACATGCCCCTCATGTGAGGGTCACTATAGTCTTTACTTGAACAAATTGACATCAATCAAAGGGTGGTCCGGACATACATACAACCAACGTCCGCTGTGGCATTCTACTCTGACGGGGCACTATGTTGTTGGCCCACTCGAATGGCCACCGCTATGGTGTCTAAGCTTCTCTCTAGTTTCTTTTGGTCATCTACTACTCATAAAAACTCATTACATCATCTTTTCTATTCATTTAAATTTCATCATATATTATTACCCCCACCACTAATATCCATGAATTAGACTTTATGGCTTCCGCCAATAGACCCAAATGTGGAAGGTACCATTTAGGATGCAATTTGTTGTCCAGTTATATTTAAAAATTCTTATTTAAAATACTAAAAGTGTGAAAAACTGTAATTTACGTTTATCAAGACCTTGGTTATGCTCAAGTGGGGAGTAAACAAATATGCATGGAAAGTATAAACCAAACAAAGAAACAAATTTATTTGTTTTTAGTTCCATAAAAAAATTGCAGAAGTTAGGCAAGTTTAGACTGAAACAGTTTCTGGGAATATAATTAAATCAGGTTTGTGGATTTGTGAAGCATAATCATAGTATCAATGGCTTATTTAAGTTCATGTGTTCACAACAAGAGCTACCAATATGATGTGTTTCTGAGCTTTAGTGGTGAAGACACCCGCAAGACCTTTGTTGACCATCTTTATGCTGCTCTTGATCAACAGGGTATTAGCACGTTCAAGGATGACGAGAAACTCGAGAAAGGAAAAAAGATAAAAGATGATCTCCTACAATCCATTGAAGACTCCAGATTGTACATTATTGTTTTTTCCAAACGCTATGCATCTTCATCATGGTGCTTAAACGAGCTTTTGAAGATCATGCAGTGTCATAAGACGAACGAGCATATGGCTTTTCCTGTGTTCTATGATGTGGATCCGTATGAAGTCCGAAAACAAAGTGGATTAGTGGGAGAAGCGATTGCTACACATAAGGATAAGAATGAATTGGAGGTTGGAAAATGGAGGGAGGCTCTTACCGAAGCAGCCAATTTGTCTGGTTGGGATGTGAGGAAGACTGCTGATGGGTATGTAATTCCGTAATTATATCTCTACTATGGCATTTCATGTTTTAGTTTCAATTTATAAAGTAAATTTGAAAAATGAACAAAAAGTTATGATTTGTGTGTTAGAGACTTGTAAAATCGTTATCCATCATTTGGTTCTTTAGCAAGCTAATTGAATCTTCTTCTATGATCTACAGGCATGAAGCTAAAGTCATAAAATTAATTATTGAAAAGGTTTCACTTGAGTTACGTCTCATTGATATCAGTGTTGATGAAAACTTAGTTGGCATGGAACAAAGGATGCAAGATCTTGATTCTTGTTTAGAGATTGGTTCAAACGATGTACGCATGATAGGGATCAAGGGCATGGGGGGTTCCGGGAAAACAACATTGGCCTGGGCTATTTTCGATAAAATATCCTGTAGTTTCGAAGGTAAAAGCTTTGTTGAAAATGTGAGGGAAAGAGCCTCTCAGATCGGTTTGAAGAAGTTGCAAAAGCAAATTCTTAAAGATATATTACACATAAAAGACGTTACTATAACTGATGTTCATAACGGGAAATGCTTAATGAAAAAGTTGTGTGGTAAAAAGGTTCTTCTTGTTCTCGATGATGTGGATCATAAAGAACAACTTGAGATGCTAGCTGGTGATTCTAGTTGGTTCAAGACGGGAAGTAGAGTTATAATTACTACTAGAGATGAGCAGGTGCTTGATTCACATAGAGTGAAATGGATACATGATGTCAGTCTCTTATCAAAGGAGGAAGCAATGCGCCTCTTTAGTAGACACACATTTGGGCAAGATATTCCACCTCAAGAGTTTGAAAGGCTTTCATTCAAAGTTGTACATTATGCTGCTGGTCTTCCGTTAACGGTCAAAGTTTTGGGTTCAAATCTATGCGGTAAAGTTGATAGTGAATGGACATATGTACTAGAAAGACTCAAAACAATTCCACTGAAAGAAACTCTGAAAAAATTGGAAATAAGTTATGAAAACTTGGAGGATGATCTAAAGGAAATATTCCTAAATGTGGCATGCTTTCTTAAAGGTTGGAAAAAAGACGATGCAATAAGAATGCTTGATAGCTGCGGATGTTATGCTAAATATGGTTTAAGAGTTCTTGAGAAAAAATCTCTAATAGTATCTTTAAAAAATTGTTTCGGGTCGTATATAGTACAAATGCATGACCATCTAGTTGAAATGGGCATAAATATTGTACGCCGCGAGCATCCAGACGAGCCTGACAAACATAGTCGATTGTGGGTTCAGGAGGAAGTTGAGCATAATTTGGCTAGTGGCTTGGTAAGAATCTGTTTTATTTGTAGGGGTAGAGATGGAACTGACAAATTTTTCTTTAGTAATTATGACACAAGTTTTATGGTCGTTTTTCATGAATTACAGGTTAATGTAGTAACAAAATATATAGATCTAAAGATCACCTCTAATATTGTTTTAGAAGGTTTTAGAAACATGAAGAAACTTAGATGCCTTATTGTGAAAGGTCATGGAGGCAGTTTGAAGATTGATAAACTTGCATACTTTCCAGATTCGTTACGATATATTAGTTGGTGTGGTTACCCTCATTGGTGTTTACCCAAAACATTTGAAGCAGACAATCTTGTTGCACTTACTATGATAAACAGCAAAATCAAACAACTTTGGAAAGGAAGAAAGGTAATATGGTTGATTTGCTGGTTTGTATTGTTAAAATGATATTGGCCCGTTATCGTCACACCAGTCACCAAATGGGTGGGTCAGGTAAGATACAACATATATTTATTTATTTTTTCCTTTTCTTCTTCTTATAATAGGTTATGAAGAAGCTCAAATTCCTTGATTTGAGTGGTTCAATGTTGTTAAAGAGCCTTGACCTTGGGTTGACGCCCAATCTTGAGAGGTTAAACCTTGAACATTGTTTTGATTTGGTAAAACTTTACGTGCATGGTGGATGTCTAAAAAGCCTTGTCTACTTAAACTTAGTAGAGTGTTCGAGTTTGAAGTCGTTTTTGTTTATCGAGCAATTGGAATCACTTGAGGTTCTTCATACAAATCGAGAAATACCTGCATCAATTGGAAATCTTCATAAGCTTGTCTCTCTATTTGTTAATAGCTGCTTTACGTTGAAAGGTCTTCCAGGAAGCATCTGTAGTCTACAGCATTTGAAAACTCTTGACATTCAATACTCTTGTTTTATAGAGGAGTTGCCTGAGGACTTTGGCCGGTTAGAATGTTTAGAAAGCTTAAATTTAAGCTATTCAGGTGTTAAACGTCTCCCTTGTAGCATTTGTAAGTTGAAACATTTGAAAACCCTACTTCTTAAACGGTGTTATGATCTTGAGAAGCTACCTGAGGATGTTGGCCATCTAGTATCTTTAGTGGAATTAAGCCTTGAAGGTTGTAAGGGTTTAAGAGATGTCCCTGACAGCATTTGTAAGCTGAAACATCTTAAGGTGTTGAATCTTCAAAGTTGTTGGAGGCTTGAGAAATTGTCTGACAATCTCGGAGATTTAAAATGTTTGCGATTACTAAATATTCGGGATACTAGCATAACTCACCTTCCACATGGCATTTCTTTGTTGAAAGGTTTGAAAATACTAGACGATATTCCGTTGTGGTACAAATATGATATCGGAAACCATCAAGAAGTTCATGAGGCCATTGGGCATTTGGAACGTTTACAAGTGCTAAGTTTAAGTTCTACAAATATTAAACATCTCCCTAATAGCATTTGCATGTTGAAGCATTTGAAAACGTTAGACCTTCAATTTTGTTACAGCATAAAAGAAGTACCTGAGGCCCTTGGGCAATTGGAATGTTTAGAAGAGCTAAAATTAAGTTGTACAGATGTTAAACATCTCCCTGATAGCATTTGTATGTTAAAACGTTTGAAAAAACTCATTCTTCAACATTGTGTACTTCTCGAGAAGTTGCCAGCCGATGTTGGTCAGTTAGAATCTTTGGTGGTATTGAATCTAGCAAGGTGCTATAGTATAAGAGACATTCCAAATAGCATTTGTATGCTGAAACAACTCAAAGTATTGAACCTTTATCATTGTTTCCGTCTGGAGAAGTTACCTGAAGAAGTTGGCGAATTAGAATCTTTGAAGGATTTATTTCTATCAAGGTGTTCTAATATACGAGACATTCCAAATAGCATCGGTATGTTAAAACATCTCAAGTTCTTGGCGCTTCACGGCTGTAGAAAGCTTAATAATTTGCCAGACGAAGTCGGAGATTTAGAAGGTTTACAAGAGTTAACTATTTGGGATACTCGCATAACTCATCTTCCTCAAAGCATTTCTTTGTTGAATGGTCTCAAGATTCACACACAAAATCCAGAAGAGTCCAGTGACAAAGAACCATCAGAAGGTACATCCTCTCTCAGCTGTTGACTTGCTTTGTGTTTTGATATAAACATATTTAATTATCTTTATTTTCTTAATTATTTATGTTGATTTCATAATTAGCTCGATCAATGGTCTTTTGTAATTTAATTTGGTAAACTGATCACAGATGAACAGCTTTCGGATGATTCCTACCTGAGCTGTGAATCAATCACAGATCAACCGCTGTTGGATGATTCTTAATTACTGGTTGAGTTTACGTGATCTATGAAGGATGCAGGGACTGCTGCTTAGTCTGAGCTCTTAAAATTAAACCATATATACTTGTAGCTATCATTCAAAGTTTGTTCCGGCCGGCCATTTAAACTTGTGTTTGAGGTATGAACTTGAATCAATCGTCTCTCCAAATAGCCATGCGACTAAATATGTACGCCGTGTGTTTTGATGTGCAGTTTTTCAAAAAGAAAACTTTGGATAGCAAAAAATGGGTAAACAGTCCATGATGGCCGAGTTCATCAACAAAAGGGTTAGAACTAATCAGTATTTTATATATGATTAGAAAAGTGGTTGAGCGAAGATTAATTGTGTTGACCTGCAAATGCATTTTTCTCCACTTATTAAAAACTAATCAGTATTTTATATATGACTAGGTTTAACACCCGTGTGTTACACACGGGTTGAATAAAAATATTTTTAAAAAATTATAACTATTATATTTAAAAATTTATAAATAATTTTACAAATTATTAATCACAAAATTTTGTCTTTATTAACTCTTATACTCATTTTTCTCTCTCAACATTCCTTTTATAAAACAAATTATGTTTTCCCCCTAAAAATTGCCCCCTAAAAACTCTAATTTATTAGATAGATTTTAAAAGGGAAATTGTGTGGAGTTAATCACCATGCATAAGTTGATGAAACCATATACTTAAATATTAAAATTTTATAAATACTTAATGGTTATAAATTTATTATAAATATTATTATTTAACCCGTGTGTATACACGGGCATTAAACCTAGTGTATAATAAATTACACAACATCTTATATGTGAGTTGTAAACATAAAACTTAATACTCTAAACACAAGCGTATAACCAGTTATCTTTTAAGTTAATAAAAAATTTAAGAAAGTAAAGCTTAAAAAAACAGTATCAAATTTGTTGTTTTGTTATTTTCACTAAACCACACCATATACTTATGTGATTAACTTCATGTTCAAACTATGAAAAAGTCAAACGGTTTAAAAGGGGTTCATTGTTTAAGCTTCAAATAACCTCAACATTTTTAAAAATTTCTAGTTTACATTATTTAAAACAATATAAAATCAATATTTGCATGATATCTTTAATACTTTACACTTGTGCTTGACTTGTTACTCAATTACTTTACCACGTATTACAACAATGAATATTGTTTACTTTTTAGAACCGGATCGAATTAATCTATCGGACGATAAAAACCGATTATAAATGTTGCTTTGATCCTGTTAGTTGTATATATGTGTAATAGCTTAGTCCATTACTTAGTAGCTTAGCCCATTACCTAGTTAGATAGTTCTGGCCCATGGGCCTTATTCTAGGGTTTTCATCTCTATATATAGAGGTTACATTGTATCTCATTTCAACTACTTCAAGTATTATCTAGTTCAGTTTTCTACATGGTATCAGAGCCACAAGGCTCTCCGTAAAACCCCCGATCACCACCACCTGAAGTACTGTTGCTCCTGAATCCAGATCCCGGTTCATCACGTATATCCAGCTCTTACAACCTGTTCACGTTACTTCCTGCTGCTCGTCTGCAAATCTTTTTTCCAGCCACATTCAAAGCACACTGCCACAACCATCAGCCTCGCAGACCCCCGATTAAGCTTCCCTGAAAATTTGCCGCCGAACCACCACCACACGCGCCGCCACACGCCGCCTCCATAAAGTCACTGTCCCACACGCGCCGGCGCGTGAGGGCGCGTGGCAACTCCGGCGAGGTTCGTCTTTCGTCCACGACGGTCGGATTTCCATTCCACACACTCCTGTGGCTTCAGTTTTTAGTTTAACAACATTTTCCAGTTCTGTTCGCGTACGTTAGTCGTCGTCAGCCTCGTGTTTTCTCAGATCTGGTAGATTTATTACCACTACAAACCAGATTGCACCAGCCCCAGCTCGTATCCGTTCCGGTCTCCAGCTTTCCACCTGAATAAGTTTCGGCTCTACCAGATCTGCGTCCCGTTGTGTCAGAGTTGCTCAGATCTGATTGCACCAGTCTAAAATCAGGTTCGGTTCAGGTTCGTCATAAACCCGGCTCAGCTTAGTTTCAAGTTTCTTGTCTGGTTCAGTTTTAGTTTCCGCCCACGTTCGGTTCAACATTTTTCAGATCTGCTGAAGTATCCAGGTTATTGTTCCTGTTTATTTTGTTGTTGTTTCTGATCTGAAAATCCTGCTCGTCATCTCGAGGCTATTATTTTCGGTTCTGCCTGTTACAATGGGAGACAAGAATAAAAGATATACAGTCACCAAGGAGGAATATGATATGTTCCAACAGTTCCTTGCAACTAAATCTTTTGCTCAAACCAGCTCTGCCCGTTCAGGTACACTCTCTAGTCCTAACTCATCTTGGATTGTTGATTCTGGAGCTACTCATCACATGACTGGGAATCAAAACCTATTGTTTAACCTGTAACACATTTCTCACTCACCTGTTCGAATCGCTGATGGTTCCTCATGCCCAGTTCAGGGCATTGGATCTATCAGTAATTCGGAAACACTTTCCTCTGTATTATTCGTCCCTAAATTCCCTGATAACCTTTGCTCTGTTAGTCAACTCACTAAGCAAAATAACTGTTATGCAAAGTTTTATCTGACCCATTGTATTTTTAAGGAACTAGGCACGAAACGGGTGATTGGTACTGGTTGTGAATTAGGAGGCTTATATCGTATGTCCACGTTGTCACGCCCTATCGCAAATGTGTGTGATTCAAGCATAATGAAGGTTCACTGTCAGTTAGGCCATCCTTCTGTAGCCATAATGAGGAAAATGAGACCGGATCTTCACATTCCCGATACATTTCATTGTGAGTCATGTCAATTAGGTAAACATATCAGAAGTTCTTATCCACCCAAGGTGTCGAGTCGAACTGATACTTTATTTGAGCTTGTGCATTCTGATATTTGGGGTCCGTGTCTAGTCAAAACTCCTTTGGGTTTTCAGTATTTTATTTCCTTTATTGATGATTATTCTCGAGTTACCTGGGTTTACTTACTTAAGTCTCGCAGTGAAATCAGTTCCGTCTTTCGTGAATTTCATTCATTTGTGAAAAATCAGTTTAGCACATCGATCAAAACTTTACGTATTGATAATGCAAAAGAGTACTTATCCACTGAATTTTCTACGTATTTGAAAACAAATGGCATTGTACATGAGTCTTCATGCGTATACACACCCCAACAGAATGGCATCTCTGAACGTAAAAATCGTCATTTGTTGGATGTTGCTCGCACGATCATGCTTCATTCCCACGTACCAGACCGTTTTTGGGGTGATGCTGTCCTTACGGCAGCTTATCTGATAAACCGTTTGCCGTCATCTGTTCTTAATGGTCGAACTCCGCTCTCTGTCCTGTTCCCTAAAAGGAATCCATTTCCGCTCGAACCCAGAGTTTTTGGGTGTGTTGCATATGTCCATGATCATCGTCCGGGTAATACTAAACTAGATCCCCGAGCCATTCGTTGTGTCTTCCTTGGTTTCTCTCGAGTCCAGAAAGGGTATAGATGTTATAGTCCTTCTCTCCGCCGATACTTTACTAGTGCGGATGTCACCTTTCATGAGTCATGTCCCTATTTCCCTGAGTCTTCTACTCCAGCCTCTGACATATTCCCTGATCCTGACCCTATTATACCTGAGTCTGTTACCATTCTTGTATTCCCGACTCCATTTGTCACTCCGGTTCCATCCGTTTCTCCGGTCTCGGACACCTCAGATTCTGTTCCTGCTACATCTGGCCCATCGACAGAGCCTCAGCCATTGTTGTTCACACATCCCCAGCAACATACGATGTCTTCTGATTCACAATTAGACCATGACCCTGTTCCGACCTCTGTTCCAGATCCTGACCCTGTTCCAACCTCTGTTCCAGACACTGACCCTGTCACGACCTCTGTTCCACACACTACCCCTGCCCCTGATACATCTGAACCATCTGTTTATGACCCACCTGGCGCACCATATCCTGACATTCCGATTGCTTTCCGAAGAGAACCTAGACACCACACCCGTTACCCTATTCAGGACTATGTTCCTACGCTCACCTCTCCCCTGAATATCATGCTTACACCACTGCCATTGATTCCTATCCGTTTCCCAAAGATGTGATGACAGCTCTAGCTCATCCAGGATGGAGACAGGCTATGGAAGAAGAGATCGGAGCTCTTCGAGCCAATCATACATGGGATCTTCAAACGCTCCCTCCCGGGAAGCGTGTTGTTGGTTGTCGCTGGTTGTTCACTGTTAAACCAAACCCTGATGGACCTATGCCTCGCTTGAAGGCCCGTTTAGTTGCTAAAGGATATTCCCAGGCTTATGGCATTGATTATGATGAGACGTTCTCTCCGGTTGCCAAAATGCCATCGGTTCGCATTTCGATTGCTCTTACGACCATCAATCATTGGCCGCTCCATCAACTTGATGTCAAGAACGCCTTTCTTCATGGTGTCCTTGAGGAGGAGGTATATATGGAGCAGCCACCTGGGTATATTGTTAAGGAGGAGGCCTCCAAAGTTTGCAGACTACGCCGTTCATTGTATGGTCTTAAGCAGTCTCCCAGGGCTTGGTTTGGTCGGTTTTCTGATGTTATGGGTAAATTTGGGATGATCCGTAGTGCATATGATCATTCTGTGTTCTTCAGACACCGTCAGGGTAGGAGAATCATCCTGGTTGTTTATGTGGATGACATAATTATCACGGGTGATGATGAGGTTGGGATCACCAATCTCAAACAGTTTCTTCAGTCACAATTTCAGATTAAAGATCTTGGCCGACTTCGATACTTCCTTGGCATAGAAGTATCGCGTTCTCCACAAGGAATCCTTCTGTCTCAGCGGAAGTATGTCCTTGAAATGTTGACTGAGTGTGGTTTACTAGGGTGCAAGCCAGTAGATAGTCCAATGCTGTCTACCGGAAAACTACTTCCAGAAGATGGAAGTCCGATGAAAGATCCCGAACAATACAGAAGGTTAGTTGGAAAGCTCAACTACTTGACAGTTACCCGTCCAGATATTTCATTTGTTGTTAGTGTGGTAAGTCAGTTTATGGCAAACCCGTACACGGGACACTGGGACGCGGCACTTCGTGTTTTACGATACCTTAAGAATGCTCCAGGGTTAGGCATCTTATACTCAGATCAGGGTCATTGTCGTGTGGGTGCCTTTACCGAGGAAGGTGATGGCCGAATATCAGGATTCTCTGATGCTGATTGGGCAGGATGCCCGTTCTCTCGACGATCTACGACTGGATATTGTGTGTTTGTTGGAGGAAATCTAGTATCCTGGAAGAGCAAGAAACAACACACTGTATCTAGGTCAAGTGCTGAATCAGAGTATAGAGCTATGGCAGATGTTACATCCGAGATGATTTGGGTTCGACGTCTTCTCAGAGAACTTGGGGTTGTTTCTAATGACTTAATGAGATTGTATTGTGATAATCAATCGGCTATACACATAGCCAAAAATCAGGTATTTCATGAGAGAACAAAACATATAGAGGTTGATTGTCACCTTATCAGGGATCGTGTTACTGGTACTCGAGTTGATCCACCATCCATTCAACCAATTCATGTCAAGACAGAGTTTCAACTTGCAGACATTTTCACATAGCCACTTCGAAAGACTCAAATAGATTTCATATGTAACAAGTTGGGCATGATAAACATCTATGCTCCAACTTAAGGAGGAGTGTTAGTTGTATATATGTGTAATAGCTTAGTCCATTACTTAGTAGCTTAGCCCATTACCTAGTTAGATAGTTCTGGCCCATGGGCCTTATTCTAGGGTTTTCACCTCTATATATATAGGTTATATTGTATCTCATTTCAACTACTTCAAGTATCATCTAGTTCAGTTTTCTACAGATCCGAAGGTGGAACAAATTAACTCGTGATTTTCAAAGGGTGATTGGTTAACCGTTAATATAAAAGGTTCAAAAACATATTGACTTTAGATTGTTATAATAGCTAGCGGGTGAGTCGATATTAGAGGAACGAAACCGTACCTTCAAGCATTGCCCCAACTAGACTTCCTTTAGAGTTTCGTGTGTACAACGTCATGTTTTGAGACGTCCTTGCACTGAAATCATCTATCGCGATTTCCATGGCAACTCTAGCTTCTTTTCCTGCTCGAGACTTCATGTCCATTACTGCACCAATGACGGATGTATTGCTAGTAACAATTTGAACTCTCCTTGTAACAGATGCCATGGTAAGTTTTGCACTTAATAACGACAACAAAAGCAAAAATACAAACGTAACGAGAAATTCGTTAATTGAACTATGTTTGTATGCCATTAATAAAAATGATGCCAAAAAAAATTAATGTCCACCCTTAGACTTCAATCTCTTCGTTAGAGAGATAGATGTGAAAGGTTGAAATATGCAATTGGTAGTATATAAAATAATGCGATATAAATCATTAATTTATGTGTTAAAATATGCAAAAACTAGTGGTTTAAGCAATCCTCACTAGTTATGCTTGTAATAGTCCACCATAACATATTTTAGTGTTGTTGATCTTGTATAATATGATGAGTTTGCAAAATAGAACAAGCAAACAAACTTAGTAGATTGTTTATTTAGATAACTAAATAAAAAAGCTTATATAGATATGTTAGTTGTTATTTTTCTTTTTTTTTAATTGTACCTATGGTATTCTTGTTACAAAATATTCATCATGGTGTCTACCCCTTAGACGAATCTTAAGATCACTTTCGTCGCAAGTCGATCTATCCGTGAAAGTGATTGTTGACAAAAACATGCTCCATTGGAAGCATGATGATGCTTTCAAAGAAGCCTCTCATACCTCTTATATAAGCTTGTATCTAGATCTGTGATTATTATTTGATGTTATGCCATGATCAGATCAGTGATGCAAAATTTTGCTTATCATGTATTGATGAATGTTGCTATGATCATATCAGTAATGCAAAATTTTACTTATCATGTATTGATGAATGAATGTTCACGAAGATTAGTGCAAATATTCAATAATAATTTCTAGGGTATTGTATTGATTATGTAGAAAATGATAGATATACAACTCTTACAAAATGTCTGAGTATGTGTGGTATTTGAACTCAGCAGAATATGATTACATAAACATTCTAAGTCGAAACTCAATTAATTATATTATAATGCGTCTTCACTTGCAATGGCTCGTTAACTTGACGTCGATGCTAGATATCTTCAGTCATCGACGACGTTGACTAAATTTGACTTTTGTTGACTTTGATCAAACTTGTTTATTTTATAAAGTTTCTTCTTGTGTGGGACCAAACAATACTCCCCAACGATAACACTTTACAAAATTTTCTGCTTGGCTTTAAGCATATTTAAATTTTGGTATGCATCATGTTCGGTGGAACCCAATATATGACCCAAGGTAATCTGAGTTATTTGCAACTTCCAATGTGGTGTAGTGGTAAGAGGCTTGGATTCTCCAAAAGATACCCAAGTTCTATTCCCACTGTCACCACTTTAGAAGGGGCAAATGGAGGCAATAAAGGGAGACTTGTGGCAACACAAGTTCGATCTCTGAGCCAAACGAGTTTTGTGACATCTGCCCCGAACCCGAATGTCCGACTCGAACCTGAAGTTATATATCTTTAATGTATTCGTATTTATTTCCCTTTAAATGTAACGTTTCGTTATTAAAAATATACATATAAATATGTCGAACCTTACGCCATTCTCGTATTTAATGTATAACGACCAAATTATTATTCAACGGTTACTAATTAAAAACTAAATACAAATATTAAAACTTCAATATATACATATATAAAGTGGAGGTTCACCTACATAGTATTAGAAATCTAAGAAGGCTAAGAAGCAATAAGAGATTGACATGTGGCATCTAAGAAAATTATGAGGAGAGGTATTTTAGTCATGCCTACTTTTTTAAATATTCTCTCTCCACATGCAAGTCACATGTCAATTCCTCCATTTTTTTTAAACGTTTATAACTTTCACATACGACATTATTTTTTTAAACAAATTACACCATAAAAACGAGCATTTTTTTCTCTTTAAAACGCGTATAATATTGATATATAAAAAACAAACTTTTTTTTTCATATTTTTTCAGCTCATTGTGTCTAACGTCAGGTCATTGTGTCTTCCGTCAGGTCATTGTGTCTTTCGTCTGGTCATTGTGTGATTGTGTCATCCGTAGAGTTGTTGTGTCATTCATCGGGTCATTGTGTAATCTTATTTGACAAGTATTACACAATGATCTAATAATAATTACACAATAACACAAAAAGTATTTCAAAGATCTTGCTCCCACAACATCCTCCTTCAAAAATAAATAAACAAAACTTTAAAAAACTAATATTTTCTCATTGTGTCTTTTTTCATTGTGTCTAATTTAAAAAATAAAAAAAACGGTAATTTTTTAAATTTTTTTTAATTTTCCGTTTATTTATTTTTTGACAGAGGAATACATGGGGAACAAGGTCTCCGAACCACATTTTTAAAATTTGATTTATATTGTGAGTTAGAATTTTTTTTAAAAGTGCCATTGTGTCTTTGTTTACCATTGTGTCATTCTCACACTTTATAACAAAAAATGACTTTGTCTTTGAACATTTCTCAAACACATATTAACAATTTGTGACACGGTGATAATTTCTAAACACATAAGATGACACAACAAATATTTAAAATAAGATGATATTACATAATGACTTAAGAATGAACGGATAAAAGTGATATTTCACTAGTTATAATATAACACAATCACATGATAATACACAAGGACTAGACAAGTGCCGAAATTTTTTTTTATTTTTTATATATCAATATTATACGCGTTTTAAAGATAACAAAACGCTTGTTTTTTTGGTGTAATTTTTTTAAAAAAATAATATCGTATCCAAAAGTTATGAACGTTTTAAAAAAAGTGGGGAAATTGACATGTGCCTTGCATGTGGAGAGAGAAAGTCAACAAAAGTTGCTATGACTAATGTACCCTTCCACCATTTTTTTTCCCTACAAATTGATCTCAACCATTAAAAGAGAGATCTAAAGGTCATAAATCCTTCTTAGCCTTCTTAGATTTTCAACCCTATGTAGGATAACTCTCCTCGTATTTTACATATATATATATATAATATATATATATATATATATAGGGTGAGGATCATTACAGAACAAGGTTTTATCGCGAGAACAAAAAGAACAGATCTCAACCGTTGATTAAGTTTTTAATTACTTTATTAGTTTTATTTGTTAAAAGGTTATTTAGGTAATTAATAAAATCCATGTTTTTTATATCACTAATAAGATTCCTAAATACATTCCTTCAAATTAGGAATGTTGACAAATTCAATAACATTATCCCACGATTTTTACTCCACCATATTCAATCTTCATCATTCACAAAAATTCATTAACTCATTAACTCTTAAAATTCTTCATCTTCTTCGTTTTATTAGGAATGTTTCATTATATACATTCATTAACAGTGACTGAAACATCTTCACATTCATTTTTTACATTAAATATTGATCGAGTGAAATTGCAAACTTTAATTGCATTTTTATGTTTTGTTTTTTTTAAATGGTAACAACAATGGCTATGGGTATTCAAGAATTTAGAAAGGTATTGTTGCTGTTGTTGACGAAGGTATAATGAATGTTATAGTAGAAGAAGAAGTAGTAGTAGTAGAGAAGATGAAGAAGAAGAAGATGACAGCGGCGACGATTATGATGACGATGACGATGTTGATGCTGATCATGAAGAAGACGATGATAATGAAAGTGAATAAGTCCATGTTTTTAACCTGATTTACACTTATGTAGAATTGCTAAACTTATCTGTTTATTTATTTCCCTTATTTACAACAACTAATATTACTTAGTATTTACATATATGTTAAACAATTTCTCACCATCATAATGACTATATATGCATATATGTTCATCACTTGAAAACACATTAAAAAAAATTGAACTTAGTTATATATCCACTGTTTCTAACTAAATCTGGCGTTGACCGTCAAAATAAATGTTAATTAGTATTTATATATATGATAAACAGTTTCTCACAATCATAATGAGTATATATACATATATGTTAATCAGTTTAAAACACATCAAAAAAATTAAACTTAATTATATAACCACAAACTGTTTCTAAACAATCTGATTGTATTTATATAAACTTAATCTCAGCTACACAACTAGTCAGTATATAAACCTCTATGTTAAACTATAGAGGTCAAACTGTTGGATAGTATTGTTTACAAGCATAATAACCATTTGATTTCTCAACCTTTAGCTTCTTACCAATATCTCTCTTAACTTCAACTTTAAGCCTCTTATCACTTTCCTTTTTAACCTTTCGCTTTGTACCTATGTATCATTAAAACAAACAAAAAACTGTTTAATCAGAAATTTATTTCACTACTTCACACATTAACACATATGTAAGTAAGATCTAAAAATGTTTCATAAAAAATTTCACTATTTAACATATGGGTAAAGTACTTCTCAGTATAAATCATATGTAAATGTTGCATTAACATTTCACAAATAAAAAATTATATCACCTATTAGTTTTCAAAGTAATTAGTGTGTCAGTTATGCCTAGAAAGCAATCTAATTTTAATAAAAAAAAAATAACCTCTTTTACACTAACAATTTTGTATGGATGATAATATACATTTTACAATTTTTTACAGATAATACACATTCAATTTGACCCATTAACAGAAAGATGATTAAAGTTAACATGAGCTTTTAACAAACTATACTGCCATTTATTACCACGACTGACATTGTTCTTTTTAGCATAAGTTTCACATATTAACACATTTGTAAATCACTAGATGTCATACTCGTTACACATTTCTCTAGTGAACATATAGGTAAATCAAACATTCAGTTTACAGTTATCAACATTGAAAGACTTTTGTAAAGCTAAGTAACATAATTAAAACCTTTTGTTGACTACTTTATAGTATAGCTACAGCCTATACTAAAAAGAATGCGATTCCTACTTTGTAACAAACTAACATAATTGAAACCTTTTAGAACATTAAGAAGGATGTGATTCCTACTTTGTAACAAACTGCATCTGCTTAAATTTATATTGCGGTGGATAATGGTTGTGTATTTGAGTATCATAACATATTATATAATAACAACAATTTGGCAATATCAAAACAAAATTTAAATACTAAACAATGCATACAAACTGGTAAATCTTGAATGCAGTCCCCTACTTAACATTAATGTAAATCACAACTAAATATATTCTTAACACATTTAACTAATTATCATATATGTTAAACACCAAATATTCGCATACATAATCTTTTCACACAATTCAAAACAAGCTTTACGTACATGTTTACTACTTTTAATAGGTATACACACATGTAAACCATATACTAATAACTGGTATACACATATGCAAACCAATTACATCCATCGCCCAACTTTGTTTTCTAAATATACAAGTAACACTTTAGTTCACATTTAACTACACAAAATTTGTTGTTCCCCATGTACATGAACATCAAAATTATCTAACTCATAGTTTACATGTATGTATAACAACTTTTCAGCTTTTTTTAAACACATATACTATAGTTTACATGTATGTATAACAACTTATATCTATTAGACATGCTAGAATTTACATGTATATATCAAAAGTACCATTTTACTAAATCACTTATTTACATTCATGTAAGTTTGCTTTACATAAACTTGCCATGTAAAATTTTAGCACAGTTTTACATATATGTTCACTTTTATTTAATCAATATGTCATCTTCCAACAAACATATGGATAACATTAATTTTTCAAACACACATGAAAAAAAATTTGTCTGCTTGAACCCTAATCTATATAATTTTTTTTAGTTATTACTACACTACATGCCTATTTACATTTATTAAACGAAAATCAGAACAACTTTTTACTAGATAATCAAACATGGCTGCTCGAACCAAAATCATTTTTCATCTACATCGCCTTTTCTTCATGCTAAGGCAATTATACACTAGTTTACACCTAAACTCGTAACAAATATGAATCGAATAAAAAAATACCTTCCATACGTTAATGATGCGTGATCAAAACCCAAAAATTGTGTCTTTCGTCTTCTTCAATTAAACCCAAATTGCAAATAAACCCTAATCTACATCGCCTTTAGTTTACGAATGTAAATTAGTTTATAATTTTGACTTTTGAATGAAAAATCAAACAACTAATTATTAATCCCAAAGATTCAGGGATTTGAGAGATTTGAAACGTTTCTAAAATGTAGAGATTTTTTGTAAAGTTATATTTACTAAATTACCCATGATTTTACATATTATACCCTAACCACATATATTAAATTTACATATTATCCCCTTTTAATCTTAACCATTAAACACACAATCAATGGTCCAAGATTGTTCTTTTTGTTCTGTAATTAAACAATGTTCTGTAACGATCCAAACCCTATATATATATATATATATATATATAAAGTGTATTTTATAAAAGAGTTTTAATAAAGATTATTTGAAATAATAACTATCAAGATTTTGAAACAACCATTAACGTCAAGAATGAAGGAAAAACGTAAAAACGTCCCTTATATAATCGTTACGTCTCAACTCGGTTAGATTGGTTAGTTAAAATATATATTAATTAACTTTGGGCCAAAACTGTCAAGAATGAAACTTATATTTAAAACTTATATTAACTAATTAACATAAACTGTAACTACAGGGACCTAAACTGTAAATTCTACAATTACCCAAACCACCCCTCCCATCCCTCGTCCCCTGCCGTGTTTCCGGCAGCCGACGCCGGCGCCGGCGCCAAGCTCCGGCGAGCACAAAAACCGGTTATTACACAATTTTAACACAATTAAAACATATACAAATCATCCTAATCACCTCCTAGGGATGTTTCGAACCCCAAATCTGAGTTTAAACATCAATTGGTCCTTTAATTTTCATCTCAAAACCGAAAACTCAACACCCATATAATGTAATCAATCCAAACGGCCGATTTCTGCAAATTAATTGAACCAAAACGTACATCTAAACGTCTCGAATCTATTAGTAGCATTCAATTGAAATAAAAACAACAAATTAAACCCCAATTAATCCATATTAACCCGTAACTTGTCTCGAACGAGTTCGTATAGTTTCTGGTCATATTAATCAAATTCAGTCGACAGAAACAATCTACGAAACTTCCTTTCACTGCCTATTGATCCAGTTTCACGCGAAAACATTACAAATCCGAGTTTGATCTCTCAACCCGTCGACCCTGTTCATCATCGTTCATCGGTTCATTCGTCACCAAACAAGTAAGTTCTTTACATTAAAATGATCCTTAGCAAGTATTGACTCAAAGCCCTATGATTGATTTTGATATCTCCATCGTCTTCGTGACCGATTTATGGATTCTAGTTTCTAGGGTTTAGAGGAGTTTGGGATTTATGCTTAAAATGTGGTTTAAATAATTTGGTTTTGAAAAGCTAACATTAAACTGATCTGTTGGAATGGATGGTGTTGTTTGTTGAGGACCAGAAGGTCCTTGGTTCGAAACCAGGGACAAAAACATATATTTTGTTTTGTTTAATTACTTAACAACAATTTTAATCATTTATCTTAAAACTAATATTAACACTATCTTATATGTTTTATAAAAATACCAAGTCTTATATAATATCAAAAAGGGTCCCTATCAAAAACCAACATCATACTATATGTTTTATAAAATACCTAAAATCTTATAAAAATACCAAAACCACTATTTTTGTAAACGTAGTTTTTTTATTATATATATAATCTAATTATTACAAATGCTTTTAAATAATATAAAAATACCATAAAAATGTATTTTTAATACTTACAAAATGTATACAAAGTTTGATAAAAATATACAGTAGTTTGTACAAATAATACTTTTAAATAGACGTTTTGTTTATTTCCAACAAGGACAACATATTTTTATGTGATTGTGGTTAAAATATAATATTAGAATTTATTTTCTCTATCAAACTAATTATTGTAACTATTGTTATCGTTCCGATTAAATTAGTTTTTATATATATAGTCGTTTAACGAGAAACCCCAAATCCCAATTCGAAACCCTAGAATCCCAATTTCCTTTGACTTCTATTGTTTCAATGCTAGTCTCTATACAATATGATTTACTAAGTTAGGATTTTCGTTTAATTAGGTGATTCTAATATTTTGACGATCTTCGTTTCAATTCGGAACTATTTACTATTTGTTTTCGTGCCCGTGTTCAAGGTGAGTAAATTCACTCCCCTTTTTACTTTTACATTTTGGGGCTGAAACGTGTTATATTACAATACAATGTTTTCCAGTTTCTATTTTATTTTCCAACAGAGATCATAAAATATGTTAGTTTTGTTCCGGGCAAGATGCAAACTTATGTGATAGTTTAAAGTAGTATTGTTACTTTGTAATCCCAGCGGTACAATGTTAGCGCTAATGGTCTGACAAACCCACCTACATGTACAACAACGATAGGTGATTTAAACCCGTCCATACAATTACAATGTTACGAGTTGCTATTCGATGTTACAAGTTGCTATACAACGATACAAGTTGCTATTACTATGCCATGTCCCTAAGTTGCTAAATAATTATTGATAACTTAAATAACGAGACGGTTACGTGACAGTTGCTTAAAAGTTATCAGTAATTAATACATGAGTTGGTTCCTCATGAGAAATGGCTACAAGTTACGTTACAATTATGGTTTACAATGTGTGTGCAAGGGGTCATGGTTAGGGGTGTAAACGAGCCGAGCCGAGCCCGAGCTCGTCTAGGCTCGAGCTCGGCTCGTTTCAGCTTTACCAGGCTCGGGCTCGAGCTTGAGCTCGGCTCGTTTCAAGCTTTAATTTCAAAGCTCGAGCTCGAGCTCGTCACAAATTTCTCAAGCTCGAGCTCGGCTCGTCTGGTTTTTTATTTTTTTATTTTTAATTATTTATATTTAATTATTTATATAATTTTAATTATTTATATTTAATATTACATAAACTTTTAACTATATGTATTTTATATATAATAAAATACATATTAAATATTTTTAAACATAATTTATATATATTTTAACTAATAATAGTAATAATATATATTTATAAAATAAATAAAAAAACATATAAATGAAAAGCTCGATAAGACTCGCGAGCCGGCTCGAGCTCGATGTGTAAAGCTCGAGCTCGAGCTCGATAACTTAATGAGCTTCTTTTTTAGGCTCGGGCTCGAGCTCGAGCTCGAAAAAGCTCGGCTCGTTCGAGCTTTTTATCGAATCGATCTCGAGTAGCTCGCGAGTAGCTCGGCTCGTTTACACCCCTAGTCATGGTAGAGAATGATATGAAATAGCTATGCATGTAAGCTTGCGCAGCATATTATGATGATCTCGGATTTTCTGTATTACTATGTATCAATTTGTGGTTTACTCACTAGCTTTAAATAGCTAACTTTATTTTCACATGTTTCAGGTGATGCTTATGATTATTTTGCTGCTTTTGTCAAGACATAGGATTGCCTTGGACCTAGAATAATAAATCAAACGTTTGCATTTACTGTTTCGGTTTTATTACTTTTGTCGTATCCATTTAAGACTCATGTACTAAACTTACTACATCATTATTAAACTTAATAAATAAATACCATGTGCTTTGTTTACTATTGATATCCAATTCCAATGACAGCCCGGTGTTTCCGCCGCCGGGCGGGGTGTCACAGGTTTTACCGCTAGCTTGTTGTCGTGCCTACGGGCGGACGGGCTAGTAGGTTTCCTTCGAATTGGAGTCGGTTTTAAAAGTGGCCGGGCTTCGGCTACTCAGCGCTGTCTGTGCTCGTAGAGCATTTGTGGTCGCCTTTCGCCATTGGGTTACCCTAGGTAGCCAGGCTTTATTTGTTTCGCTAAAAAAAGGTAATCTGACTTATCACATATAATCGATGGATTAGTGACACGTGGCCTAATTACCAACGGGTTTCAATATCTATTATTAAAACTAGATTAGTACCCGTGTACTACACGGATTTTAGTTTTATAGGTTTTAACTCAATTACATATCAAATTTATTTTTAACATATCTCTTATTAAATCGATTTGGATATTTACAAATATATTCATATAAAAAATCATATGTTACAATAAAGGATATGATTTATAATAGTTGGTAAATTTTTATTAGAACATATCGGGTTAGGAGATAATTCATGATAATTGGTAAAACTTTAATTTGAACATATCGGGTTAAGATAAATCATAATAATTGATAAGTTTTTTATTTGAACATATCAGGTTAGGAGATAATTAATGATACTTGGTACATATCGGGTTAATATATAGATCATGATAATTGGTAAATTTTGTATTTGAGCATATCGGGTTAGGAGATAATTGATGATAATTTGTGAATTTTTAATTTAAACATATCGGGTTATTTCGAATATGGAGCATACCATGATCCGTCTAAAAATTCTCCATCAAATTAATTAGAACATGACACCTAAGCAAAATCCTATGTGGAGTAGTTAAAATGGTGACATATGGATGTGTTACTCAATTATTAGAATAGGTAGATTAAATATTTAAATTAGAATATGTATAACGAGATGTTTCGGTTGTATTTAAAATCATGTCTATGCTAAAGCCACGTACGTACGTTTGATAGGATAAGGGTATATGCAAAGTTTCTTAAAATAAAAACTGATAATAAGTAGAAAGTCAACCAATAATTGAATATCAAATAATCAAAAACAAAAATGTGATGTTGTGATTGAGATTTACTTCATTAATATTTCCAAAACAGAAATTTCCTTGCACTTTCTTCAAAATATATACTACTAGGTTTAATACAAGTGTGTTACACACGGTTTAAATAATAATATTTATAAAGAATCATAATTATTATGTTTAAAAATTTGTAAGTATTTAAAATTTAAAGATTTTGCTCCATCAACTTATGCATGGTGCAAAATTCAATTCAACTTATGCATGGTGCATAATTGTTACACACATTATCATACTATTTGTGTGTGATGCATGGTCAATGGAAAGCAAGTTTATATATTCTAATTCATACAATCTCTTTCAAGAATAAATGATTCAGTTGACTTTATGATAACAAAAACATGTTAATTAATTTATGTATGATAATGTGTTAGAGGGTGATTAATAATCTATCTAATAATTCAAAGTTTTAGGGGGGGCAAATTTTTAGAGGGAATCTATACCTTCTAATAAAAGAGGGTTTTTATGCCACATGGCATGCAATGGAGCCATTGTTGGCATCGTTTTCCCGCCAAAATATATTACATATTTAATCCTCATACTATTACACAATATACGACCATCATATAATATATTTACCTATTAGTTACAAAATAATTACCATATTAGTATTATAATCTATTTAATATTTCAGAGTTTTTTGGGGGCAAATTTGAGCGGGAAAAATTTTTGACCAGTCAAATTGGGCTCCAAAATTTCATCGCTATTTACGGCAACTCTCACTCAATGTTTTCCAATCAATTGTGTTCTGTATTTTTGGTAATACGTTTGTTTCATTCAATCCATTTGTTGAAGCTTTATTTATTATTTGTTTCTTATAAATAAACTCTAATTTAAATATAACCAGTATTCGATTTTGATAGTATGTTCAATCAATCCGGTTGTTGAAGCTTTATTTATTGTGTTCTATATTTTCGATTTTTATCTTTTTTATTTATATATTTTAGATTTATTCCGTGTGTATACACGGGTTTTAAACCTAGTTTTTTATAAAAGGAACTTTTAGAGGAAAGATATGAAATACCATGCATGAGTTGATGAAATAAAATATCTTTAAATATTAAATTTTTACAAATTTTTAAACAAAATGATTATGATTTTATAAATATTAGGTTTAACACCCGTGTGTTACACACGGGTTAAATAATAATATTTATAAAATCATAATCATTTTGTTTAAAAATTTGTAAAAATTTAATATTTAAAGATATTTTATTTCATCAACTCATGCATGGTATTTCATATCTTCCCTCTAAAACTTTCTTTTAAAAAATTCCCCCTAAAAATTCCCCCCCTAAAACTTTGAATTATTATATAGACTAGGTTTAGAACCCGTGTATACACACGGAATAAATCTAAAATATATAAATTAAAAGGATAAAAATAAAAAATATACAACAAAATAAATAAAACTTCAACAATCAGATTGATTGAACATGCTAACAAAATCGAACACTGGTTATACACCACACTGAATTTGAAATTAGAGTTTATTTATAAGAAACGAAACAATAAATAAAGCTTCAACAACCGGATTGATTAAAATCACAAACGTATTACCAAAAATATAGAACACAATTTATTGGAAATCATTGAGTGAGAGTTGCCGTAAATAGAGATGAAATTTTGAAGCCCAATTTAACTGCTAAAAAAATTTTCCCTCTCAAATTTGCCCCCCAAAAAACTCTGAAATATTAGATAGATTAGAAAAATGGTTTTATTACAATAAAAATTTTGAAACTTATTAAACCATTTAGACCCGTTCAACCTATTAAACCCATTTGATGTAATATAATACCGGTGGTCTCTCTTTTATTACAGATGATGTTATTGTCATGAAGGTAACAAAGTAAAAAACGAGCATGTCGCATTTTGCAAGCATCACATGTGAATGTGACTGTTGTAATGTGGGGTATCACACTTTAATGTCATCATCGTAATGTATGTAACCAAAGTCACAAACATTATGTCGTCGCCGTAATGCATGACACATGTCGAAATAAAAAATACTCTAAATTAAAACCCGGCCGTCACAACACCTAATGTCAAAATTCATATACATGCATACATACCACCTTAAGTCTCCATCTTTAAATCACAACACTTTTGCTCTCTCTAAACTCTTAATTAAGTCATCTAGTGAATCAAGAAGTTAATAAAGCTTGGAAGGGCTATGGTGGTATAGCGACGAGAAGACCGTTGCCGGCTCATTACCCGGCAGTCAGAGCCCTTTCCAGAGAAGATATACGTGGCACCAGGATAACCGGGTCTCTTGAATACCGCGATCAAACTATGGCCAACTAGTCTAAAGGCGTCAATGGCGATAACTACAATAACAAGTTGAGATCGAGTCGGATGCGAGTAGATTCAAGTATATATAAAACGATTAAAGAGGTATAATCAAGCACTAAAAGGGTTTAAAGTTTTGTTGACAATTTACACGTGTTTGGTATGTGGTAAATACATATGCCGAGCCGTAACACAAAAACGATACGAAATATAAAACGAGCAAGTAATGATTGTAGTAATTGCGCATGTATTAAATTACTGGATTGGTTTCTTGCATGATTTTCATACATGATCAGAAGTTTTTCTTTTTAGAAACCTACAACTATACTAATAATATTTATATATAGTAACAGAAGGTATGTTTTTTTTTAAAACAAGATAAAAGGGTTTAATTATTGATACTATATTGTTAGTATCGTTACTTCAAATGCTATTATTATTATATTACATATTAAGTTATTATATTAGTCTGTTTGATACTCATTTGAGTACAATAATTCAATAAATAACTACTCATTTCATGATATATACATATATATAACATGTTAAACTTCAACATTAACACTTACACATAAATTATGGTTTTAACTTAGACACTTAGTAACCAACTTTAACTGTGCTGACATTATTTAGTTATTTCTATACTTTAGTAAATAATGTTTTTATGCTAATATGGCATACAAAGTCGTAATTAGATGCCTTAAGTTGTCGTACGACGTTTGAAGGATTCAGACGAATTCATTAGGTTTATTATGGAGATTTATGGTTATGTACGGTATTGTAAGGTGTTCATAGGAGTTGTAAGGCGTCCTAAATGATACTAACGTGCTTTTCAGGTTGCTAATATGACATACAAAGTCTTATTTCTATATCTTCTTCTCAAGCACGACACGTCGCTTAGGGCCAGAGTATGGTGTCACAAAACCAATCCCAAAGTAGACGGAATAACAACATGAACTCCACCTTTTTTTAATCTTTGATGTACAATTTTTGCAATAAAATGAATTAGATGTTTTTATTTTTAATATGTATTATAAGGACATTAATCAGTACAGTACATTTTTGTTATAAATTTTCTTATCAAAGCAATAGTCACGTGGCAGAAAATGTCGTTAAGGGACTTGGGTGGAACTCGGCAATGATGATCTTTTGAAATACTGGTCTCTAGGTTGTGTGCAAGCGGATGGTATGTAGGGTCTTCTCTACTTGCAATCCGCATGACAACATTGACTATTTTGATAACTTGGTTATCTAATCTGAGCCAGAGCCAAGAAAAATTGGTTAAGAAAAAAGTTTTGTTAACAGTACCACTTTTAAATACGAACACAAAATTAAACGTGTGTAATCAAGAACCAAAAAAGGCTCACACAAACGGTGAATACATCTAGTTTATTCTAAATTGATCATGTAATCACTTGCCAACCTTTTTGTTATGTTTTTAAAATTATTTTTCTTATGTGTTGTAGTTAATATACTTGACAAAATTCAACCCACTTAAACTTTAAACTAACAGAAAATGATTTATATGCATATGAGCTCATTAAATCAAAATAAGTTTTTATGAGCTTTTAGAAATTCTGTGTACAAAATCAAACGAACCCACTAAAACAAAAATAAGTATAACAATACGAAGAAAAAAACAACAAAAAACTGTTTTAAATTAATCGTAAACATAAAATACGATAGCCGACCGATAGAGTTGAATTGAATAGATGGATATATATATCAAAGGTTAATAAAATAAAAATTAAAATGATAATAAGAAACTAGTTAAAACTTAAAAAAAAATACAAAAAAAAACATTTATTTTAGTAATTAAGTTTTAAACTACACGCATTTAATAAATAAACTTTATAAATACACTTCTTTAATACTATAAAAAAAACTTCTGTTAAACGTTGACCGGAAGATCTAAATGAAAAGGTTGTGAACTTGCGTAGCCATTCGTTGGGACCCACTATAAAAATTTGAACCTCCCTTTTGATCTGATCTATCTATTAAAACCCACCACATCTTCTGCATTTCCAAAATTAATCAAATCACATCAATCGATCGAAGCAACTTCTGTTCTGATATTAATTTGTTGATTATTATCAAAATCCCAAGTAAGATTTCGATCTTCTTCTCCAACTCATCATCTACGTACTATATATATATATATATATGTTATATACTGTTTTCGATCTTTAATTTATTCACCGCCCATATGTACGTATGGATCGTATCAATCCCCGGAATCGTTTCTCCGGCTGATTGTGTGTAACCGGAGACGTTGATCACTTTTATTTCTCCTCGGTTATTTTACCGGCCATAATATTAGGTCTATAACTATTGATAGGTGTTTTCACGCTCGGATCGGAACGGGATTCAGAGGGGGTAGCGATCCGAACCATACCAGATCGTTTTGTTATCAGAGAATCGGCCGGTTTGAACCGAATCGCCGGTCAAACCGGGAATCGGCGATCTGACGGTTGGATCGGGTGTGTTTTTAAACAAGATCTGATGGTGTATTGATGTGCTTATAAAGAAACCATGGTGGATCTGAAAGAGGAGAAAGAGATGGATATGGACTTGAATAATATCTCACCGGATAAGATGCAAGAACTCATTGTAGATTTGAAGAGAAGAGTGAAGTTCTTTGAAATTTTATGCGGATGAAACAAAGAACCAGTGCTGCGCTGTGAGTTCTTGAAAAGATGAAATAACAAGATGATGATGACCGATGAATTTGTTTACAAGTCCAAGAATATTATCCTTTAAATCCCTCTAAATCAAAATACATGTTCTTTCAGCTCTTAAGCTATTTCATTTGAACATTATAGTTCTTTAACTATCTAAAAGTTCTAATACTCACCTCAAACTACTTTAACTAATCATATTTTAAACTAAAAATACCATAACATTAATATTAATGCCAAAACACTTAAATATTTGTATCCGGTTCTTGAATCCAGTTCGACCGGTCCGACCAGTGAACTAGTAAGGCAACCGATTCTCTATCCGATCCGATCCTGAAAACATTACTAATTATAAATAAACATCTACTTATTCTAATAATTGAGTAACACATCCATATGTCACCATTTTAAGTACTCCACATAAGATTTTGCTTAGGTGTCATGCTCTAAATTAATTTGATAGTGAATTTTTAGACGGGTTATGGTATGCTCCATATTCGAAATAACCCGATATGTTTAAATTAAAAATTCACAAATTATCATCAATTATCTCCTAACCTGATATGTTCAAATACAAAATTTACCAATTATCATGATTTATATCTTAACCCGATATGTACCAAGTATCATGAATTATCTCCTAACCTGATATGTTGAAATAAAAAACTTATCAATTATTATGATTTATCCTAACCCGATATGTTCAAATTAAAGTTTTACCAATTATCATTAATTATCTCATAACTCGATATGTTCAAATAAAAAAATTATCAATTATCATGAATTATCTCATAACCCGATATGTTCCAATAAAAATTTACCAACTATTATAAATCATATCCTTTTTTGTAACATATGATTTTTTATATGAATATATTTGTAAATATCCAAATCGATTTAATAAGAGACATGTTAACAATAAATTTGATATGTAAATTGAGTTAAAACCTATAAAATTAAAATCCGTGTAGTATACACGGGTACTAATCTAGTTTTAAAACAAAATAATACAACTTTAAATCAATTCATTAGTAGCTAGCTAGGTGTATTTATTGATTATTCAAATAATTCAGATGGATTAAAGTCGACAAAGATCCAAAAGTCACAACCCACGGCTTAGTCTTGATGTTTTAATAATTTATTAAGAGTTAATTACACGGATGGACCCTGTGATTTGATCTTATTTTATGTATGGCCCCTAACTTCTCGAAATTACAAGGATGGCCCTTACTTTTCAGATTTTTGTTGCACCGTTGGCCTTTAAAGTGGATGAACGTTAACATTCTCCGTTAGATGGGTGTGAAATTACTATTATACCCTTATTTCATGTATGTAACCATCACCAATCTTTCTTCTCTCTCCTAAGCTTGAAATAGAATCATCATCAAACAAGAATGACCTAAGCTTCTTCTCTCTCCTCCTTACATCCTCATCCTCATCATCGCTGTAAAACTCATTGTCATCAACATAATCATCGATGTTAAAGTGATACCTAACGTTCCGGCGTCTACGGGAGCTTCGGCGGTCGATGTTCGACGGCGGAGTGAGGTGTGATGTCCGGCAAGCTCGATCTATGTTGGATGGTCGTCCCCGCCTCTTCTTCCTCACGATCTGGCCCATCTTTTTGGTTCGTCAACAAGGATGGTTGCTTGTTAGTTTGTTTTCTCTCTCTTCTTTTTCTCACTGCTGTGTGTGTCTAGATGTTTACAATGATTGTGTTTTGTTGTGAAGAAGAGGTGGCAACAATGGTGGTCAGCAGTGGTGATGGAGCAATAGAGTCGATGATGATGGTGTGATGATGAAACAGTGATGGGAGTGAACAGGGGTGATGATGGTGGAACTGGTGTAACGGTCAGTGGTGGTGGAACGGCGAGTGGTAGTGAATCGTGGAGATGATGAAGTGGTGGAGATGAAGGTGAATGTAGATGATGGTGGGGAGGTGGTGAAATGGTGGTGATGGTTACATACATGAAATAAGGGTATAATAGTAATTTCACACCCATCTAACGGAGAATGTTAACGTCCATCCACTTCAAGGGCCAACGGTGTAACAAAAATCTAAAAAGTAAGGGCCATCCTTGTAATTTTAAGAAGTTAGGGGCCATACATGAAATAAGGTCAAACCATATGGGCCATCCGTGTAATTAACTTATTTATTAGAGAGTAAACTATAAATTACGTCCTTTATGTTTTATGGTTGTTGTAAGTTAGGTTCTTTAGTAAACTAATCTACAAATAACGTTCTTATTTTTCTAGTTTTATACCAATCTCGTTCTTTAAACTAACTGATGTTAGAAAAATCAGTTAACTCAGATCATGTGTCTCTCACGTAAGAGTATACTAGTCTTTTTATACATAAATGACTACTTATGTATTATTAGCTCTTATAGCTACAGACCACCATATAGCACCAAATGCCAAAACACGTTTCCCAAATCCCACCTTGCCCAAATGCCTCCTGCAATCTAAAGCTTAATTATCATTATTAGTTCAAAACTTCAAATCACAAAACAAGTGAACCCAAGTCTTGACAGGGTATTCACGTGCAAAAAAAGTGTATTGTAGCTACAGACCATCATCATTGTACTCGGAACCACCGTCATCATCACCATAGCCAGATCCACCATCCGGACCACCGTCGTCATCGCAATAGCCAGATCCATAGCCACCGTACGAACCACCTTCAAAAACAAAGCCAAATTCCTTTGCAACAAATTAAGCCTCGATTGCCTCGCACCAACAGTAACAATCACCATATCCGATCCACCAATGTTGGAATAATCAGCAGATGCAATGATCTTTGTAGGTGGAAGAAACACTGTTGCGTGTTGCAAGACTAGCATCCCCCACCAACAGTAGCATCTCCCCACGTCACGCTGTTACGAGTGGATTGTGGTGATTCTGAGACAAATGGATTGTGGTGGAATTGAAGGTTCTGTATGATCATTATTGGAACTAAAACTAAAAAAATGAATGGATAAGCAGTGGTGAATATGGTTATTTTACGATTAAAGTGAAATAATATGGTTAGGGTTTGTGGTGATTGTTTAGGTTTATGAGTGTCTAAGAGGTGGTTGAAGATGAAGATAAATACTTTTATAAATAAAATTACACAAAGATTCCTTTATGTATAAAAAGACCATTATACCCTCATGCGAGAGGCACATGATCTAAGTTAACTGACTTTTCTAACGTTAGTTAGCTTAAATGACAAGATTGGTATAAAACTAGAAAATTAAGGACATTATTTGTAGATTAGTTTACTAAAAGACCCAACTTGCAACAACCGTTAAACATAAAAGAAGTAATTTGTAGTTTACTCTTTATTAAAGTTTTTTAAATAACTAAAACACTAAATTATGTTAGACCATGTGTAGTGATAAAAGAGAAATAACTCATTTTTCTCTCTACTTCAGCTTTTAGCATTAAAATACGTGTTCAAGGGGCGGTGCGCAGGAGACGCCTAGCTAGACACAACTTGGTCATCGAAAACGCCTCGGGGGTGGTTTTGAGGCGTTTTCAAGGGCAAAAAGTGCCACTACACATTATGTTAGTTACTTTACATGCAATTTTTCCCTAAACAAAAATATACTAATCTGCATATGTATACAGAAAACAATACTAGAAGAATGGAGAAGCGAAAGCGAGAATGGACCAATGAGAACGAAGAAGCGTCGCTCGCAGGTGTTAAAAAACATGGCTTTGGCAACCCAAATAGTCTCTCTGATTCCCAGCTTGCTTCTTCTTTGGCAAATCAATCAAAGCGAAAGCGAGAATGTACCAATGAGGTGTTTTTTACCTAAGTTTTTGTTTTTCATTTTCTAATTTTGTTTTTCCAGTTATTTACTTGCAAGCCACATTATAATATATCTTTCATCATAAGCCTCATGTTGCCTCTTCACTTCTTGCTACTAATGGATACACTTTTTGAGTCACTTTCTTTTAAACCTCTTCCCAAACAGCTTTTTACAAACCTAGCTATATACAGAAAACATGTTTTTTCACAAACCGGTTCTAACACCGATTTTCTAATGGGATGGCCAACTGGTGCGTGAATTGGCGGTTTGGGTTCGATCCCAACCACCTAATCAATCAAATACGGTTAAACGATGAAACGGTTTTACGAAACGGTAGAATGAAGCACCGTTTCTCATTTAGAGCATTGGTTCAAGGTAAGTTTTACATCAATCGACTTGTATCTTTCTTCCGATAAAAATTGTAAAGCATCAGTTTGAAATTCGAGAAAATCTTAATCGCGTTAATTTTTTTTTCTAATGACGGACTTTTGTAGGAAAATTGTTTAGAAAATAGGACGGTTGTAGGGAAAAGATAAATAGAACAATAAGTGATAGGGATTACTAATAATTAATATTAATACTTTGAGTTAATAACTTTTCTTTTATTAAATAGGCAAGCCACCACTAAATCGATTGGGGACATTAATTTCAAATTATTGTTCAAGTTTATTTTTAAAATAACACTAATCTTTCAAGTAATATGTTTACCAATTTGGATTTACACTCCAAGTAGCACGTGACTCGAGCCGTCGTTATATTTTTTACTAGGTTTAATACCCGTGTATATACACGGGTTGATTTATACACAAAGTTGTTATAATACAATAAACATTTTAATAATTAGATAATATTTATGTATTTATAGATGATTTTTTAAATTACGCATCATTGAGTAAATAGCAATAATTTAATAATACATAAAAAAAATACATTCATCTTGTATATATTTATGTAAGCAAAATTTTTTAAATATTATAACTTTAAAAATTGAATGGAAACAAAAATAAAAAATGATTATAAATGTATTATTAAAAAAATACATCCATCTTCTATACTTATGGCTCCATCAACTAATGCATGGTGATTTTCCCTCCCAAACTTCCTATTATATAACAAATTTTCCCCCCCAAAAATTACCCCCTAAAACCTTGAATTATTAGATAGACTAGGTCTAATACCCGTGTGTTACACACGGGTTAATTATATATTTTTATGAAGTTATAACTATTATGTTTATGGATTTATAAATATTAATATTTAAGTTAGCTCATTAACTCATGCATGGTTAAAATTTTACTTAATTTTCCCTTTAAAGCTTCCTAATATAGAACAAAAAATTTCCCTCTAAAAATAGCCCCCTAAAACTTTGATTTATTAGTAGACTAGGTTTAACACCCGTGTATTACACACGGGTTGAATAAAAATATTTTAAAAAAATTATAACTATTATATTTAAAAATTTATAAATAATTTTGTTAATTATTATTAATCACAAAATTTTGTCTTTATTAACTCTCCTATTTAATCTCCCACTAAACCTTCCTTTTATAAAATTAATTATGTTTTCCTCCCAAAAAAATTATCCCCTAAAAACTCTAATTTATTAGATAGACTAGGTTTAATACCTGTGTGTTACACACGGGTTAAATAGTAATATTTATAAAGAAATTATAACCATTATATTTAACAATTTGTAAATATATAACATTTAAGGAGTTGGCTCCATCAACTTGCATGGTGAAAAATTTAGCTAAATTTTACCTCCCAAACTTCCTATTATAGAAAAAAGTCCCTCCAAAAATTACCCCCTAAAAGTTTGATTTATTAGATAGATTATGTCTTGCATGGTGTGGTGTAGCACATATTGTAACGTGAAGTCGACAAAATAGTTTAAAAAGTTAATCAAAACAAACAAATAAACCCAGTATAAATCTCACTCATATAGTAAACAAGGACATACTGATCTAGGTGTCAAGACTCGATCAAACAAGTTAAATTTTCGGTCTTAGCTACCTTAATTGAGTTAGGGTAAGTAAGGTCGTCTCCACGAGGAATTTTTGGAAAATGTTTAAGTTTGAAACTTAATTAACTAAAAATGGTGCAATTACCTAATGTCTTGAAATTAAAAATAGAAACTTTGATTGACTGAAATACTAATTAGCAAAACAAAAAAACTTTAAAGAAGGTTTTTAAACAATTATTTTAAAAACTAGTTATTTCCACTTGTGGCCTAATAGTAAGATGACTTGTGTTCTTCATAAGAGACCCAAGTTCAATCCCTACTAATGTCACTTTTAGTGGATATTGGCATGAAGCTTGTCCCGAGCTACCATCCGGCTTCGTGTATGAGCTTAAGGGTTTTACGTGGTATGGTTAAAGGTTCATGTCCGGTTTTTCCTTAGAACAGTTGGTTGACGAGTTTCGACTCCGAGCAACTTGGCCCGAAAGGAGAGTTGTGGTGAGACTCAGTTGCGTTCGCAGTAATGAGGGATCCCCATACCGACAAAAATATTAGATATAGATAAATTAAACTTATGATATAAGTATTATTATTAGTTAGTCGGTTGTCAGTTATGTTAACGATAGTTAGGTAGTTATGGTGAAGGACGTTTGGTAGTTATCTATATCATGTAGTATATATATATATGTATGTATTGCAGAAACATTTATCATGAAAAACACAATGCAATAATACGATTATTCATGTTCATTTCTCTGTGTTCTTGTTCTTATGATCACTAGCTCACACACAAACTATGAAATCATCATCTTCATCTTCTTTAATCTATACTTAGAATTAATCCGCTGTGTAAATCTATCCAACAAAAAACACCTATTGAGGTGAGGTTTCAATCTCTAATTCTCTATCTTTGCACTTCTTAGTGCTTCGGTCATAGGCAGTTGCACCAACCGCCGTTCTAAAACAAAAATTAAAATGGTCGTTACTTTCGGGATCAAGTTCAAAGATCAATGCTAATTACTTTTAACCTACTGAAATCATGTATTTATGACTTGTATACTTAGCTTTCGACTAAAGTGATATCAAAAGAACAAACCTCTCAACTCGTTCATTCACAATAATGACACAATGTACCAATCTAACCATATCAAATTACCCACCCAATTCAATAAGTTCACGATGTAATAAACGAAGAACTGATGATACAAACATGCAACTTTGTTTATAACTAGATTGTTTAAGTTAATAAAAAAACATAAACTTGAATGATCAAAATCCAATACTAAACAAGGTTAAAAAGCATCTAAACATCTTAATTACAAGAACTCTTCACCCGAAAGCAACCACAAAGGAAATTAGCCACTAATGTTCTTTATTGGATCTTTAATTTTTAGTGTTGATGATGATCTATGGTGATTGGGGATGGATTCGAGAGGTTGGGATGATGAAAAATCCGCTTTTAAATGTCCAAAATCAACTAGCCAAAGTTATTTCATGAAACTCTAAATTGGGTTTAAATAACATCATAAAACCCTAAATTTAAACCTTTGGCCGACCACCGGCGTCCAATACACCCAACCCAATGTCTCATATGCTCAAACTAAAGGTTAATGTAAAATTAAATATAAATAATTAAAAATTGTTTAAAATGAAATAAAAATAGTTAAAACTAAAATAATAAAAAACCAGACGAGCCGAGCCCAAGCGAGCTCGAACTTGAGAAGTTTTTGACGAACTCGAGCTCGAGCTTTGAAATTAAAGCTTCAACGAGCCGAGCTCGAGCTCGAACTTGGTTAAGCTGAAACGAGCCGAGCTCGAGCTCGAGCCTATACTAGCTTGGGCTCGACTCGGCTCAGCTCGTTTACACCCTTAGTTAAAACAAGCCAAATACATGGATGGATACTCAAAATAATTACCATCCAATTAATTATTGTTGCAGTAATATTACGTATGGAAATAATTAGTAACTACAATCCGATTAATCGCACGCAAATTAAACCATCTATGTTGCAAATTTAACTTCATAACAATGAAGCAAAACTTTTACTTCACAACAGCTTATACTAGCATAAAAAACGTAAAATTTATAAGAATATTCTCATACTAGGTTTAATACTCGTGTGTTACACATGCGTTAAATAATAATATTTATAAAAAATTATAATCATTATGTTTAAAAAATTGTAAATATTTAATATTAAAGAAATTGGCTCCATCAACTTATATATGCATGGTGAAAAAATTACACTAAATTTTTCTTTTAAATTTCCTATTATAGAACAAAAAAATTTTCCTCCAAAAAATAACCTCACTTAAAACCTTGAAATATTATAAAAAAAATCCAAAATTATTCAACATGTTGAGATCAAAGTAACTAATCGTAAACTTCATAAGTATAAAAAACGTCGCCCTCGCTTCGTAGAAGTCATAGTGCTAACACCATAACAACGATTTTCAAAGACCCCTCAGATGCTTGATGTGTGAGATACTAGCGTTAGAGGGTTTAGGATGATGATCGCTAATGGCCTTTGTGCAGAGAAGGAATGCGTGAGATGGTTAGAGGGTTTTTTGGTTTTGATCATTGGTTGGGTTAAATTTACAAAAATACCCATCCTGTGCCGTGCACATGCTTTGTTTTAACCTCAACTTTAACAGTGTTTACCGATGTAATGGTTTTGTGACTCAAATTGTTAAAAAAAAATAATATCATGAGGTTCCATTTGTTAAAGGTTTAAATTTAAGACTCAAAGAGTTACAAGCCCCAAACCACATATGTTCAAAAGTAATTTACTCTTTTTCTTTCTATCCCTTGTGTCTTGCCGCTTAAGTTATTATTTTTTTTTAAACAAATTTCTTTAGTGGGACTTGAACCAATAATCTTGGCTAATTGGGTTTGTCTTTGTCGATGGACCAACAACCCAGCCATTGGTTTATTCCTCTTAGCCAAATCCCACGCCGCTTAACTTAATTAAAAAACATTCTTCAAGATCCATTTCATTGCTACTCTTTTAATTTAATTTGCAACCATCAGCTGAGTAAAGATTTGATTTTTAGGATCCGTCAAGCACAAGCATACCTTCAATGGCTTCTTCAAGTTCCAGCGGTCACAACAAAAGCTACCTGTATGATGTGTTTCTAAGCTTCAGTGGTGAAGACACCCGCAAGACCTTTGTTGATCATCTTTATGCTGCTCTTGATCAACATGGTATTTGCACGTTTAAGGATGATGAGAGACTCGAGAAAGGAAAAAATATCAAAGATGATCTCCTACAATCCATTGAAGAGTCCAGATTGTACATTATTGTTTTATCCAAAAGCTATGCAGCTTCATCATGGTGCTTAAACGAGCTTTTGAAGATCATGGATTGTCACAAGACGAATGAGCATACCGCTTTCCCAGTTTTCTATGATGTGGATCCTTCTGAGGTTCGAAAACAAAGTGGATCAGTAGGAGAAGCCCTCGCCAAGCATAAGAATAAGACTAAATCAGAGGTTGATAAATGGAGAGAGGCTCTTATGGAAGCTGCAAATTTGTCTGGTTGGGATGTGAAGAACATTGCTGATGGGTAATTTCTTTACTATGGCATTTCGTGTGTCTAATTTGAAATTATAATATAGATCATTTGAGTTAATAACTGTTCATGTGGGTTCTTGAGCAAGCTAATTGAATCTTCCTTTATAATATATATGGACAGGCATGAAGCTAAAGTTATAAAAATCATTGTTGAGAAGGTTTCACTGGAGTTACGGTCCATTAATATTGACACTGATGAGAATTTTGTAGGCATGGAACAAAGGATGCAAGATCTTGATTCAAGTTTGGATATTGGTTCCAATGATGTTCGAATGATAGGGATCAAGGGTATGGGAGGTGCCGGAAAAACCACTTTAGCTAGAGCTATTTTTAACAGAATATCGTTTAATTTCGAAGGTAAAAGCTTTGTTGAAAATGTGAGGGAAAATTCAAAACCCTCTTTGTTGGGTATGAAGAAGTTGCAAGAACAAATTCTTAGAGATGTATTAAAGGATGGAACAATTACTGTAAGTAGTGTTCATGAAGGGACACACTTAATAAAAACGATGTTTCATGGTAAAAGAATTCTTGTTGTTCTTGATGACGTTGATCGTGAAGACCAACTTGAAGAATTAGCCGGTGATCCTAGCTGGTTCAAGTCTGGAAGCAGAATTATAATTACAACTAGAGATTTGCATGTGCTCAACACTTACACAGTGAAGTGGATCCATGATGTAAATTTGTTAACTGATGAGGAAGCTATTCACCTCTTTTGTAGGCATGCATTTAAGAAAAATAGCCCAACGCAAGAGTATGAAAGGCAATCACATGAAGTTGTAAGTTATGCTGGTGGTCTCCCTTTAACAATCAAAGTTTTGGGTTCACATCTTCGTGGTAGAAAAAAATGTGAGTGGAAAGATGCTATAGCAAGACTCAAAACAATTCCATTGAAAGAAACTCTTAAAATATTGGAACTAAGCTATGAAGGTCTAGAGGATGATTACAAGGATATATTTCTAGATGTTGCATGCTTCCTTAGACATATGTATAAAGACGAAGCAATAATAGCGCTTGAAAGTTGTGGATTCCACGCTATAAATGGCTTAAGAGTTCTTGAGGAAAAATCTTTAATCAAAACTATAGGAACGTATGAAGGTGGAAACATACACATGCATGACCATATAGTTGAAATGGGGGAGAATATTGTACGTCGTGAGCATCCAGATGAGCCCGAAAAACATAGCCGATTGTGGGTTGAAGAGGAAATCGAACATGTCTTGGCTAATGGCTTGGTAAGAATTCATTCTAGTACTTGTAAGTTAGATATGAAACTCACACGTGATTAATTTATTAGTTATGACATGATTTTAATGGATGTTGTTCATAAATCACAGGTAAATGAAGATACCAGATGTATAGATCTAGAATATTTCACTAACGATTTTGTGTGGGAAGGTTTTAAAAACATGAAGAGACTTAGATGTTTTATTGCCAGAGGTTATTTTCATCATGACCATTTTAAACGTGATGAAAACCCATACTTTCCAAATTCGTTACGATATATACATTGTTTTGGTTACCCTTATTGGTATTTGCCCAATACATTTGAAGCACATAATCTTGTGGGACTTAACATGACGTCCAGCAAAATCAAACACTTTTGGGAAGGAGGAAAGGTAATTTAGTTGATTGGTTGTTTTGTATAGTTAAAATGATATATTGGCCCGTTATCATTACAACTAGTCCCGGCAAAACAGTCGTGCCAGGTTAGATGGGGTAACGGGTGAGGACAAATTCGAGTAAGTACAAGCCGATTAAGTGAATGGTTATTCTTTGTTTGGGTCAGAATGTAAAATACTATAAATTGTAAACTAAATTACTAATTTAATGATCGATCATGATCTTATTTAAAACTTTGTATATAAAAAATCTAAAAAAGAAGAAAAAACCCAATATAAACCGACGGTAGATTAGAGTGGTGAGGAGGGAAGGTGGTGGTTGTCAGTGTCTAAGAATTTAAGATTAATTTATCGATCATTACCTTAATTATTGGCTTCTACTTCTCGTTTATTTAATTTTAATTTTTTTCTTCTTTTCATCTTATAATAATAATAATAATAGGTTATGAAGAAGCTCAAATTCCTTAATTTGAGTTATTCTCGTGAGCTAAGAAGCCTTGACCTTGGGTTGACGCCCAATCTTGAGAGGTTAAAGCTTACATGTTGTTTTAATTTGGATGACATTTACTTGCACGGTGGATGTCTAAAAAGCCTTATCTACTTAAACTTACAAGGTTGTTTGAGTTTGAAGTCGCTTTTGTTTATCGAGCAATTGGAATCACTTGAGGTTCTTTATATAAATGAATTAAATTTGAGTGAATCCCCAGATTATATAATCACATGGCACTCCAACAATACTTTGCTACATCTTCATCTTTCAAATTCTGATAATATACCTGCATCAATTGGAAATCTTCATAACCTTGTCTCTCTCGTTTTCGATAGTTGTTGTTTACTCAAGAGTCTTCCAGGAAGCATTTGTAGTTTACAACATTTGAAAACTCTTAAGCTTGATTACACTAACATGGAGGAGTTGCCTGAGGACATTGGCCAATTGGAATGTTTAGAAAACCTATATTTATCATCTTCAAAATTAAAACATCTCCCTCCTAGCATTTGTATGTTGAAACGTTTGAAAACCCTACGTCTTATGTACTGTTATTATTTAGAAAAGTTACCTGAGGATATTGGCCATCTAGAATCTTTGGTGGAATTAAATCTTCAAGGTTGTAAAGAGTTAAGAGATATTCCTAACAGCATTTGTAAGTTGAAACATCTCAAAGAGTTAACGCTCGAAGGTTGTTGCGGGCTTGAGGAACTTCCTGACAATCTCGGGGATTTAAAATGTTTACAAATGTTAAATATCCAGGACACTTGGATAACACACATTCCACATAGCATTTATCTGTTAAAAGGTTTGAAAATATTTGATGATGGTTTTACTCGGTTGTTTTCCAAATATGATTCTCAAAAGCATCAAATACAAATCTTTCAACATCTAAAAACTCTTGACCTTGGAAGATGTTATCACATAGAGAAATTTCCTGAAGCCCTTGGGCAATTAGAAAGTTTAGAAGAGCTAAATTTAAGTCATGCAGATGTTAAACATCTCCCTGATAGCATTTGTATGTTGAAACATTTGAAAAAACTCGTCCTTCGACGTTGTGTACTTCTTGATAAGTTGCCAGATGATGTTGGTCAATTAGAATCTTTGGAGGTATTAGATCTATCAAGGTGCTACAACATGAGAGAGATTCCAGACAGCGTTTGTATGATGAAACAGTTGAAAATTTTAAGGCTTTGGCATTGTTTCTGTCTCAAGAAGTTACCTGAAGATGTTGGTCAATTAGAATCTTTGGAGGAATTATATATAACAAGAAGCTATAATATAAGAGAGATTCCAAGCAGCATTTGTATGTTGAAACATCTCAAAAAGTTGGAGCTTGAAGGCTGTGTACTTCTTGAGAAGTTGCCTGAAGATGTTGGTCAATTAAAATCTTTGGAGGTATTAGATCTAGCAAGCTGCGATAGTATAAAAGAGATTCCAAATTGCATTGGTATGTTAAAACATCTCAAGAAGTTGGTGCTTAACGGCTGTATGAAGCTTGAGAAATTGCCAGACAAACTCGGAGATTTAAAATGTTTACAAGAGTTAACTATTTGGGACACTGGCATAACTCATCTTCCACAAAGCATTTCTTTGTTAAACGGTCTCAAGATTTACCAAAATCCAGATGAGCCCAGTTACAAAGAACCATCAGAAGGTACACACTCTCTCAGCTAACTTTTATTATTGAATTCAAATAAAGCTGGTATAAACATACTTTAAGTACTCAAAAACTGGAACAAGATAACCCAATTCTAGCAGGTCAGGTCTCCAATTACAGGAACAAAACCTGATTTGATTAGCAAAATACTTGACTTACTATTCTCACCATAAACAACTTATTTAAAGACACAAAATACTAAATAGCAGCCCTTGATTATAGCTGATTATAACTGAAATTAACTTCGTTATTTGACTGAGTTATACTGCAATTAAATGGGTTATTTGACTGGGTCATGGGGGCAGCAGTAGGAAACAGGTGGATTCGACCTGCTGGGTCAGTTGGATATGTATCAGAGACCTACAGAGAATGGCCAGATAAATATCAGGCTACATATTTTCTGGCATTGTCTGCGACATTTGTTAGCCTTATGTTTGATTTCTCCGGCCTTTATATGTTATTTTGCTTACATATTTTTTATTGATATCTTGATTGATTTTTATTAAGATCCATTCATGATCTCATTTGTGTCTGTATTCATTTTCTATTTCCACTAGAGAACTGTCGTATGGTTATCAACTAAATGAAATAGATACACAGGTTGTAAAATGTGTTGGGAACCCTATGAATTTCTTATTCATTGTGCATCTAGGATCCAAGTTAGTATTGTTGTTTGTCATTGTCTGTTCATCAACCAAACAACATCTGTTTTATGACAATTATTATGATAGGGATTGTTTTAACGTTTTATTAATTGGTTATTTGCTTTTTACATCGACTGGTCACTGCCGCAAAGCGTGGTTGGATAACACTAGTTATTTAATAATAAACAATATTTTGACTTTCAAGGTCTTGACATTCATTGAAAATTAGCACATTGGATACATGTATTTCTCTTGATGCTTTTTATTACCTCAATGGTGTATTCTAATCTAATTTTTTAAACTGATGACAGATGAACTGTTGTCGGATGATTCCTACACGAGCTATGAGTCGAGCTGATAATCTGATGATGGATTTCTGTTAGGTTCAAATGCTAATTCATGAACATGTAACCCTTAAAATTAAACCATACTTCTATGTTTTCAAAATATTTCCACTTTAACTTGTGAACATGACTTTGACTTGATTCGAATCTAATACAACATTTTGTTCTACTTGTTTTTAAAATTACATCAGTTTAAATGATACATAACTTTACTTTTTCTTTTCACTTCTAGGATTGATATTATAGTGGATCCTAATGTTACGAGACACAACGGCACGCATGAGGGTGGGTCCAACCGGTGCTTGTTCATGTACAAACATCACTCTAATGGGCTAGACTGAATTTCCATACATGACTCAACTGATAAACATTCTCATGTTTGTACTACACGTACAACCACTCGTGATGTCAGCCACAGAAATTTGGCCTAATATCTTTTACAGTACACCTTTAAGATGGAAATAAAGCTAATTAGATAGAGATTGCTTATTAAAATTGTTTGTCTACTTATTGTGTGTTAATTATTCATTAAGCTGTTTATCTACTAAATGAAATAGATACACAGGTTGTAAAAAGTGTTGGGAAAAAAGATTAACCCTATGAATTTCTTATTCATTGTGCATCTAGGATCCAAGTTGGTATTGTTGTTTGTCATTGTCTGTTCATCAACCAAACAACATCTGTTTTATGACAATTATTATGATAGGGATTGTTTTAACGTTTTATCAATTGGCTATATGCTTTTTACATCGACTGGTCACTGCCGCGAAGCGTGGTCGGATAACACTAGTTATTTAATAATAAACAAAATTTTGACGTTGAAGGTCTTGACATTCATTGAAAATTAGCACATTGGATACATGTATTCTACTAATTAACCAAAATTATATTTATTTTCTTAATTATGCTGATCTCATGATGCTTTTTATTTTCTTAATTCATGAACATGTAACCCTTAAAATTAAACCATACTTCTATGTTTTCAAAATATTTCCATTTTAACTTGTGAACATAGTTTGACTACTATGGAAAGTCAACTAGTGTGGTTTTCTTTGAATCGAATCTAATACAACATTTTATTCTACTTGTTTTTAAAAATACATCTGTTTAAATGATCTTAAGCTTAAAGATTGTGAAAAAAATCATACATAACTTTACTTTTTCTTTTCACTTCTAGGATTGATATTATAGTGGCTCCTAATGTCACGAGACACAGCGACACGCATGAGGGTGGGTCCAACCGGCGCTTGTTTATGTACAAACATAGCTCTAATGGACTAGACTGAATTTCCATACATAACTCAACTGGTAAACATTCCCCCATGTTTGTACTACACGTACAACCACTCGTGATGTCAGCCATAGAAACTTGGCCTAATATCTTTTACAGTACACCTTTAAGATGGAAGATAGCTTATTAAAATTGTTTGTCTACTTATTGTGTGTTAATTCATTAAGCTGTTTTATCTTCATGACCCATTCAACTCTAAATAGGTCGACTCAAATTAAACGGGAATGAGTCACTCTTATTACGCTTGCCAACTTAAAAATGGGTTTATATGGTTTTACTCGCCAGACTTAAGTTGTTTTCAAGGTGTTTTGGTTTTTGATTATGAGTGAAATAAGTTGATTTTAGATGAATTGTTTCATAGCAATAAAAGTCATACCCTTCTCATATAATCATCATATATGAGTGACTAGAAGAATTACCCGTTAGTTGAAGCATTTAAACCTTGGTGACAATAAGATTTAAACCTTTGCTGCATGTTGCGACGACAACATTTTTACTTTGATGTGTGTGGTGTGTTAGTTTTATATGTGTTATGCGTTGCGGTGGAAGAGTTTTTTACTTCGTTACACATATTAATAATGTTTTTTTACTTCTACTCAGGGCCGTCTCAAGCTTTTTGGGGGCCTCAATCAGACGCAAAAATTGGGGCCCTTATCGTCAGTTGTATATTTTTTGCTTCGATCTTATTTTATGCCTAAAAATCACTAAAAACCCAAAAACTAAGTCTCAAATAGTGTACCAGATGGCTATGAGAGCTCGATCTCCAAATAGAATAGCTTGATGAGTTTATTTCTTCTAAAATCGTGAACTTTCTTTCTTTGCGAACGATGACCAACAAAATATGATTATTGGTTGAGATTTGAGACCGCTAATTGAATAGAAGAGGGCAAGCTTCAGTGTTTTGAGTTCTATCAACTATCACCATTTTTCACATTGTTCCTAAGAGACTAACTGGATCATCTAACAGGATGGTTAGTATAGTTGCTCACCAGTGTCCAAATAACATTACAGTACAGGTTAAATTTGGGGCCCTAATCAGGTGGGGGCCTAAAACCCTAACATTACTTCACATAACTGTTGAGACGGCTCTTGAGTTCTACTTGTGCGGTGAGTTGAGATAGAGGTTTAAAGTATATATACATTCGAAGTTACGGTTAATTATATAAATATACCAGGAACTATCAAAGCAAATAAGTAATTTAGAAGGCCGGTTACACACTCACCTTCAAATTAATAGTTATTAGTTAAGGCCTAAGGGAACAATGATATTTTTCAAAAAAGAGGTAGGAATATCCAATAAGTGCGGTGACATTTTTTTTAAATATCAAATAATCACTTTTAATGTTTTTATATTTTAGTTCATGTTTCTCTTTTCTCACTCCTAAACTTATCGTGTGATTATAACCATCTATAACAATAGGTCTTCCTTTCAAGAATCAACCTAATCAACTTATATCATATCAATTTTTCACTAACTTCTACTCATCTTTTCATAAATCAATTTTTACCCTCAACATCATCCTTTCACAAATCTCGTTTATAATTACAGATCACTATTTTTTTCTATTTATTTAAATAATGACATTTTAAATATTATTAATAAAACTTTTAATTTAATTAAATAATTATTTAAATTATCAGTTATATAAGTAACTATAATAAAAAAATTAATGGTTAAATAAGTAAAATCCTAACTTTGTGAAGTGAAATTTTTTATAAATAATATTGGATATTTAAAAAATAATAAAACTAAAAGTGTGTGTATATATATATAAATATATATATATATATATAGATTGAGGTTTTTCTAAAAAGGGTTAAAACTCTAAGAAGTGTATGAAGTATTTACAAACAAACACGTGTCCATGAGGGTGAAAAAACGCGGAGGGGCAGCGTCGTCTTTATACATATGACGTTGATTTGCGAATCCCGGCCATCCCTCTCGATGTTTATTTATGGCGTTTTTTTTAGTCTATTAATTAAGAACATCCGATCATGTATGACGTTTTTTATTAGTTAGTTTTTTCATCAGAGTGGTGTTATTTTATATAGCCAGTTTATGCATGGTGTTTTTTATAAGCGGTGATGTTTTTGTTTGTTTTTTACGTTTTCGTTTACTAATTACGAAGTTCAAACGTAAAAAACACCATGATTCAGAAGACACAGATCTAAGAAACACCATGGCGTTTGAATTTTGTGTTAAAAACACACAGTTCTAAGAAACACAATGGCGTATGAATTTTGTGTTAAAACGCACAATGACAAATATACTCCCAAATCCATCTTGCGTGTGACCAAAACATCAAAATAATTACAAAAATGCCACCGCGTCCATCTGGGCCGTAAAACACCATAATCCGACGTCCCAGATTACTTCTTAGCCTTTTTAGAGTTTTAAGCCTTTTTAGAAAATCTCTCCTCTATATATATATATATATATATATATATATTACATTACATTACATTACATTTAGACAAAATTACATAAATCGTCCTTTATTTATATATCAATTTGCTACTTCTGTCCTTTTTGAAAAAAAGTTGCATTGGCTGTCCTTTTTTTATTGAATTTGTTGCAAATTATGTCCTTTTGGCTAACTTCAGTTAGTTTTTCACGTTAAATAAGGGGCATTTTCGTCATTTTAGGTGTGAAATTTTAAAGGACAAAATGTGTAGTTAGTTAAATAATAAATAAAGGACCAAATGTGTAGTTTTCATTATTATTATTGTTATTATTATTAGTAGTATTTATTATTAATACTATTATTATTTACAATTAGTATTATTATTTTATTATTTACTATTATAACTATTACTATTTTTAGTTAGTATTAGTTTTATTATATTATTACTATTAATAATATTATTATTGTTAAAAATATTATTTACGATTGTAACTACTAACGTAAAAATATTATCAATGAGGATTTCCTATGGTATCTCGTGGTAAATCTTGGAATAATTTTTTAAGTTTAAACATTATTGTTGTCGTAGACATATGAAGTTACCATTCCCCTGAAAGAAAATCTTTTTTATTAAAAAAAGGTGTATGCTTTCTTTTAAAAAATACGCTCGTAGTAATTGTTACACTCTTGGTTGAATGAGAATTGTAACGCTGGTCTCTTTGTGCTGTAGGTTAAAAACGTTTGATTGTTCCATTCCTAATAACATGTCCAAAATACTCTTTATTTATGACAAAATAGAGGAATCTCATTTACCAAATAAAAAAACAGTTTTTGTATATATATATATATGGAAAATATAGTGACGGGTCAAGACGTAGCTTAAAGATCACCCCCTCCCTTTTATAAATTTCGGATTCACGAAATCTCCCAAATTCAAAACTGCAATATTTTAAAAAAAATCACAAATTGAATGATCTTTAAAATGGATCAAACAAAATTTGTTGATTTAATAATTGATTGTAGCGTGTGGTGGAAGACGTTGGGGAATCCCTGGTGAAAATGAAGGGATGACGGTGCTTATAGTGACTAGGGTTTGGTAAGAGTCATATGATGACAACGATAAAGAAAATAATAATAGTAATTACAATCGTAAATAATATTTTTTAATAATAACGTTAACAATAATATTATTATTAATAGTAATAATATAATAAAAACAATACTAAATAAAAATAGTAATAGTTATAATAGTAAATAATAAAATAATAATACTAATTGTAAATAATAATAGTATTAATAATAAATACTACTAATAATAATAACAATAATAATAATGAAAACTACACATTTGGTCCTTTATTTATTATTTAACTAATTACACAATTCGTCCTTTATATTTTCACACCTAAAATGACGAAAATGCCCCTTATTTAACGTGAAAAACTAACTGAAGTTAGCCAAAAGGACATAATTTGCAACAAATTCAATAAAAAAAGGACATCCAATGCAACTTTTTTTCTAAAAATACAGAAGTAGCAAATTGATATATAAATAAAGGACGATTTGTGTAATTTTGTCTTACATTTAAATGGAAAAAAACAAAAGCCAATTAGTCAATTAACTTTATTCTTTTTTATTATGGTGGGCCCCATCATTTAATCTTCAAACACAACTTATGAGAGACATGCTTCTTCCAACGAATCTAACACCACCATCGCCGCCCGTCAAACATGCGTAATCCATCACCCACAAATGCCCTAAGGGCGGCAGCGATGCGAAAAGTCTAAACATTCTAAGCTAGTGTATTTTATAAATACTTTTATGATATATTACATTATATATTACTATTAATCATACCGTTTTCTAAAAAAAATATTACTATTTATCATAGGTTTTGTGGATTCTATAGGAAATTGATATGCACTCTTTATTTACATCACAACGTTGTATTTTGAAAGAAAAAAATATTATATTTTATTTATCTGGTTAACGGGTAAAAGTGTTTATGGTACCAATCAGTTTGTGATTATTATTCAATAACTAATCTCTTTATATAGGGAGAGATTACATCAATAATAACGGTAAGAGATAATCAAAAAAATTATTCAAATCTCAAATCTAAACAAATCTTGTTTCAATATATATCTACTAATAGTCCCCCATAGTTGCAGCGGCAGTAGAACGAACACGAAGATTAGATCTGAATTCCTGAAACAGCTGACGCGGTAGACCCTTGGTAAAAATATTAGCATATTGTGCGCTTAGATGACCAGGACAACAGATTGTCCCCCAAAAACACATAATAACCAGAAGTCGACCTTCGGAAATCAGGACACCCTCAACAATCAGCATCAGAGTACACCGTGAAAGAGTCAATGGATGAGGGAGTTATCTAAAACCCATGTTAAGAGTACCACTCACGTACCGTAATATCTGTTTCAGAAAATTAAAATAGGACTCCGGAGGGGCATGCATAAAGAGACAAACATGTTGTACCGCATAAGTGATGTCCGACCGAGTAAATTGAGACACTGTAATGCACCGGCTAACGTGCTATATAGTGTGCCATCTACGAGTGGTGCGCCATCCGTTGCACTCAATTTCGAAGACGTATCAACCAGGGTAACGAACGACTTACAATTAGTCATACTGGCCCGATGAAGGATGTCTCTAGCATAAGAACCTTGGGATAAAAACAGTCCCTGCTGACTACGAGTAGCAGTAATGCCCAAGAAGTAGTGCAGAGACCCCAAATCCGTCATAGCAAATTCCCTTGACATGGTGGCAATAATGGAAGATAATAATGTGGTATTCGATGTTGTGAGGACAATATCAACAACATAAAGTAACAAAAAAGCCCGTTGATTACCTTTGGTGTAATAAAAAGAGAGTTATCTGATGTGCTCTTACGAAATTCATGAGAGGCAATATAAGTATAGAACCGAGTATACCAAGCTCTTGGTGCTTGTTTCAAACCATACAACGAATTTTTCAAGCAACAGACATGCGACGGATGTTACGAATCCACAAAACCAGGAGGTTGATGCATAAAAACGTTTCATTAAGATCTCCGTGCAAAAATGCGTTTTTAACATCAAGTTGGTGAATAGGCCAAGAGTTTGAAACCGCCAAACTCAACATAGTTCTGATCGTTGCTGGTTTGACCACCGGACTAAATGTCTCGTCACAATCAATTCCAACTGTTTGAGATTTCCCGTTTACAACCAACCGTGCTTTATACCGTTCAAGAGACCCATCAGATTTAAACTTATGATCGAATAACCACATGCATCTAATAACCGGGTGGTCATTTGGCCTAGGCACGAGCTCCCATGTATCATTAACTTGTAAAGCCCTAAATTCATCATTCATGGCATCAAACCAATTAGGATCCGACCGGGCACAGTGATAGTTTTTAGGGATGGGAGATATGGTGGAGGTGTGTAAGTTTAATCGGGTACCGGGCTTGTGGATTCCCGAGCGAGCTCGGGTGGTCATGGGATGTTGTGGGGTAGGCTGAGGTACAGTCGTAGTGGGCTGGGCTGCGATTGTAGTGGGGGTGTGTTTTGGACGAGTGGAAATTAGGCCGTAGAAGGTGCGTTTGGGCTTGTATTGGGGAGTTGGATGGGGTTTGGTTATTTGGGCCGAAAGTTGGTATGGAGGTAGGAGATGGATTGGGTGGTGGGATGGTTTGGGGTGGTTGATTTGGTGTAGGAAAGGTGGGTGTAGGAAGTATAGGAAAGAGACAGTGATCGTCAAGGAATATATAAGAGGTGGGTGGTGGTGGATTGAGAAATGGGAATGACGTTTCGTCAAAGACGACGTGACGGGAAATTAAGACTTTACCGGTGCTTTGGTCATAGCACCGATATCCACGATGGTCGGGTGGATAGCCGATGAAAATGCATTGAAGTGATCTCGGGGAGAGTTTGTGAGGCATAGTGGCGGAAATATTTAGGTAGCATGCACATCCTAATACACGAAGATATTCGTAAGATGGGTGTTGACGGTAGAGGGCGAAGTGTGGTGTGGAGAGGTTAAGGCGTTTGGTTGGTAGTATGTTGTGGAGGTATGTGGCGGTATGTAGAGTGTCGACCCAAAAGGTAGGTGGTAGATGTGCGTGCGAAAGAAGAGTGCGGGTAATATCATTGAGACGTCGGGTCATTCTCTCCGCACGCCCATTTTGTTGGGACGTTTGTGGACACGAAAAACGAAAGACAAACCCATTTTTGTCGGCGAAAGTTTTAAATTCATTATTATTGAACTCTCCTCCCATGTCACATTGAAATGCCTTAATGTGGCGATTAAATTGGGTGAGTATGTATTTTAAAATGGAACTTGACAAAGTTTGGGAATGCTTCGGATTTATATTTTAAAGGGGAGATCCAAACAAAATGAGTAAAGTTGTCTGTTAGAACCATATAGTATTTAAAACCGGTTTTACTTAAAATGGGGGAGTCCACAAGTTAAATGTATTATATCAAATGGTTGAAATGTAACCGCGGTAGAATCATAAAAGGGAAGTCATTTATTTTTTGCAATTTGACAAGAGTGACAAACTAATGAAACTTGAGTCTTATTACAAGGAATAAAAGACCTAGTACGAAGTAAATTCAAAACAGATTCTCTAAGGTGACCCAAACGATTATGCCAATTGTCGGTTGATGTGAAGAAAGCTGAAGAGAGGGGTGTGTTGGTGAACGGATAGAGATCCCCGGTGCTATTGTGGCGTGAAACAAGGGTCTCCGTCTTAAGATCCTTCACAAAAAAGCATGAGGGTCAAAAACAACAATGGTGTCGTTATCAATTGTGAATTTTCGGACCGAAAAATATTTTTAATAATGTCAAGTGTTAGGAAAACGTTTTGAAGGTTGTAGGTGCGGGTTGGTGTTTGCTGGGTAGTATGACCGGATCCATGTATTGGTATAGAGTGTCCATTTCAGACAAAAAATAGAATTTACAGAAGTAGATGATAATGGTGTAGAGATTTTACCTGGATCGTATGTCAAGTGGGATGAAGCCTCGGTGTTCATGTACCAACGATCATCATTGGAGGTGAGATTCACCTGTTGCATAACTTAACCGTTTGGGCTTGGCTGAAACTGACTAGTTGGATAAGGCATGAAATGGGCTTGTTGCTGATTTGTATGTTGTTATGGGTCCGAATTACAGCACATGCGTTGTTGTTGTTGTTGCAAGAGTTATTTGGGCCTTACCCATGTGCTGGATTGTAGTAATGATTATTAGTTAGGTAGGGTGAAGTTGGGTTATGCCAATTGTTGTTCCAGCCACTTCCATTAACGCCTCAATGGTTGTTTCCTCATTGTTGTTGATTTGAATCACAATTCCTTTCCTTGTCACGATTACCACGGCCTGTTTTATCTCCGTCAACCATGGTTACCGATCGAAACAGCCGTAGGGCTGTAAACGAACCGGACGGACACGGACGAGGCTTGTCCGTGTTCGTTTGTTAAGGTTTTAAGTTGTTCACGAACTGTTCATGAACAAGTTTTCGAACAGAAAAATTTGTCCGTGTTCGTTTGTTAAGGTTTTAAAGTTGTTCGCGAACGGTTCGTGAACTTTGTTCATGGACACAAATGGACACAAACGGACAAAACGAACACAAACGAACGTTTGACTAGAAAATATTGACAAAACATTGTTAATATTTACCATTCCACAACCAAAATAATAAACTAACCTTGACCAAATTAGACAATTATCCAAAGTTAATTAACATGACAACTAATCAAAAAGTCATAATTATCCCAAAAAAAATCCTTAACCACGTTAACACCCAATAAACCAAGACCTCTAATTTACTGGGATTGTTTACAATAAAGAAAAATTAGATAAAAAATGATTTAAAACACAATTTTTTTAACTAAACCTTATAACCTCAATTAATCCACTATATCAAATTGGTATCTAAATAAGCCATTTTGACTTGATTAAGCTTATTTGAATTAAAACTTCATATACAACAAAACCAAATAATCCTTAAGAAGCAAATACTACTTTTAATCATACATTCATACCCATGATGCATAACCATAATTTGCTTCAAACACAGCAAAAGTAATGTTGACATGACTATATTTGCTTCTATAAATGTAAAAGTATTCACCTAAATGATAGATATAAAATCTAAAAACATAACGACCTACCGAACTTAAACAAACGGACATAAACGAACATGTTACCGAACGTTCACGAACGTAAACGAACGAACGAAGCCTCTGTTCATGTCCGTTCGTTTAGCTTAACGAACGGATTTTTTGTCCGTGTTCGTTTGTTTATTAAACGAACGAACACAAACGAACTTCCCGCCGAACGGTTCACGAACTGTTCGCTGAAAGTTCGGTTCGTTTACAGCCCTAGAAACAGGTAGCAGATGCGGCGACGGCCAGAGTGAAGATTTTTAGGGTTTTTATTAGGTTTAGGCTCTGATACCATAAAAGTATTTATGGTACCAATCAATTTGTGATTATTATTCAATAACTAATCTCTCTATATAGGGAAAGATTACATCAATAATAAAGATAAGAGATAATCACAAAATATATCCAAATCTCAAATCTAAACAAATCTTGTTTCAATATATCTACTAATAACGGGTTCATCCGAAACTATGCTAAACCAAAATTACGTCTTTTTGTTGTATGTTTATATTGTGTAAAAATTCACACACCAATAATTAATATATAGTAACGTGCTATAATTTATTTTCGAAAGTAGTTTTTATATTATACTGTAAATGTAAATCTAGTTAATTAATTCCAGAAAGTAAAGTAGTGTGAAAAGTGTACATTAATTATTATATATGTCGACATTATATAGAGTTGCTTTCTATCATATCGCTTATCTTAACATATTTGAGTGGTTCACATCAATTGCCCCAAGCTAGCTAGCTTGTCTAAACTAAACATACATTCTTCATTCTACTCATCGCCGGCCACTCTTTTCACAGCCATTTGGGAAATAAAGTTTCTTCAAAAGATAAGACTTGATCGATCAATTGGATCTTTAAGCATATATACCTTCAATGGCTTCTTCAACTTGCTGCGGTGAAAACAAGAGTCGTCATTATGATGTATTTCTAAGTTTCAGTGGCGAAGACACCCGCAGGAACTTTGTGGACCATCTAAACGAGGCTCTTAAGGGTCGCGGTATTCGCACGTTCAAGGACGACGAGAGACTAGAAAAAGGAAAAGAGATCAAAGATGAGCTTATGAAGTCCATTGATGAATCTAGTTTTTGCATTATTATTTTCTCTAAGAAGTATGCATCTTCTTCTTGGTGTTTGGATGAGCTTGTAAAGATCATGGAGTGCCACAAGACAATCTATCAAACTGCTTTCCCTGTGTTCTATGATGTCGAACCAACTGAAGTTCGCAAACAAAGTGGATCCGTTGGAGAAGCATTTGCCAAACATACCAAGAAGAAGGTGGTCGTTGGGAGAACCCTTACTAGAAACGTTGGAAAAGCGCTTGTCAGGCATTCGAACAAACAGCTGGGGAAATGGAGAAAGGCTTTGAAAGATGCGGCTAATTTGTCTGGATGGGAGTTGAAGAACACTGCTCATGGGTACGTATGATCTGTCTCTAATATGTTTATTATGTGTATATTAGTTCTTGATTAGCAAGATAATTAATTCAATCTTATTTTGATATACAGACATGAAGCGAAAGTTATTAAATTAATTGTTGAGCGGATTTCACTGGAGTTACGGTCCATTAATATGGATGCTGATGAGAATTTAGTAGGCATGGAACAAAGGATGCAAGATCTTGATTCAAGTTTGGATATTGGCTCGAATGATGTTCGAATGATAGGGATCAAGGGCATGGGAGGTGCCGGAAAAACCACTTTAGCTCGAGCTATTTTTAACAGAATATCGTTTCATTTCGAAGGTAAAAGCTTTGTTGAAAATGTGAGGGAAAATTCAAAACCCTCTTTGTTGGGTTTGAAGAAGTTGCAAGAACAAATTCTTAGAGATGTATTAAAGGATGGAACAATTACTGTAAGTAGTGTTCATGAAGGGACACACTTAATAAAAACGATGTTGCATGGTAAAAGAATTCTTGTTGTTCTCGATGACGTTGATCGTGAAGACCAACTTGAAGAATTAGCCGGTGATCCTAGCTGGTTCAAGTCTGGAAGCAGAATTATAATTACAACTAGAGATTTGCGTGTGCTCAACACTTACACAGTGAAGTGGATCCATGATGTAAATTTGTTAACTGATGAGGAAGCGATTCACCTCTTTTGTAGGCATGCATTTAAGAAAAATAGCCCAACGCAAGAGTATGAAAGGCAATCACATGAAGTTGTAAGTTATGCTGGTGGTCTCCCTTTAACACTCAAAGTTTTGGGTTCACATCTTCGTGGTAAAAAAAATGTGAGTGGAAAGATGTTGTAGCAAGACTCAAAACAATTCCATTGAAAGAAACTCTTAAAATATTGGAACTAAGCTATGAAGGTCTAGAGGATGATTACAAGGAAATATTTCTAGATGTTGCTTGCGTCCTTAGACGTTTGTATAAAGACGAAGCAATAATAGCGCTTGAAAGTTGTGGATTCCACGCTATAAATGGCTTAAGAGTTCTTGAAGAAAAATCTTTAATCAAAATTGTAGGAACCTTTAGAGGCGGAGCCATACACATGCATGACAATATAGTTGAAATGGGCGAGAATATCATACGCCGTGAGCATCCAGATAAACCCGAAAAACATAGCCGATTGTGGGTTGAAGAGGAAATCGAACATGTCTTGGCTAATGGCTTGGTAAGAATACATTCTAGTACTTGTAAGTTAGGTACAAACTCACATGTGATTAATTTATTAGTTATGACATGATTTTAATGGACGTTGTTCATAAATCACAGGTTAATGAAGAAACCAGATGTATAAATCTAAAATTCACTCATGATGTTGTGTGGGAAGGTTTTAAAAACATGAAGAGACTTAGATGTCTTATTGCCTACGAAAAAATTCGTTATGACCATGAGGAGAGTGATGAACCCCCAAACTTTCCAAATTCGTTACGATATATATTTTGGAATAATTACCCTTATTGGTATTTGCCCAATACATTTGAAGCACATAATCTCGTGGGACTTAACATGAGGTTCAACAAAATCAAACAACTTTGGAAAGGAGGAAAGGTAATTTAGTTGATTGGTTGTTTTGTATAGTTAAAATGATATATTGGCCCGTTATCATTACAACTAGTCCCGGCAAAACAGTCGTGCCAGGTTAGATGGGGTAACGGGTGAGGACAAATTCGAGTAAGTACAAGCCGATTAAGTGAATGGTTATTCTTTGTTTGGGTCAGAATGTAAAATACTCTAGATTGTAAACTAAATTACTAATTTAATGATTAGAGTGCCAGGTTAGATTGTAAACTAAAAAACCCAATATAAACCGACGGTAGATTAGAGTGGTGAGTGGATTGATCTATAGACAGCCAGACAGGTAATTAAGTGACAGAAGGTGGTGGTTGTCACTGTCTAAGAATTTAAGATTAATTTATCAATCATTAACTTAATTATTGGCATCTACTTCTCGTTTATTTAATTTTAATTTTAATTTTTTCCTCTTTTCATCTTATAATAATAATAGGTTATGAAGAAGCTTAAATTCCTTGATTTGAGTGGTTCAATGTTGTTAAAGAGCCTTGACCTTGGGTTGATGCCCAATCTTCATAGGTTAAATCTTGAATTTTGTACTCATTTGGTTGACCTTAACGTGGACGGTGAATGCACTAAAAGCCTTGTCTACTTAAACTTAAAAGGTTGTTGGAGTTTGAAGACGTTTTTGTTTATCGAGCAATTGGAATCACTTGAGGTTCTTTATATAGATAGATTAAATTTGAGTGAATCTCCAGATTATATAATCACATGGCACTCCAACAATACTTTGCTACACCTTCATCTTTCAAATTCTAAAGAAATACCTGCATCAATTGGAAATCTTCATAACCTTGTCTCTCTCGTTGTTAATCATTGTTATGAGTTGAGAGGTCTTCCAGGAAGCATCTGTAGTTTGCAGCATTTGAAAACTCTTAACCTTCAAAACACTCACATAGAGGAGTTGCCCGAGGACATTGGCCAGTTGGAATGTTTAGAAATGCTAGATTTATCATCTACAAATGTTAAACATCTCCCTCCTAGCATTTGTATGTTGAAACGTTTGAAAACCCTACTTCTTAAAGACTGCTATTATTTAGACAAGTTACCTGAGAATGTTAGCCATCTAGAATCTCTGGTAAAATTAAATCTTCAAGGTTGCAATGATTTAAGAGATGTTCCTAACAGCATTTGTAAGTTGAAACATCTCAAAGAGTTGACGCTCGAAGGTTGTCGCGGGCTTGAGAAACTTCCTGACAAACTCGGGGATTTAGAATGTTTACAATTGTTAAATATCCAGGACACTTGGATGGTGCACCTTCCACATAGCATTTATCTATTGAAAGGTTTGAAAATAATTGATAATGGTTTTACTCAGTTGTTTTACAAATATGATTCTCAAAAGCATCAAATGCAAATATTTCAACATCTAAAAACTCTTGACCTTGGAAGATGTCATCACATAGAGAAATTGCCTGAAGCCCTTGGGCAATTAGAAAGTTTAGAAGAGCTAAATTTAAGTCATACAGATGTTAAACATCTCCCTGATACAATTTATATGCTGAAACATTTGAAAATTTTCTCTCTTCAAGCTTGTGCCATAGAAGAAGTGTCTGAGGCCCTTGGGCAATTGGAAAGTTTAGAACAGCTAAATTTAAGTCATACAAATATTAACCATCTCCCTGATACAATTTGTATGCTAAAACATATGAAAATTTTCTATCTTCAAGCTTGTGCCATTGTAGAAGTGTCTGAGGCCCTTGGGCAATTGGAAAGTTTAGAACAGCTAAATTTAAGTCATACAAATGTTAAACATCTCCCTGATAGCATTTGTATGTTGAAACATTTGAAAAAACTCGTCCTTTGGCGTTGTGTACTTCTTGATAAGTTGCCCGATGATGTTGGTCAATTAGAATCTTTGGAGGTATTAGATCTATCAAGGTGCTACAACATAAGAGAGATTCCAAACAGCGTTTGTATGATGAAACATCTCAAGAAGTTGAAGCTTAACGGTTGTATGAAGCTTGAGAATTTGCCAGACGAACTCGGAGATTTAGAATGTTTACAAGAGTTAACTATTTGGGATACTGGCATAACTCATCTTCCAAAAAGCATTTCTTTGTCAAATGGTCTCAAGATTTACCAAAATCCAGATGAGCCTAGTTACAAAGAACCATCAGAAGGTACACACTCTCTCTCAGCTAACTTTTATGTATGAATTCAAATAAAGCTGGTATAAACATACTTTAAGTACTCAAAAACTGGAACAAGATAACCCAATTCTAGAAGGTCAGGTCTCCAATTACAGGAACAAAACCTGATTTGATTAGCAAAATACTTGACTTACTATTCTCACCATAAACAACTTATTTAAAGACACAAAATACTAAATAACAGCCCATGATTATAACTGAAATTAACTTCGTTATTTGACTGAGTTATACTGCAATTAAATGGGTTATTTGACTGGGTCATGGGGGCAGCAGTAGGAAACAGGTGGATTCGACCTGCTGGGTCAGTTGGATATGTATCAGAGACCTACAGAGAATGGCCAGATAAATATCAGGCTACATATTTTCTGGCGTTGTCTGCGACATTTGTTAGCCTTATGTTTGATTTCTCCGGCCTTTATATGTTATTTTGCTTACATATTTTTTATTGATATCTCATTTGTGTCTGTATTCATTTTCTATTTCCACTAGAGAACTGTCATATGGTTATCAACTAAATGAATAGATACACATGTTGTAAAAAGTGTTGGGAAAAAAGCTTAACCCTATGAATTTCTTATTCATTGTGCATCTAGGATCCAAGTTGGTATTGTTGTTTGTCATTGTTTGTTCATCAACCAAACAACATCTGTTTTATGTCACTTATTATGATAGGGATTGTTTTAACGTTTTATCAATTGGTTATATGCTTTTTACATTGGCTGGTCACTGCCGCGAAGCGTGGTTGGATAACACTAGTTATTTAATAATAAACAATATTTTGACTTTGAAGGTCTTGACACTCATTGAAAATTAGCACATTGGATACATGTATTCTACTGATTAATCAAAATTATCTTTATTTTCTTAATTATGCTGATCTCATGATGCTTTTTATTAGCTCAATGGTGTATTCTAATCTAATTTTGGTAAACTGATGACAGATGAACGTTTGTCGGATGATTCCTACACGAGCTATGAGTCGAGCTGATAATCTGATGATGGATTCCTGTTAGGTTCAAATGCTAATTCATGAACATGTAACCCTTAAAATTAGACCATACTTCTATGTTTTCAAAATATTTCCACTTTAACTTGTGAACATATATAGTTTGACTACTATGGAAAGTCAACTACTGTGGTTTTCTTTTAATCGAATCTAACACAGCATTTTATTCTACTTGTTTTTAAAAATACATCTGTTTAAATGATCTTAAGCTTATAGATTGTGAAAAAAATCATACATAACTTTACTTTTTCTTTTCACTTCTAGGATTGATATTATAGTGGCTCCTAATGTCACGAGACACAGCGACACGCATGAGGGTGGGTCCAACCGGCGCTTGTTCATGTACAAACATCACTCTAATGGGCTAGACTGAATTTCCATACATAAGTCAACTGGTAAACATTCCCCCATGTTTGTACTACACGTACAACCACTCGTGATGTCAGCCATAGAAATTTGGCCTAATATCTTTTACAGTACATCTTTAAGGATGGAATAAGGCTAATTAGATAGAGATTGCTTATTAAAATTGTTTGTCTACTTATTGTGTGTTAATTATTCATTAAGCTGTTTTATCTTCATGACCCATTCAACTCTATATAGGTCGACTCAAATTAAACGGGAATGAGTCACTCTTATTACGCTTGCCAACTTAAAAATGGGTTTATATGGTTTACTTGCTAGACTTAAGTTGTTTTCAAGGTGTTTTGGTTTTTGATTATGAGTGAAATAAGTTGATTTTAGATGAATTGTTTCATAGCAATAAAAGTCATACACTTCTCATATAATCATCATATATGAGTGACTAGAAGAATTACCCGTTAGTTGAACCGATAATTTATGCAGATAATTTATCTACACGTAATTTAAAGTTTTAAAATCAATCCTTTTGACCTTTCATGTCAACATTATATCCTGCAAAATGACACACCTTTGACCTTTTCATGTCAAACATGTTGCTTCTTGATTTAGGATCTTAATGCACCTAGTTTAGATAAAAAATGTTTACTGATTATTATAACTTCATGTGCTGTTGAACTGTAGAAGCTGCTAAGTTTGACCTTTAAAGTCAAATATGCAAAAAAGATATGTTATTGAGCTGTATAGTTTTTAGTTACATCAGTTATATTTAAAATGTTTAAATTGGGGAGTCGCTTTGAAGTCAATCAAGTCAGTTTGACCTTAACAGTCAACTTATAACAGATTGGCAGCCGAACTGTTGGAACCTATAAGCAGATTGAACACTTTATGCAAATCAGTGGAAGATCTTAGCCTGAAACGTACTGCTGTTACAATTGTCCAATATCAAATGCTGAGCGATGCGAGCTAAACTACTTATTATTTAATTAATTATTTAGACACCTAAGCTTTAGAATTTATAAATTTAGACTTGATTTAACAATCCTAAACACACAACTGGCAGTGGACCGATTGAGTGTAATATAGATTAAGTAAGTCCGAGTATCGAACCCACAGACTCTATATATTACGTTATTTAACTGATTAAAGACTCAACTGACTGACGCGACCGTTAAAAAATATTATTGTGTTGAAAGGGGGGATTTAACTAGTGAACTAATTAAATAAACAAAGTTAACTAAACAGAAGACGAGAATTGAAATCAAGAAATGGAAGTAAACTACCTAGGCTCGAATCCCTATTGTTTAAGTTATCAGTTTAATGAACATATTTTAGTTATGGAACTGGGTACTTGACATTATCACTTAATTTAAACTCAAATAAGACCCTCGACTCTTATCAAGGAGACACTTACGGGTTTCTATTAAGTTATTAAGAAAACCAGTTTATAAGATTAGACTCCTTCAAAGTTGTCTAGTTGATTATGATATAGCACCTCTAATTGCAATCCTACCTCACAACACGGACAACAAATGTATTTCAATTAATTCATTTGGCATCAATAGACAAGGTAAACAAACTAAACCTAGGCAAACACTTCATAGATAATTAGTCTAGCAACTTAGTCCACCTAGACCTACCAATTAAACTATCATTTTTCAGGTATTTAGTTCAGCTGCACACTTTTATTAACTTGATTCAAATACTGTTCCTATGGTTTTATTGCAAATCAACCACAAAATAACCAAGAACACAAAGTAAGTGACCTAATGAAAGCCTATTACATGAACAACATTCACGAAGGATTAAGTGGAACAATATATATATATTATCAAATTAAACCAAGCACACAATATGCATCAATGAATTAATCAAACCGTTTACTAAATCATAAAATAACCATAATCATCAAACATAGTCGAAAAACATCAAAACCGTCAACAATAGTTCATTATTAGCCAAGGCAGTCTATAAAGCCTAACCAAGCATAGTAGACATGAAAATAAACCCAAGTTCAAGTTCACAAAACATGGTAAAAATAGAAGAAAAACAAGGAATACAAAAACTCGATAAGGCAAGTAATCAAGCCTTGATCCCGAGCCTTTCTTTTGCCTCTTTTGCTTCACTTCAGCCTTTGAAACACCTCTTGCTGCCAAATTTCATCTCCAATTCATAACCCCTTTGTAGGGTTTTGGTTAAAAAATGTTTATATCATAAAATAGGCCAAAAACAGTCGAAGCTTTATGTAAAAAAGTCCTTGTCCCGTCCGCGATGAGGAAAAGGCTCGAGGTCGCGTAGCGTGGCTGGCCACACCACCTGTGACACCACACCCACTGGCGGAAACACCGGGTTGTCATAGAATTGGATATCTTTAGTAAACAAAGCACATGGTATACGTTTATTAAAGTCTAATAACGATTAACATAAGTCTTAAATGGAAAACGACAAAAACGATAAACATAACAGTAAATGCAACAGTCTTTATTATGGTTTTTCCTAAGTCGAAGACATCCCTCTGTCTTGAATAATAGCAATAAATCAACATCAAACACCACCTGAAATATGTGTAAAATAAAGTTAACTACACAAGCTAGTAAATCATGCAGCTCATTAATTTGCTCAAGCGTGGGGGAAACGGTAAATCATGCAGCTCATTTGCTCAATCGTGTGTATACTTGAGCAATCTAACTTAGAGTAAACTGCGGTTTTGGTCCCTGTGTTTTGATACCATTAACAATTTCAGTCCCACCTTAACAGTTTTGGTCCTTGTGTTTTCATTTTCTAACAGAAATGGTCCTGAACACTAACTCCATCCAGTTTTCCGTTAAGTCTCTCACACGCGCCCCATATTTGAGGGGTAAAAATGTCATTTCTCTCCTTTTATTTAGGTCATCATGCAGGTTAACATTTTTATTTAGTCGCATGTCAAAAATAGTGGTAGAAATGACATTTTTACTCCGTATGTGAGGGAGACTTAACGGAAAATTGGACGGAGTTAGTGTTCGGGACCAATTCTGTTAGAAAATGAAAACACAGGGACCAAAACTGTTAAGGTGGGACTAAAACTGTTAATGGTATCAAAACACAGGGACCAAAATCGCAGTTTACTCTCTAACTTATTTTAAATTTTCTTTTACAAAAGTACAAAACACACGGTTAGTAATCTAACCTAATGATTTCTTAGTCTAATGGTTAAAAGAAAGGTGAAAGACTTTGTCTTTTTTTAAAGTCTGTGTTTTAGTCCAGACATTGACATAATTAATTTAAATAATTATAAATTACTATATAATTATAAATTGTTGTGAAAGGAAAAAGTAATACACCAATAAAATTAGCATTGTAGACCAATTGATTCCAATGAGTATTTTAAAGATTTGGGATGGTCAAAAATTCAGATGGATTAGTATTTTAATACAACTGACCAAATTCGACAAAGAGCCAAAGGTCAGAAAGAAACAGACAACCCACTAGTTGTTAGTTTTTGAAATAAATATAAGACCAACCTATATTACTTTTGTATGCAACTAGACTTGAACCCCGTGTTTTATGGTATTTTTTTGTATGCTTCCTGTTTTTTTACTTTTTTATGTCTAAGTTTTGTTTGTGTGGGTGTTAAAATTTGTAAGCGGTGGTAATCTATACCTTCTAATAAAAGAGGGTTTTTGATGCCACATGACATGCAATGGAGCTATTATTGACATCATTTTCCCGCTTATTAATATTACATATTTAATCCTCATACTATTGCACAACATACAACCATCAAGTTAATATATTTCCCTATAAATTACAAAAATAATTACCATATACTTAGTAAATGTATCATCTACCAAAATTATATATCAAAAAATAATTCTCATATTCTTAGTAAATGTATCATTTACCAAAATATATATCAATATATTTCAGTCCAAAAATATGTTGATAAATTTTAATAACTTATTTGGATCAGGTTTTTCAGCAAATTCATCGCATAAATTTAATAAAAGAATATTTATTAGCATAGTATAAGCTGGATTGTCTGGGCATGATTGTAGAGCTTTATTTAAGCTAACTTTTATTGAGAAGACAATAGAACAATTAATCATTGTCAACAGAATGAAGGTTATAAGTAACAAGTATATTATATATATGCAACATGTTTCTAATTTTTCCTATATAGGTTCTTAGTTTTTTGGTGTTAGAAAACGTACTAAAGATGGTACTGATTTATAATGTGATACTTACTTGTCGTATGAATCTTTGTTTACTATGTTTGATGATCGTCACATGTTTTAGTTATTCAACCCGTGTAACACACGGGGTATAATTTAGTAAGTTAATATAACTATGTACCAATTCATGTAAATTATAAACTTAACTAAACAAATAAAGAAAAAAATCATTAAACATGTGCCAAGTTTAAAGAAGTGGGTTGCTTAAAAAGGTATAAATTTTTTTGACGGTGGTGGTAGTGAAGGCACAACATAAAAAAGAAAGCACACATTTTACAAGAAGGTGTTGGTGGTCTACTGGTCCAGTTAGAGATTTCAGGAGTTTTAGATTTAAACATGAGCAAATATAAATACTTAGAGTTTAATCTAACAGTATAAATAAATAGTTTGTCGTTCTAGAATAAGATATATCCTATGCTACCCACACACTTTACTTGTCAAACGTGTCACAATAAATAAGATATAGAGAAATTTGGTGATGGATATGAATATATATATGATAAACCCAAAACTTCCATGTGAACATAGTTGGTAAATGTTATTTACCAAAGTCGACAAGACCAAGAAGTCAGAAATGGACAACCCACTATTTGGCCGACACTTAGGTGTTGTTTGTTTTTTCTGTAGGAAAATGATCTGTGGACCACATCTATAGACATCTGCAGAAGAAAAGATGGACCAAACTTCTACATCTCTACAATAAGACTAATTGTTTTTTTAACGTCTTTAAACTGTTAAAATAAACTTGTGGTGGTATACGGATGGTGGTGGTGACGATGGGTGGTGGGGGACGGTGGTAGATGATGAGTTGTTGTAACATCCGATCCCTCATACCACCAATATTGTCCGCTTCGCTACATTAGAGCTCACAGATTGTCCGGATGAAACACTTTCAGGATGGTCACCCATCCTGAGATTGCTTTCACCCGAGCATGCTTAACTGTGGAGTTCTCATATCATCCACTAATATTAAGCCCAAAACGCGTTGTTGGTATTTGAGGTCGGACAATCCTTATAAATCTCAGATCTCTCCTGCCCACAACCGATGTGGGATTTGCCTAAGGTGTTACATTTGTGGTGGACAGTGGGGGTGATGCATGGTGGTGGTGGGGGATGATTGTGGTCGTGGTCGTGGTGAGGGACATCGAGCAGTGGTCGGTGGGCGGTGGACAGTGGGTGGTGGAAAGTGGGCAATGGTATTGTGTGGTGTTTAACCCTCTGCAAACCTTAGAAGATCTTAGAAGTGGCTGGACCAAGTCTGCACCAAGAAGAGCTCGCACAGATGCCTGTTAATGAAACGTCTTCAAAAAAACAAACAGTCTGCAGATGATAATGTCTACGCGTGGTCTGCACAGCGCAGACAAAAAAGTCTGTGCAGACCTTTTAAAAAAAAACAAACACCACCTTATTCTTGTTTTAACACAAATATTGAGAATACATTTGAGTATTTATAGTCTTGTTTCAATGAAGGTATTATGAAAACAACCGATAAAGTATAACCGTTAAGTATAAGACAAAAAATAGAGAGAAAAAATTACTTTACATCACACATTAACAGGATACTTTTGGGGAAATAAACACAATTAGCATGTACAAAACAACGGCTTGTATCATTTAGAGTAAAAAAATTGTAATTGAGTAAAAAAATGTTAATTACTGTTAGTGTAAAATACTAAATTGTTTTAAAATGTACATTTAAAGGACATTTCTTGTAAATAAATTTTCTAAATAAGTGAATGTGAGATAGGGATGTTAATGGGTCGAGTTTGGCTAATCCCAACACCATCCATGTTTAGCAAAGAGTGTCTCATACCCGGTCCAAAACGTGTTTGATAACGAACATGCCCGTGAGTAATTAGGTATACCCATTATTATCATAAAAAACACCCATTGAGTATACTCATTGGGTTTAAATTTAAATTTCATCATAATATTAAAACGCAACGAAACTTCAAAATATAAACATATTGGAAAACAATGTAAAAAAAATTAGTTTATTCGTTTTAATCTATTATTGTCAGGGTCATTTTTTCTTGTTCACACATGACACCAACATCTTTAATATATGAACGTTCATACGGTAGTTCACGTTGACAAGGAGGTCTAAATAAAAAGGTTGTGCACTTGCCTAGACATTTCGTTGGGACCTACTATATTATACTTGTGAAATTTCAACCTCCACTTTTATCTAATAGTAGACTATAATAACACGATTTACATTTTATTCCTCTAATATTTAGAAAATTTTTGAAAGTTTTAAAAATAATTACATTTTCTACCTTTTCACTAGGGGTGTGTATGAGTCTAACGCCCCCTTTATATGTCTTATGTTTTTGGGGTTGTATCCGAGATTTTTATGAAATAAAGAATGTTTTTATGAAATGAAATGTTTTTAGATGTGTATATTATAAGGTTGATTGTACTTGGTGAGGGGCAGACCATAGTCAAGGCTAATGGTCGTGTCAATCACACGGTAAGCGTTCACAAGGAACCAACCCACAAGGGGTGTGCCCACTGATGGGGGATGATTATACCACATGGTAAGTCATGAGAGGAAGTCCGACTTTACCTTGAGATGTATATGCGTTTAGTTAGATCCATCTAGGAAGACGAAGTCTTAATAATAACAAAAATAATAATAGAAAAAAATGGATGGTTGTTTGTTGTGTGGACTGATATAGCAAATATGTGTGAAACTAGTGGGCTAAAAGAGTAAAAAACAAATTATTGGACTGAAACCATAATTTTACCCTTTTATCCTTTAGGAGGACTTGTCAAGCAAACGCATACCTTCAATGGCTAATTCTTCAAGTTCCTACGATCACAACAAGAGCTACCAGTATGATGTGTTTCTGAGCTTCAGTGGTGAAGACACTCGCAAGACCTTCGTTGATCATCTTTATGCTTCCCTTGATCAACATGCATGGTATTTCCACGTTCAAGGATGACGAGAAACTCGAGAAAGGAAAAAAGATCAAAGATGATCTCCTACAATCCATTGAAGAGTCTAGATTGTACATTATTGTTTTTTCCAAACGCTATGCATCTTCATCATGGTGCTTAAACGAGCTTCTGAAGATCATGGAGTGTCATAAGACGAACGGTCATACCGCATTTCCTGTGTTCTATGATGTGGATCCTTCTGAGGTTCGAAAACAAAGTGGATCAGTTGGAGAAGCCCTTGCCACACATAAGAATAAGAATGAATCAGAGATTGAAAAATGGAGAGAGGTTCTTAAAGAAGCATCCAATTTGTCTGGTTGGGATGTGAGGAAGACTGCTGATGGGTATTATTATATCTCTACTATGGCCTTTTATGTTTTGTTGTCAAATTATAAAGTAAATTTGAGTGGTTTAATTATAAAGATGAACATTGAGACATGAAATATATGTTATGCTTGTTTTATGATTTGTGTGATATATACCTGAAAAATAACTATATATTGATCTATGATCTACAGGCATGAAGCTAAAGTCGTAAAACTAATTGTTGAGAAGTTTTCACTTGAGTTACGTCCCGTTAACATGGACGTTGATGAGAATTTAGTCGGCATGAAACAAAGGATGCAAGATCTTGATTCATGTTTAGAGATTGGTTCGAACGATGTACGCATCATAGGGATCAAGGGCATGGGAGGTGCGGGTAAAACAACACTAGCACGAGCTATTTTTGACGAAATATCGTTTAATTTCGAAGGTAAAAGCTTTGTTGAGAATTTGAGAGAAAGAGCCTCTCAGTCTGGTTTAAAGAAGTTACAAGAAATAATCCTTAGAGATATATTTAAGGATAACCACATTACTGTAAGTGATGTTCATGACGGCAAAAGGCTAATGAAAAAGAAGTTGTGTGCTAAAAAGGTTCTTGTTGTTCTCGATGACGTGGATCATAAAGAACAACTTGAGATGTTAGCCGGTGATTCTAATTGGTTCAAGACGGGAAGTAGAATTATAATTACCACTAGAGAAGGCCAGGTGCTTAATGCACATAGAGTGAAATGGATATGTGATGTCAATCTTTTATCGGAGGAGGAAGCAATGTGCCTCTTGAGTAGGCATGCATTTGGTAAAGATATTGCACCTCAACAGTTTCAAAGGCTTTCACTCAAACTTGTACATTATGCTGCTGGCCTTCCATTAACAATCAAAGTTTTGGGTTCAAATCTGTGCGGTAAAGATGATAGTGAATGGACATATGTTCTACAAAGACTAAAAACAATTCCATTCAATGAAATTCTTAAAAAACTTGAAATAAGTTATGAAAACCTGGAGGGTGATCTCAAGGAAATATTCCTTAATGTCGCATGCTTCCTTAAAGGTTGGCGTGAAGTCGATGCAATAAGAATGCTTGAATCATGTGGGTATCATGCTAAATATGGGCTAGGAGTTCTTGAGCAAAAATCTCTAATAACTTATTATCAACAACATATTGAAATGCATGATCATCTAGTTGAAATGGGAAAGAATATTGTACGCCGTGAACATCCAGACGAGCCCAACAAACATAGCCGGTTGTGGGTTCAAGAGGAAATTGAACATACCTTGGCTAATGGCTTGGTAAGAATCCATTTTATGTGTAAGGTAGTGACGGAACTGACAATTTTTCTTTAGTTATAACACAAGTTTTATGGTCGTTGTTCATTAATATTACAGGTTAATGAAGCAACAAGATATATAGATCTCGAAATCACTCCTAATATTGTTTTGGAAGGGTTTAGAAACATGAAGAGACTTAGATGCCTTGTTGTGAACCGTAACAGTTATTACGATGCCAAGATTGATGAAGCTCGCCAATATTTTCCTAATTCAATACAATATCTTATTAGGTATGAGTACCCTCATCGGTGTTTACCTAAATCATTTGAAGCAAATAATCTTGTTGCACTTAAAATGTCTCGGAGCAATATCAAACAACTTTGGGAAGGGGAGAAGGTACGTACGTAACACGGTTGATTTATTGTCATATATAATGATATATATATATATATATATATATATATATATATATATATATATATATATATAGGGGAGGGATCAAGAGAGAACTCCATATTAAGTTGAGAACTAGAGAACTAAAAAAAAGGTATGGATGGAATTTTTAAAGGAGAGGTAAAATTGGAACTTTAAATATGTAAATCTTTAAACATTTCTATCTTTTGCATACGTTAAGCTTTTTAAATTTTTTTTGCACCATTAGATCAAGATTTTCATTATCTTTCATTTGAGTATAAATAACGTTATAAAAAAATAATTTTTTCTCGTTTTTTTAACTTTCGATACTGCATATATGTAATATACGATACCATATGTTTTTAAATTGGGGAAATGAATACGGTGTTGTTATGAACCTAAATTACCCAAGAAACCATCAAAACTACATACTTTGATAAAATATCAAAAGTTCAATGACATTGATTTTGATGACGTTATCACAAAAAAACAACATCATCATGCCTCAATTCCAAATTTGGATTTTCTCATATGATCGTATTGACATTGCTAGCAATAACTTGGTTCATGTTATGTGATGTGGCATGAATATGTGCAGCATGCGCATATCATAATACCAATTATATGAGTCACTTAATCTGTTAGTTGGAATTGAGAAGCCAAATTGAGTTACGATCGATTTTTAAAGAGCGGATAATAATTTACTAAAATGAATGACGATTATTGAGTAAATGAGAAAGAGAAAAATTATGATCTAAGAGGAGAAGACTGAGTCGTCCATTAACATTGAATAACGATCAATGAGTTAAGTTTTCTAATAAAAAAATTTAAGTTAATTTATCAAAGCTACGTAATTTTAATGGTTTTACGGGTAACTTAGGTGCATAACATCACCATATTCACTATCCCTTTTAAATTTTATAGTATTGCATATATGCAGTATCGTATACTACATATATGCAGTATCGTATACTACATATATGTAGTATCCAAGTACTACATATATGCAGTATATGCAATGTTCATGCATTGTTATCTTATAGTTTGAATTTCAAGTTTTTTTTACTTTTTTATGATATTTATCATTGGTTTATTAGTTTATTATTATCTTTATGTTTAGACATAGTATAAGTATTGGTTTTCTTTTCATTTGCCGTAAGTTTTTTAATATGAAATCTTATGAACTTTGTTATTGTTTATTTGAGATCATATGTACACTTTAAATAATTATTAGACTCTTGAGTCATTTATCCACTTAATAAATACATCAAGTACATTGATACTACATATATGTAGTATCAAAAAAACCAAAATGTGATTTTTAAAATTGTTTAATGTAAATAACGTATGAAAAAGTTGGTAACGTTTAAAGAAAAATATAATCAAATACAATATCGCAATACTACATATATGTAGTATGAAATTTAAAAAAACGAGAAAAAAAATATTTTTTATGACGTTATTTATACTCAAATGAAAGATAATGAAATTTTTGATCTAATGGTGTAATTTTTTTAAAATAATATTAACGTATGCAAAAGATAGAAATGTTTAAAGATTTATATATTTAAAGTTCCAATTTTACCCTTCCTCTTTAAAATTCCATCCCTTGTATTTTTGGTAGTTCTCAAGTTCTCAACTTAAAATGAGTTCTCAATTGAACCCTACCCTATATATATATATATATATATATATATATATATATATATATATATATATATATATATATATATATATATATATATATATATATATATATATATATATATATATATATATATAGGGGAGGGATCAAAAGAGAACTCCATATTAAGTTGAGAACTAGAGAACTCCCAAAAAACAAGGGATGAAATTTTAAAGTGAAGGGGTAAATTTGGAACTTTAAATATATAAATCTTTAAACATTTCTATCTTTTGCATACGTTAAGTTTCTAAAATTTTTTTCGCATCATTGGATCAAGAATTTCAGTATCTTTCATTTGAGTATAAATAACGTTATAAAAAAATAAAAATTTCTCGTTTTTTTAATTTCAATACTTCATATATGTAGTATACGATATTATATGTTTTTAAATTGGGGGAAAGTGAATATGGTGTTGTTATGCATCTAAATTACATGACAAACCATCAAAACTACGTACTTTGATAAAATAACAAAAGTTCCCTGATATTGATTTCGATGATACCATAACAAAAAACAATACCGTCATGCCTTAATTCTAAATTTAGATTTTTCTCATATGATCGTATTCACATTACTAGCAAATACTTGGTCCACGTTATGTGATGTGGTATGAATATGTGCAGCATGAGCATATCACAATACCAATTATAAGAGTCATGTTATGTTAATCTGCTTGTTGGAATTGGAAAGCCAAATTGGTGTACAATCGAATTTTAAAGGACAAGTAATTTTTATTAAAATGAATGACGATTATTGATTAAATGGGAAAAAGAAAATTATGATCTAAGTGGAGAAGACAGGTTCGTCCATTAAATAGAATAAAGATCAATGAGTTAGTTTTCTAATAAAAAATAATTTAACTTATTTTATCAAAGCTAGGTAGTTTAATGGTTTTACGTGTAACTTATGTGCATAACATCACCGTATTGACTATCCTATTTTAAAGTTTATAGTATTGCATATATGTAGTATCTTATACTACATATATGTAGTATCATACTACTACATATATGTAGTATATGCAATATTGATGCATTGTTATCTTATAGTTTGAATTTCAGGTTTATTTTATTTTGTTATTATATTTATCTTTAATTTATTAGTTTATTATTATCTTTATGTTTAGACATAGTATAAGTATTGGTTATGTTTTCATTTGTAATAAGTTTTTTTATATGGAATATTATGAACTTTGTTACTGGTCATTTGAGATCGTATGTACACTTTAAATAATTATTAAACTCTCGAGCTATTTGGCCGCTTCAAAAAATGCATCAAGTACAGTGATACTACATATTTGTAGTATCGAAAAAAAGAAAATGTGATTTTTAAATTTTTTTAATATAAATAAGGTATGAAAAAGTCAGTATCGTTTAAAGAAAAATATAATCAAGTACAAATTCGCAATATTACATATATGCAGTATGGAAATTAAAAAAACGAGAAAAAGAATATTTTTTATAACGTTATTTATACTCAAATGAAAGATAAAGAAATTCTTGATCTAATGGTGCATTTTTTTTAAAATAATATTAACGTATGCAAAAGATAGAAATATTTTAAGATTTTTATATTTAAAGTTCCAATTTTACCCCTCCTATTTAAAATTCCATCCCTTGCCTTTTTGGTAGTTCTCTAGTTCTCAACTTAAAATGAGTTCTCTCTTGAACCCTACCCTATATATATATATATATATATATAGGGGAGGGTTCAAGAGAGAACTCATTTTAAGTTGAGAACTAGAGAACTAATTTTTGACCATAGATCTTAGGTGATCAAGGGCTAAGATCTAAAGATGGAGATTTAAAAAAAATGGAGATTTTAAAGGAAGGGGTATATTAGGAATAGGTTTTTCTATCAAATCCCAAAACAATTGAACCACTTCATTTCTCTTCTCGTCACTTCAAATTCTCGTCAGTTCCATCATCTTCATCAAATACTCTCGCGACGTAAACAATACCTAGGGTTTCAGTTCAAGTAAATCTCAAGAGAAATGGAGGGAGAAGTTGTTCAATCGGTGGTGATAAACGAACCAGTTCAATCGGTGATGGAAAATGAACCAGTTCAATCAGTGATGGAAAACGAATCAGTTCAATCGATGATGGAAAAAGAAGCAGGTAAAAAATCGTTGATAGAAGATAAACATGTAAAAATCGTCTTCCACGAACTATATTACACATATGTAGTCTGCAAATTTTAGGTTTTAAAATGTTCATCTAAAAATGTATCTGAGTTGATACATTTTATGCCTAATGAACTGTTGCACACATATTTAGTCCCATAAATTTCTAGGTTTTGAAATGCTACAATAACTATAGGTTTTAAAAAATTGTTATGGATTGTTTATATGAACTGCATATGTCTAGTCTCCGAATAGATGTTAATGTTGATGTTATTGTTAAATTGTTTATGTCTACTACCTACGAGTAGTATGCTAATAGATGTTGATGTCGATGTTGTTCATTCCAATAGTATGCTAATAGTGTTTATGTGAACTGCATACAAAAGATAAACATATTGTTCTTCAAGTGTTTCTGTGTGTTGCATATGTATAGTAGCTAAGTAGATGTTAATTTTGATGTTGCTCATGAGGCAGTAGATAAGTAGATGTTAATTTTAATGTTCTTCATCAAGTATGTTTATGTAACATTTGCCCCGATCCATACCCGATCCAAATTCAAACCCGAACCCAATCGGATATCAATGAAATTTTTCGTCGTATCATAAAATAAAAGTAATTATATCATATTGATTTAATCAAGTTATTATATTAAATTATATAATTAAATCATTAATTAAGTTGATCAAACAGTTTTGAGGCCTCGTGAACACAATTAACACTCTTATCCCGACTTTTCTTATTATCCAAGTTTATTATATAATCCTTAGGACATTGTGTTTTGGAAAGCATAGATGTAAAGGATAACAAGCAAGAAGCTCTACGTATTGGATTCTTAGTTTTGGCATAAGGCGACTTTCGAGTGATTATTTTGCCAATCTTTCTCCATTCTTGGGTTATCACTTTGTATCATTCAAAGCTCTTAAACATACTTTGTATTCTAGGGAGTAAGTAAGTTCAGTCGGTGAATCAAATCGAGCCCAAACAAAACAGAAATCACAAACAAAAGTTTGAGAACGTAAATCTTGACCCGTACCAAGATCCAAGGTTTAAACCTAATTCTCAATACCATGAATACTGGATTACTCTCTTCCATATGATAGTACTCTGAAAATTATGAACGTAGGCGAAAACCGTACGAAAAACGGAGTTATAACGAAGCGGGAATCGCGAAAACAAGTTTGGTGTTTGTTGTGAATTTACAAGACGCGATTTTCCTACCTTGAATTCGTCCCACATCGCCCCAACGCTAAATTTTTGCTCATTTTCACACCTATATATACTCTTGCTTGGTTTCTTAAAGCTTACAACTCCTAGTTTGAGTCTAAACAAGTAGAATAGCCAAAATTTGGTGGTTCTGCAAGTGCAATACTTTTTTTTGGGCGTTGTGCTTAGTTTTTTTTATTCTTTCGACGAGGAAGTGCTGCCCTACGAACTCTTCTTGTTTGTAAAGCTTCTTTAAGGTAATCTTCTTCTTTTTTTTTTCTTTTTTTCTTTTCTTCCTTTCGTTAATCCTTCATTTATCGTTTTCTTAGTTTTATTCGTTTAGTTTAGGTTTTTAGTTAATGAGCATAGCCTTTAGGCTTAGTGTAGCCTTGTAGAGACTCAACGAGCACCGTCTATCATTTCCGTTCGTTTGGCTATGCCTTAAAATGTTTACATATCTTTTTTTACCTTCGTTTAACTAGGTTGAGTCACGCTTGCATTCAGATCACCTATTCATTTGAGTTTGCTGTCTGATCATATACGTTCTAATCCCAAGGCATCCAACGTGATACGACTGTTCATCTCGATTCTTTTTCATCATACACTACTTTGTTTGAGCACCATTGAGGTGAGTATTCATAGCCCCTTTTTAGTTTTATACTTTGGGGTGAAATCATGTTACCTATAAATCATGTTTTTATCATTTTTATTCATTTTATTCATTATTTTATTCATCTTATTCATTTGATTCATTATATTCAATTCAATTCAATTCATGTGTGTTATTACTTGCAATTATGTGTTTCATAGGTTGATAAACATTTATTCTAGCACAATCATTAATTTATTCAAACCAACGGTTATCAATAATAGTACTATTTGGCCTGACAAGCCCACCCCATTTACATACACGCGTGGTGATTATAACCGACTTATGCTTTTGCTCATTACGGCTTAATCTGTGTGATTAAGTGGCTGCAGTCATCTAGGTTTGATTGTGTACTCGATTTATCTAATGTGATACACTTTTGCATGATAGGTTTTAACATAACATGGAATTGAATCATTTTACTCATTTCAATCATTTTAGTCATTATATATATGTATGCAAACCTGTGTTTACTCACCAGCTAATTCGTTAGCTGAACAAATACTATTTTCACATGATTTCAGGAAAAGCAGCTTAGGAGGATTTGAGATGTCTTCACATGTAGGATCTTGGACCTAGATTAATTAAATGAGCTTTAATTGTATTATGTTTGTTTAATTATGGCTTAAAACAATGTAACTTGTTATTTGGTGTTATGGAAAAGGTTGTTAATATATATATAAATCATTTTAGCACCATGAGCTACGAGCAATCTATCCACTTTCGTCCGCCCCGATGTTTCCGCCATCGGTCGGGGTGTGACAGATTGGTATCAGAGCCATGGTTATAGGGAATTAGGTTATTAGAAATGGAATGACCTAGTCTATAACTAAGGACCCAAAACATGAGTCATCTCATGTCAATAGTTGTTAATTCATACTATTTGATTATGTGTTTACTTGTTTACACACATGTTATGTTTTACATATGGCTGTTGTTTATCCCTTACGACAACTAATACAACTCTAATTATCAATCATATCAACTTTAAAACTCTAGGTCTTATGCCTAATCCAAATCGATTTCCTAATCGATTCTCAAATTCAAATTAAGAATTTATTCATTGTTTTCAAATAGCTTCCTCAATTTTCAAATACAATATTTTTATGTATGGTTTTCAAATCTCGTCAAAGTGTAAGTCTCGTAACTGAACACGTGTAATACTGGAAGAGTGGGTGCCTGTACCTCGAGTGTTCTGTCTAGGAAAAGGTATTCATATAAATCCAAATCAACCGATGGATCCGTTACCTTACCTGGGAACCCTCGGGGTGAGTGTCCACTTATAGGTATGCATGTCTTCATTAGAGTTATCGTGGACCTACTACTTTGATAAGTCAACGTATTCGTGCGGTTTGCGAACTAAGCGTCTACACTCGGAATATCTCCACATGATTTCAATATCTCGTATTTTCAATAATTTCTCAGATTATTTCTAAACTCATTTTTCTTGGTACAAAGATTTTTCAAAAAAAACGTACTTATTATTAAATTTTAATACTTATCATTTATACATAAATTTATCATCAAGTCCTCCTATAATTCAATTAATCACAAAATTACCAAGTTACCATCAAATTAACATATAATACATAAATCATAACTTCATCATTCAAATTTTCTTTTAATTCATAAACTAATTATCAAATTATCATATAATTTATTTAAATACAAATTATCATAATTCACATATAGTTCATTTAAACCTATTAAAAAAAAACAATTCTCATATAATTATGCAAATTCAAGTTCCAACGTATTTCATTTTCAAATTTTTTTCTATTTACTTGAATCATCTACACTATTTATAACATGCATTTATCTAAACTTGATTACCTCTGTGTTTATCTCTATTGTCTATGAACTTGTTTGCCTATATAATTTGAATTTTCATCTAACACCACTATCCAAAAACCTAATCCTTTAAGAACTCGGTAATCTATGCATGTGATATATCAACCTAATTATCCAGAACCTTGGTAAAACTTTATCATACATGAATTTGATTTTCTCTGATACTGTTGAAGATTATATTACATCCACATAACTATCCAAATGCATATGTACTCAACTTACCATGAACTTGGTTATCAGATATATAGAAAACTTGATTCTTCATAAACATAAATTTCTATAAATTTGTTTAACTACAAACTCGATTATTCATGCATGTGAACAATATTAATTGCATAAAGTTGGCCACCTAAATTAATGAACATTGATCTTTCTATCATATAAGATTTTAATTTCTAATGAACTTTAATTATTCAAGCGTGAAATCAGAACCTATGTGCATCTTTATCTGAATTTTAGAAGTTTTGTGTCCCTTGACCCCCACATGACATAATGAATTATGAGGACCATGCAAAGGCTAGTGTAATTACGGGTGCACACGGAATTACAAAAGTCGGTGCATGGAACTCATAATAAGTTTTGTTGAGTGCTTTTGGGCAACACGGCAAATGTGGTGTGATAAAAACATGGTGGATACGCCGCTGGTACATCCTATATATAAGTGTACTTGTCACATCAACAAATGAAGTGTTGCCTAGGTCCAGTGAAGTTTGTGTGACTTCTGGATCTTGACCTATTGCAATTTAACTTTAACAATGTTTTCTTTTACATCTTTCATTGATCATTATTCATCATCATCTAGTGCTCAAGTTGGTGATTCAACTTCTCGGGGTTGACGTATTCTTGTTCAACTCGAGGGAGCTAGATAACGTTAGTACATATATTATGGAAAATGCATCATCATGGACATCTTTTGAAGTTGTCTCATATTTTATTCATAATATTCATTTTGATCATTTATTCATTTGATTAATCATGTTATTCATTTATTCATTCATTTTATCAATCACATTTATTCACTTTCATCATTATTCATTTTAGCAACTATATTTATTCGCTTTCATCTTTTATTCATTTTTTTACCACATTTATTCATTTTTATCATTCATTAATTTTATCAATCACATTTAGTTATTCTAATCATTTGGTAACGTTTATTCATTTTACTCGTTTTATCATTTTACTCTTGATCACACAAGTTAAACTGTAGCAACATTTACCAATCATCTTAAACCCTATTCCATTATTATCTTAAGTAGCAATGAATCACTATCTGAACCCTTCGTTCAATTACGTTCATCTGAACTCCTTATAAATCGAACAATATTATAAACGACACTTAATGATATTAAGTGAATTAAAGAAAATAATTCTTATCATATTCTCATTTAAATCCTAAGACAACGCATGTGACACAAGATTATGTTTCTAACACGATCGTGATACACCTATCAATTCTTTCATCAAAACTAACATTAATCAAATTTCGGGACGAAATTTCTTAAAGGAGGGGTGACTGTAACATTTGCCCCGATCCATACCCGATCCAAATTCAAACCCGAACCCAATCGGATATCAATGAAATTTTTCGTCGTATCATAAAATAAAAGTAATTATATCATATTGATTTAATCAAGTTATTATATTAAATTATATAATTAAATCATTAATTAAGTTGATCAAACAGTTTTGAGGCCTCGTGAACACAATTAACACTCTTATCCCGACTTTTCTTATTATCCAAGTTTATTATATAATCCTTAGGACATTGTGTTTTGGAAAGCATAGATGTAAAGGATAACAAGCAAGAAGCTCTACGTATTGGATTCTTAGTTTTGGCATAAGGCGACTTTCGAGTGATTATTTTGCCAATCTTTCTCCATTCTTGGGTTATCACTTTGTATCATTCAAAGCTCTTAAACATACTTTGTATTCTAGGGAGTAAGTAAGTTCAGTCGGTGAATCAAATCGAGCCCAAATAAAACAGAAATCACAAACAAAAGTTTGAGAACGTAAATCTTGACCCGTACCAAGATCCAAGGTTTAAACCTAATTCTCAATACCATGAATACTGGATTACTCTCTTCCATATGATAGTACTCTGAAAATTATGAACGTAGGCGAAAACCGTACGAAAAACGGAGTTATAACGAAGCGGGAATCGCGAAAACAAGTTTGGTGTTTGTTGTGAATTTACAAGACGCGATTTTCCTACCTTGAATTCGTCCCACATCGCCCCAACGCTAAATTTTTGCTCATTTTCACACCTATATATACTCTTGCTTGGTTTCTTAAAGCTTACAACTCCTAGTTTGAGTCTAAACAAGTAGAATAGCCAAAATTTGGTGGTTCTGCAAGTGCAATACTTTTTTTTGGGCGTTGTGCTTAGTTTTTTTTATTCTTTCGACGAGGAAGTGCTGCCCTACGAACTCTTCTTGTTTGTAAAGCTTCTTTAAGGTAATCTTCTTCTTTTTTTTTTCTTTTTTTCTTTTCTTCCTTTCGTTAATCCTTCATTTATCGTTTTCTTAGTTTTATTCGTTTAGTTTAGGTTTTTAGTTAATGAGCATAGCCTTTAGGCTTAGTGTAGCCTTGTAGAGACTCAACGAGCACCGTCTATCATTTCCGTTCGTTTGGCTATGCCTTAAAATGTTTACATATCTTTTTTTACCTTCGTTTAACTAGGTTGAGTCACGCTTGCATTCAGATCACCTATTCATTTGAGTTTGCTGTCTGATCATATACGTTCTAATCCCAAGGCATCCAACGTGATACGACTGTTCATCTCGATTCTTTTTCATCATACACTACTTTGTTTGAGCACCATTGAGGTGAGTATTCATAGCCCCTTTTTAGTTTTATACTTTGGGGTGAAATCATGTTACCTATAAATCATGTTTTTATCATTTTTATTCATTTTATTCATTATTTTATTCATCTTATTCATTTGATTCATTATATTCAATTCAATTCAATTCATGTGTGTTATTACTTGCAATTATGTGTTTCATAGGTTGATAAACATTTATTCTAGCACAATCATTAATTTATTCAAACCAACGGTTATCAATAATAGTACTATTTGGCCTGACAAGCCCACCCCATTTACATACACGCGTGGTGATTATAACCGACTTATGCTTTTGCTCATTACGGCTTAATCTGTGTGATTAAGTGGCTGCAGTCATCTAGGTTTGATTGTGTACTCGATTTATCTAATGTGATACACTTTTGCATGATAGGTTTTAACATAACATGGAATTGAATCATTTTACTCATTTCAATCATTTTAGTCATTATATATATGTATGCAAACCTGTGTTTACTCACCAGCTAATTCGTTAGCTGAACAAATACTATTTTCACATGATTTCAGGAAAAGCAGCTTAGGAGGATTTGAGATGTCTTCACATGTAGGATCTTGGACCTAGATTAATTAAATGAGCTTTAATTGTATTATGTTTGTTTAATTATGGCTTAAAACAATGTAACTTGTTATTTGGTGTTATGGAAAAGGTTGTTAATATATATATAAATCATTTTAGCACCATGAGCTACGAGCAATCTATCCACTTTCGTCCGCCCCGATGTTTCCGCCATCGGTCGGGGTGTGACAGTTTATGTGTATATCTTAATACATGGTGATCTTAGATGTCGTTATTCATGTGTTTACTTGCACTGCATATGTGTACAAAATATGGAAATGTTGATATTTTTTCTCGTTGATCTGTTTATTCATACCACATATTTGTAGTTTAATAAAACATGTTAATATTAATTTCGTCCTACAAGTGCTTACATATATACTGCATATGTGTAGGATCTAATGTTGCATCAATTGGTCAAAATAAGAAAAGACGGTTGTGAAGAAATTAAAAGTTGTTTTCTTCAATCGGAAAGTAAAAGATAACTAAGATAGTAGCAAAGAAAACCAGAAAAAAGAGAAGCAAATGAAGATGGATAATTTGGTAAGTTATTTTTCTTAAGGGTGCACTATGCTTCAGGTTAAGTTAACCTCATGACAATGTGTTGTGAAAACAGATAATGAGCTGAAAAGGAAATTGGGAAAAAAAAACAAAAGAAAAGAAAACAAGAAAGGATGAAAAACTAAAACTAGATTCCAATACTAAAAGTAAGTTTGATGTATAAATGTATTTCGGATACTGCATATATGTAGTAATGTTACTTCATATATGTAGTAAAGTTACTTTATATATGTAGTAGTGTGATTTTAATTTTAGGCAGTAAAAAGGATCAAATAATTCATAAATGATCTCCTGTTACAGATTCTAGTATTAAAAGGAAGTCCAGAAAACTTTAAAAACTAAAACAAAAATAATACAAGCTAACTGAAGAACAATGGGAAGAGACAGAAAAAGATGCAGATTCTAATGAAGTCTTCAAGGTATTTAATTCTTTATAAGTAAATGTATTTAGTAATGTTATTTCATATCATATGTAATACTAGCTAATATTTGACTTTTTCTTTAGAATTAGTACATGAAATAAAAGAGGAAGAAAGGTCCAAGGGCAAAAAGGAAAGTCAACTGGTTTGGCTTAACACCACGTACAACACCTCGTCAACTTAATCTGGTACTTCAAACATTGTCAAAGAAACAAGGGATAAAATTAGAAGCAATGGATTCAGAAAAATATTATTAATGGTTGTAGATGGTATTCCTGCGAAACTTGGTCACTTTGTATTGGAAAAGGGAGCAGTAGTGCGTGGAGAAAGGAATATTGAAGAAATGGTGAATAAAGAAACCGAGTCGATAGAAGAAAGTAAGAATGCGGATATGAAAAATGAAGAAAGCAAGTCAAACGAAATGAGGTGAATGATAAAACAAATGAAGGAATTAAGTCGGTAAAAAAAATACCAAAGGGGTGATTTTATGGTGTTGGCAACTAGAATTTGTCTACAGTTTTGCTAAGTATGTATAGACATAAATATTATGATGGTTTTATGGTGTTGCTTTTAGGATATGTGTTTGACTATGTGTACACAGAGTATTATGATGGTTTATGCTAAAGTTAATTTTTGAATATGTGCATCTGGATTAATTTGTTAGTTAAAATAATCATATGTTAAGGATATCATGCTGCATATATATATGTAACATGTTATATTGCATATGTGTAACATGGCATATATTGAAAAGTTAATGAATGAAGAAAACTAGGGAAGGATATAACTGTGTAAAAAGTACCAAATGGGTGGTTTTATGGCATTTCCTTTTGAATATGTGTTTGTATATGAGTGTATGAATTAATTGGTTAATAAGAATAATATGTAATTTGTCATACTGCATATCTGTAACATGTCACACCGCATATAGTAACTTGTCAAACTACATGTAACATGTCATTTATTGAAAAGTTGGTGGATAAACAAACAAGGGAAGGATGTAACTAGGTGAAAGTACCAAATGGATGGTTTTATGGTGTTGCATTTGAATCTGTGTATCTACATATGTGTAACACATCATACTACACATGTGTAACAAATCATACTACACATGTGTAACAAATCATAATTCATATATATAACTTGTCATACTCCATAAATGCACATAGAACATATGAATACTAATTTGAAATGAATACTCAGAACTCAGAAGTATATTATTACTGAAATAAAAGTACATAAAACATCTGAAAACGATATTGTGTGATCAAATTGAAGTAAATACTTTGAAATTATATTATAAAAAATGATATCAAAAGGCATATACAAGGTTCATAATCATAAAGACAGTCATAGGACCAGCAGCCTAAGGACCAACAACTGAAGGACCATGATCAACACCATTAGCACCAACAGCCAAAGGACCAGGATCAACACCATTGCACCAGTAGCCAAAGGACTATGATGCATAACCTTAAATTTCCTTTTCTCTTTTTAGAGTTCTCAATACCCTTTTCACCTGGACCAATGAGCCTTGGTGGAGTGTCACAGCCTTTATTCCTTATACCTTGAAGTGGATCATATGAAACATCCACAAATTGTGTTTTTTCAAGCAAGTCACCTAGTAAAAATACAAATGCGAAATTTTTAAAAACACTACAAATATATAATACTGTAATGACATAAAAAAACCCGAACTACATATATGTAACACTGATTTTTATAATCTAGATTTGATGGAGACTTTACAAATATATCAGTAGGAATTTGTAAAAACATCAACAAACCTATAACAGCAGATGTGCTGTTATAATCTGGATTGGATGGGGTTCTACAAATATATTCTTCTTAATTTCCTAAGTTGCTCCGCAAATGCATAAAGTCTGTTTGTATCGCATCTTAAACCAGATTGATATTGACAACATCTTGCCATTTATCAACAACCATTCCCAAAATAGGTATATACTCAGCACATACACTAGGCTTCCCAATAGGTTGTTCCATTTGTTGATAGGAAAATGCTATTGGAAATAACTCATTCATTAAGGAAAAATGACATAGTAAATGTAATTATTTACACACTATATATATAAATTGTTAAAAACAATAACATTAACACAACAAAATAAGACTATACAATCAACAGGTAACATATGCTACCATTTCACACATGTATATCCAGCATTAATATAAAACTATGACATCATCAAAGTTGTATAATTCCTCCAGTCAGATTGCAAATATGTAACATCCACAGTAATATTTTACATTGTTACTTGTACAGTTCAATCATACTACATATATGTAATACTCTTAATTGAAGGTGTATTCAACATATATATTTTTATATAACATATATGCAATACACAAAATAAGATTTTTCCTTGTTCATTTTATATATCAGTCATACTACATATATGTAGTATTCTCAATTTCAATCATATTATATATATCCAGATCTGTAAAACATATATGTAGCATAAATAATAAGAATTTACCTTCTTCGTCAACACCGGCAAATTGAAAAGAACGAACGACGGGTGATAAAGATGAACTCGTTTCAGCATTCGAATCCACTGAATTTTGTTCTTTCATCGGTTTTGCATCGAATATTGTACTAGAAGGATGAGTGATGGTTTCATTAGCATTGTTCGCAGCAGCAATAGTTGTAGATCTCTGAGAAGAATCAATATCTAAATCTATAGAACATCATTACAGCATAAGTTAATTAGAATCAGTATATACAATTTCGCGATTGAAGGATTGAAGAAACAAAGAAAAACCTTGAATTAACGTATGACGTAGTGATTTTCAGTTATGTTGTTGTAATCGATGAATTTGGATGATGATGAAAGATCGTGAATCAAAAAATCAGTTGATGATGAAGAATGGTTTTGATAAGGATGAATGAGGAAGAATCGTTGGATGATGATGAATCTAGTATGAAGATCTGTGAATGATGAGAGATATTTTAAGAAGATATCTCATGAGACTTTGATTTATATGTTGAGAAATTGGTTTAAAAAGAATAAAATGGTAAAATGACAAGTATACCCTAGTTCTCTAGTTCTCAACTTAATATGGAGTTCTCTCTTGATCCCTCCCCTATATATATATATATATATATATATATATATATATATATATATATATATATATATATATATATATATATATATATATATATATATATATATATATATATATATATATATATATATATATATATGGGGAGGGATCAAGAGAGAACTCCATATTAAGTTGAGAACTAGAGAACTAAAAAAAAGGTATGGATGGAATTTTTAAAAGAGGGATAAAATTGGAACTTTAAATATGTAAATCTTTAAACATTTCTATCTTTTGCATACATTAAGTTTTTTAAATTTTTTTTGCACCATTAGATCAAGAATTTCATTATCTTTCATTTGAGTATAAATAACGTTATAAAAAATAATTTTTTTCTCGTTTTTTTACTTTCAATACTGCATATATGTAATATACGATACCGTATGTTATTAAATTGGGGAAATGAATACGGTGTTGTTATGAACCTAAATAACCCAAGAAACCATCAAAACTACATACTTTGATAAAATATCAAAAGTTCAAAGGCATTGATTTCGATGACGTTATCAAAAAAACAACATCATCATGCCTCAATTCCAAATTTGGATTTTCTCATATGATTGTATTGACATTGCTAGCAATAACTTGGTTCACGTTATGTGATGTGGTATGAATATGTGCAGCATGCACATATCATAATACCAATTATATGGGTCATTTTATATTAATCTGTTAGTTGGAATTGAGAAGCCAAATTGAGTTACGATCGATTTTTAAAGGGCGGATAATATTTTACTAAAATGAATGACGGTTATTGAGTAAATGAGAAAAAGAAAAATTATGATCTAAGAGGAGAAGACGGAGTCGTCCATTAACATTGAATAAAGATCAATGAGTTAAGTTTTATAATAAAAAAATTTAAGTTAATTTATCAAAGCTACGTAATTTTAATGGTTTTACGTGTAACTTAGGTGCATAACATCACCATATTCACTGTCCCCTTTTAAATTTATAGTACTGCATATATGCAGTATCGTATACTACATATATGTAGTATCAAAGTACTACATATATGCAGTATACGCAATATTGATGCATTGTTATCTTATGGTTTGAATTTCAAGTTTTTTTTTACTTTTTTATGATATTTATCATTGTTTTATTAGTTTATTATATCTTTATATTTAGACATAGTATAAGTATTGGTTTTGTTTTCATTTGCCATAAGTTTTTTAATATGAAATCTTATGAACTTTGTTATTGGTTATTTGAGATCATATGTACACTTTAAATAATTATTAGACTCTTGAGTCATTTGGCCACTTAATAAATTGATAGGTTCAATTGGATCGATAATACCACTCAAATGATCAGAATAAAGCGTACAAACAAACGATTCAATCACAAACACAGTTCATACTCATAAATTCTCTTGTGTATTGATGATCAAAGCAATTCGTAGTACAAAGTGCAGGAGAAACAAATTACACACAGTTAATTCTCTCTCTAACAGTGTAAAAATGATCTCTCTCTAACACACGCACACTACATGCCTATATCAAACAAAATGCAAGTTTAAGGAAAATACATAATAAACCCTAAACTATACAAACATATAAACAATAACAAAAATACAAAGTAAATCTTAACAGGAAATAACCCTAACAGTACTCCCCCTAAGATTTATCTTTGGATCTTCAAAAAAAACTTCAATCTTTTTCTTCATTTATCAGCATCAAACTTCAATCTTTTTCTACCATTCTTCTGGTTCTTCTTTCACGTTCAGCAATTCTCTACCTTTATACTCCTCTTGTTCTTTTAAAGCTTCTTCAATGCAAGATTTGAACTTTTCAGCGATCTTAGCTTGTCGAGGCTTTGATTCATTTGTCAGAATTGGTAAAGCATTCATGCGTCTGAGCGAATCCAGATTCAAACCTGCAAAATCGATATTAGCATAAAACTCAAACGGCATTTCTTGGCCTTCGACTTTCACCTCCAATGTTCCTTTTCTGGATATCCTCATGTACTCTATCTTTGGTAAATCCACCCTCACAAGATTAGAGTTCAGTAACGCCTTTCTCACACGTATCTTCTCAGTTGCAGCTGCTATTACTTCAATCATAATCACAAATAACTTCCTGTCAGCTTCAGCTAGTTTATCCTTACATTTTTCCATTCTATAACTCCTCAAAAAATCAATATATGAAGGATGCAATAGCTTCAACTCAAAAGTACTGAAGAGTGTGATCATGTCTTTGTCCCAATTCTCCAAATTTCTAACAAGCTTTAGTTCAAACGTCTCTTGATTATAAAATACTCTCAGTATTGGCTTTGTCATTTGAGTTCCATCGATCACTTTCAGTCCAGGATCAGTCACTTTGTCAAAATATTCGTCTGAAAACTCTTCTAAATACATGTCTTCAGTCACAACCAATCTCTTTTTCTTTCTCTGTTTCTTTGCTTCTACATAAGCAGTATCTTCTTGTTGACCTCGGAAATCCAAAAACTTCGGTGATCTTCCAATCCCGGCATCTAGCAGTAGGACACATTTATCACCACGCTCAGCGCGCGTGTGATTTATCAACCTCAGTTTATGTAGTTCTTTCAAGTCCTGAACCTCTAACTTGAATATACTCGAGTAGTAATGGTAAACGTCACACAAACCATTTACTCTCTTAATCATAAATGCATCAAACACTTCGTCGTATTTCCATGCAATGATTTTTACTTTCTTGTTCTTCTCAGGCACAATCATAGAATCTAGTAACTCAGCAATTGATTGTCCTTTGCTCATCAACGATCTAACCACATCACCTGGTGTTGCTGATCTATGCCAAGTTTCACGCACATCCATCGGTACGTTGTACAATTTAACCTCGCTTGGAAACATATCCATCAGTTCGTGTCGTTTTTTATGAGCATCTTCAGGAAGCGCCATTACAGGAATTTCTCTTGGACCCAGAATTTTGTATTTCTTTGTCAGCTCAAAATATTGTGGATTGTTGTAGTCCAAATAAAACATTCGATTGTACAGTTTTTCTGTCTTCATGAAGCTCACTACAATTTTCTTCAATGAAACAGACTTCAATCTTTGCAATGTCTTGTATGGATAATTTCTGGAACTCAACCAATCTCGCATTTCTCTGCTAGTCATTTCCTCCGGATTTGGATGATACAACTCAGTTAGTGGCAGATCTTCTATATTCAGACTTTCCTGCATTGGAGTCCATTCGCCCATCTCAGTAACAAACTCCTTCTTATCTGCTTCAGCCTTGTCTTGATGTATCATGCATTTCTCGTACTCTTCATTAATCTGAGTTACAGTCAACCCATTCAAAAATACAGAATTGTACTTCATTTTCTCGAGATATGCAAACCTTTGATCTAGATCATCAGGTATCTCTTCAGCAACATTCTGTACAGGCTCTGGCTCAGCTTCATCCTCAGACTCAGTCCAATCTATGTCCAAATCATCCAACGCCTCTATCATAGGTGCATCATCAGTTTGAATCGGCTCAAACTGACTAGCCACTTCAGCTTCTGTTTCAATTTCAGGCTTGTCAACAACTTCAACAGCTTCAGCTTGAATCGGCTCAAACTGAACTGTATCTCCAGAGTTAACTTCTTTCTCACTTTCTGTTGTTTCAACTATTTCGGTTTCAGCTTCAGATACAATTTCAGTCTCAGCAACTTTCTCAGTCTCATCTTCAGCTACAGATTGAATCGGCTCAATCTGCACTGCTTCATCAGTTTTTGCCCTTTTCGAACTTCCTTCATCACCAAATATTTCCGGTACAGCATCTATTTTCCTCTTTCCCTCAGCTTTGTCCATCTTGACAGTTTCAGCTTCAGCTTCATCGGGAATTATGATTGGTGTTTCAACTAAAATTCCAGCATTCGCAACACCTCGAGCTCTAGTCAAATAAACTTTAGGCACTTCAGCTCCAGTCACTTCAATAATTTCTTCAGAAAAGTCTTTATCTGAAGACGAGCCAGCCTTCTTTGGCTTCATTTCTTCCAATTCTTTTTCCAAGATCTCTTTCTCTGCCTCCAAAGTGTTACACTCAGCCTTAACCTCAGTATAATCATACTTTAGGTTTTCATACTCCTCCTTCAATTTCTCATGCTCATCTTTCAACTTAGCATGCTCGATTTTCAACTCCAGATGGTCAGAATCCAACTCTTTGAAAATCTTCAAGTTCTGATTGTGAATATCCCAATATTCATCAAATCTCTTCTTTTTCCGTTCGTTTGAGGCTTTCAACAAATCATTTGACTTAATCAAATTTTCAACAATCTCCTCCAACTCTGCAATCCGTTTCTCTTTTTCCTCATAAATCTCATCAACACTTGGCCCAACGTTTGGTGAAGACTCCAAACCTTGTCCAATGTTTTCATCAGTTTGTGGTGACATGGTGGGAATAGGATCAGTAATGCCAGCATCCACTTCATCTATCTGTGCAATAGATTCAGCTTCGGCCATTACTGCCTGAGCAATCTCAATCACATTAACCTCTTCAGGCTTTTCTACTGTTTTCTTCTTCTTTCGAACATAAGTTACAGAAACATCTCTTGGAATTTCCACCATATCTTCCTTAATCACAGAAGCAACCTCTGCAGGTTCTTCTATCACCACATTTTCTACTTCCATGGGTTCAGCCTCCTCTGAATCAGATTCAGATTCAGCATCATCACCACCATCATCATTACCATCATCATTAGCATCATCATTAGCATCATCATTAGCATCATCAATCTCTTCGTCAATTAGATCTAACGGATTCACTATCTCTCCATGAGATATGTGATGATACACTCCATCCACATCTTCTTCATTGTTGATTATATCTCTCATATAATCAAACAAAGCAATATCAGGCACATTCCCGATACTCATCTTTCGGTAAGAGAGATCGTTCATGTCCTCAGTATACAATATGCCTCCAGCATAACCTTCACTTCTGATAATAGGATAGGCAATGTTTATCATCAGTTGCAAAAACCTTGGGTACATAAGGAATTTGAATCTCTTGCCCTTCACCAAGTTGAACACAAACCCATTCATTATCCATCTCGACATGTTGAATGGTTTGTTTTCTGCAATAGCTACAATCGGGGATGCAATGTCAGAGGGAAAATTATCAAAACCTGCACTTCTCCTTGACATGCATTGCTGTATCACGTAACACAGCAATTTGTACTTCCTTCCCAACTTGGCTCTGTAAAACTGTGACTTTGGAAACACAGGTGGATGACCCATGTTCACAAAACACGTTTTGCACTCCTCCATGGTCAGCTCATCTAACATACCAACCTCATCCTCATCTATCCTCAGAGCTTGTCTAATAGCATCTTTAGTCACATTCAGTACCCAATCCCTAGTGATATGTCCTCTAACCATAACATCACCATTCTCATTCCTCACAACCTCTGCTGTCCTCCAGAAGCTTTTGATCAGCCTTGCATATATGACCGGTTTGGCACATATAGCATATACATACTTAGTCCTCTTGATGAACTGAATCATATCTCTATAACCTTCTGTCTCAGGCAGTGATTCATCTAAACATGCTACCAGATTATGTTTAGGCTCAAATTTGAGATTCTCCATCTGTTAAACACAAACAAAAACACAAAACAAGGCAAATGTATTAGATTCTTCATTAAACATATCAAAATTTTAACAAGTGTTTAACTAAAAGTTAGAAAGCAAAACATTAACATAATCATTTTAAATCCTAAATTGTTCTAATAACCTGATTTTCATCATTTTAATCAAACAACATTGAATTTTAAAGATTATACATCATGTTTAGGCTTTTAACAGTTACTCACTTTAAGCACAATTTTGATAAATTTTATGATGAAACAGTTTAATGTGTTTTGGTTCAGTTTTAACAAGTTCAATCACTTTTAACAGACATTTCATCATTTTGATGTTTAGCTTTTAACGGCTTCAAAGTTCATCAATGGTGATTTTTATTAGTTAAGCACATTTCACTTGTTCAGTTGATTTTAAGGTGTTTTAGTGCAAATGAATGATTGAATGTTGATGATCGACAGATTTTAACCCTAAAACAACATTCGATTTAAGTTTTAATGCTCAAAATCAAAGTGTCGATTCAAGTTCAAAACACTGTTCATCATCGTTTTTCCTTTTAACAGTTGATTTGCAGGTCGATTTAGGTCAAAAACACATAAACTCTACCTTAATCAATCTATTAATCTTGTTATAGAGCAACAGATTGACTATGATAACAATGGCGATTTGAAGTTCAGAGTGTTTGGTGAAAGTGAATGTGTGTGAAATGATAAGTGTTTGTGAAGAGGCGGTATTTGTATCGTCAAAAAATTTAGGTCAAACTTTAAGTGCCGGGTCAACAAAAGCAAAATAGGCCAATAAACCTTGCCGGGTCAAGTACTGTAGTGACGGGTCATGTACTGTAGTTACGGGTCAAGTACATAAAACAAGTCACCAATATATGAAAATCACTTGACGGGTCAAGAACTGTAGATACGGGTAAGTCACTGTAGTGACGGGTAAAGGCTAAGGAACAACTACACCTGATGGTTTTATTCATCACCCGGCAGAATAGTTGTTATCAAAACATCACCCGGCAACCCAGTTGCTTTCCTTCTTCATCCGGCTTGCTTTCTTCTTTACACGGCAACCTTTGACAACCTTCTTCACACGGCATACACACTTCTTCATTACCCGGCAACATAGTGTCATATCTTTACACGGCAACAAAACTTCTTCATTACCCGGCTGTATAGTATACACTTGTCACCCGGCAAGATATCTATGACCTTCACCCGGCTGTATTTGACATGATCATTGCCCGGCTGTACAGTGGTCACAACATCTTCACCTATTTCCTCAATCACCCGGCAAGTATCAGACATACAACATTACCCGGCTGAACAGTTCTTTACCCGGCTGTACAGTTGTATCTGATATCTTTACCCGGCAATAACACTTAAGCAATTTCTTCAATTTTCTTCGTCTGTTGACTTTTTCAACGGTCATTTATTGCACCCGCAACATTCTCCGACATATTAATTAGACAAGATATCCTTAAAAGAATGTTTGTCATATTAATTATCAAACAACATTAAACATTGCAACAAATTAATTTTCAATTAAAAATCAATTTTCTTTTTCTTTTTCACAAATGTTTTTGCACAACCAATTTTTCTATATCCCGAAGCAATTTCTTAAAAACAAATTACAAGACCTTGGGTTTGTTTTTAACACATCCAATACCTTTGCTTTTCATAACTTATAATCTTGTTCATTCAAAACACACTTATTTAAAACAAAATATTTTTGGATTTTTTGTAGATATTTTTCTTCAATTTATTCTCCCCCTAAACTTGAAATTTCTTGAAATTTTTAAGTTTAAACAAGGATGTTGATGTGTCAATAATGATTCCATATGCCTGCACACACAAAGCACACACATTAAAATAAATACATATGCAATGCAATGAATCAAAATATCGCAGTGAGATCATACCACACATTATCTGAACATGTTTTGCAAGTTTTGAATAGACATTTGACTTATGCTTGATTGAGTGATGATATGAAAACATACCAATTAGCTCGAATTGACACACTTACTTTTTCAGTATCATGATGATATTTAAGGTTCGATTAGAATGACTTATGTGACCCACATGTATACATATGTCAACATATTTCCTTATCAATCACTACCTGAATGCATATTGCACAGGACCTGGTCACTTACAGTCATACACAGTGTGGAATCTGGGTTCTATTCGGATTTGGTCCACTTTGGGACTTCTTTTTAATTCCAACTTTGGGAATTTTTCTTTCCTATCGTTCCCCTTGGGAATCTTCTGAATTCCATTTTGGAATTTTTGTTTGGTGTCGGTCCACATTTGGGACTCTTTTTGTTCCATTTTGGAATCTTTTGCTGCATCTTGAAGCTCAAAAGAGACTTCGTGTGAGACTTCAGGTCTGTGGGTACCACAACAAAGAAGCTCACGATGCGGTTCATCACACTGAATATACTACATCGTTACCCGATCATGCACAACTATCATCACAAGCAATGTTTCAAAAGATATATATCTAGACATGTATAACAATGGAACTTAACACAAAGATCATTAAGTTTATGTTTGTCAACAATCAACTTACTTGTTCAGTCTAATTGCCTGAGCTGTCTAGCACATCAATTAACATTCATCAGTCTTTATTAAAAATGATGTAACAAATAATGTCTAGTGTATCTATCATTTCTCACTTTTTGCAATATAGATTCTTATGACATGATATTTTCTTTTCTTTTTGATTTTATATTTTGTTTTAGCTTTTCTATTTTCTTTTTCATGCACACACACAATGCAAAACATAAAATAAAAGACAAAGGAATCAAAACTTAACATCAACTTATTATATTTTTGGCTTTTATATTTTCTGATTTTTCTTTTGATTTTCGATAAAATAGAATCAATCATGATTGATTAATCCTATGGATTGAATTAAAAATTCAAACCGGCCTGACAAAAATGATTTTGTGAAAAGATCTGCCAGTTGTTTGTCGGTATGAACTTTAATCAAGATTATTAAACCTTTTTCAGAGTTGTCTCTTAAAAAGTGATATCTAGTTTCGATGTGTTTGGTTTTAGAATGTTGAACAGGATTAGCAGTTATAAACATAGCAGCAGTATTGTCTATGTAAATAGGAGTTTTCAGAAAGTTAAACCCGTAGTCCAGCAACTGATTTTGTAACCATAAAACCTGAGAACATCCTGCAGATGCAGCGATATACTCTGCTTCAGCTGTGGATACAGAAACATTGGTTTGCTTCTTGCATTGCCAAGAGACAAGCCTTGGACCCAGAAATTGACAACCACCAGTAGTCGATTTCCTGTCAAGAGCACAACCACCAAAATCACTGTCAGAATAGCTATATAATTCAAAATTTCCTTCATAAGGATACCATAACCCAAGATTCGGTTTCCCTTTGAGATATCTGAATATACGCTTCACAGCAATAAGATGCGACTCTTTCGGATCTGACTGATATCTGGCGCATACACACACAGCGTACATGATGTCTGGTCTTGATGCAGTAAGATACATCAGAGAACCGATCATTGATCTGTATAGTGTCTGATCAACTGCTTTGCCCTTTGGATCAGGTTGTATCTTGCAATTTACGTCAGACGGAGTTCGGATAGTCTGACAATCTTGCATCTTGAATTTCTTCAGCAACTTCTCAACAAATTTTGATTGGTTGATAAAAATTCCGTCAGCAGACTGTTTCACTTGTAATCCCAGAAAGAAATTAATCTCCCCCATCGAACTCATCTGAAATCTTGACTTCATGATTTCTTCAAATTCTTTGCACATGGACTCACTGGTTGAACCGAAGATAATATCGTCCACATAAACTTGAACGCACAATAGATCATCATTATCCCTCTTCATGAACAAAGTTGGATCAATCTGACCTCTTGTAAATCCGTGTTCTAGTAAATGCTTGGATAATGTCTCATACCAGATTCTAGGAGCTTGATGTAGACCGTAAAGAGCTTTACTCAACTTGTATACCCGATGAGGATAGTCAGGATCTTCAAAACCCGGAGGTTGTCTGACATATACGTCATCTGTAATTGGTCCATAAAGAAAAGCACCTTTGACGTCCATTTGGAATACCTTAAACTTCATGAAAGACGCATATGCAAGAAAAACGCGTATGGCTTCAAGTCTTGCGACAGGAGCAAACACCTCTTCATAATCAATGCCTTCTTCCTGAGTGTATCCCTGTGCAATCAGTCTTGCTTTGTTTCTCACAACAATGCCACGTTCGTCTGGCTTGTTTTTGTACAACCATCTTGTACCTATCGCATTCTCTCCTTCAGGTAAGTCCACAAGTTTCCAAACTTCCTGTTTGCGAAACTGAAGCAATTCCTCTTGCATGGCTTCAATCCAACTGTTGTCTTGCAACGCCTCTGAAATGTTCTTTGGCACCACTTGAGATAGAAAACACGAGTAAAGACAAACATTTGCTTGCTCTGTCTGACTTCTTGTAGTTCTCTGATTCAACGGCCCAATAATCTGAGAGACAGGATGTTTCTTGTGAATTCGATGAATAGGAATATCACCTCCTTGCACTTGAGTCTCTAGATTAGAAGTATTCAGATTTGGTAGATCTTGTAGTATAGTTGAAGTATGCGGTGTGAAATTCGGGACTTGATCCGGTGAATTGATGAAGTAATCGAATGATTCAGGAATAACTTCAACATTCGGATCCGATGATGGTTGATTTTGAACGGATCCACCATCATTAGGAGACACTTGCGAATTCACATTTTCTTCATGATTGTTTGATTCTTGATCTTCTTGCGAACCAGAAGGACCCGGAGCTTGACTGGATTTGACATGATCAGGATTGTGAAAAGACATAAATGGATATTCAGAGTTGAGATTTCCATCTTCGTCATTATCAGAATCGTCACTAAAGCTTCCTAAGTCACCTGATTCCTTCCTTGTTTTTCCTGAAAAATCAAATAAGTTAGAATTGAAAGATCTAGATAACGAATCCAAATCAAATAACCATTCGGGACCATGAGCCACTAACGGAAACGAATTTTCTAAAAACTTGACGTTGATAGTTTCAATAACAGTATTTGTTTTGCTATTAAAAACTCGATAAGCTTTAGAAACAGACGAATATCCTAGGAAAAATCCATCGTCAGATTTTGACTCAAACTTCCCGAGATGTTCATTTAGATTTAGGATCGAAACTGGACAACCAAATGCTTTCAAGTAAGAAATATTTGGTTTTCTTCCAAACACCAACTCATAAGAAGTTTTCTGTTTATCTTGAACTAATAATGTTCTATTTTGTACAAAACACGCAGTAGCAATAGCTTCATCCCAAAAAGTGATAGGGATTTTGGCATCTGCGAGCATGGATCTTGCAGCTTCAATTAGTGTCCGGTTTTTCCGTTCCGCAACCCCATTTTGCTGAGGTGTTCTTGGAGCACTAAACTGACGAGCAATCCCCTTTTCTGCACAAAATAAATCAACATTAGCATTCTTAAATTCAGTTCCATTATCACTTCTTAAAGTTTTAACTTTGCATTCCAATTGATTTTCAATTTTAATGATAAATTCTTTCAATAATTCAGCTGTTTCAGATTTTGCATGCAAAAAATAGACCCATGAAAATCTAGTGAAGTCATCTATGATAACTAAACAATATGATTTTCTGCCGATGCTTTGAACATTTGTCGGTCCAAAAAGATCCATATGTAGCATCTGCAAAGGTTTTGAAATGGAGTTCTCGAGCTTGGACTTAAAAGACATCCGATGCTGTTTGCCCTTCAAACATACTGGACAGAGATCAGTTGTGGAGAATTTCTTCGATGGGATTCCCACAGCGTGATTTCCAGTTACCAAACGGTTCATGTTTCTGAAGTTAGAGTGGCCCAGCCGTCTATGCCAAAGCTGACTCTCATCATTTGAAGCATGGGCAATGAGACAGGTTGTTTCGGTATCAGCGTCAATCTGCGACATATCCAACTTGTATACATCACGATCTCTTGGAGCTTTAACCACTACCCACTCATTGTCAATCTTGAAACCTGGTTTAAGAATATAACAGAAAGAATCATCAAATAAAGTTGAATAAGATTTATCACAAATTTGAGATACACTTAGTAAGTTAAAGTTCAACTGTGCACAGTAGTTGACTTTATCAAAACTAATGATCCCATTGGATACTGTTCCTTCTCCTGTTATCTTTCCACCCGCATCACCTCCAAACGCTACGTGAGTACCATTTTTCAGCTTGAAATCCTGAAGCAAGGCATGGTTGCCTGTCATGTGCCGGCTACACCCACTATCAACGAACCATGAGTTGATAGGTCTTCTTGGGCGTACCTGCATTTCAACAAATACTCAGTTAGTTTGGTCAACCCAGGCCCACACGGTCTTGGGTTTTCCGAATCTATCTGCAATAGTAACTTGTTGGTATTGAACATTTTGAAAATTTGTTTCATTCAAAAGATTTTGATGCTGATAACTTCGCCCATTGGCGTTCAATGATTGCTTTCTCCGCAAAGCAATAAACCTTTCCTCTAGCTTAGGATCAAGGTTATTTTCAAACTTTTGATTCTTAACCATTAAGGCTCTTGGTTTAAAACTGTTAACCTGCACATTCCTTGAAAAGTTAGAAACAGAATTGTTTCGATTGAAATTTCTCAAAACCGGAGAATGACTTTGACTCATATTTTGAAAACCATATGAATTATTTCTTTGAAAGTTCGAATATGGAGTCATTTCTCTAGTCGAGTTTGATCGAAAGAAACAATCCTTTGTGTCATGGTTTCTTCTCTCACAGATATCACAAAATTTGTTAAAATAACATTCTTCTGAAGAATGATTTCTTTTGTCACAGAAACTGCAGTACCTGTTAAAGAAACATTCAGCAGTTGCATGATTATATCTATCACAAATTTCACAATGTTTCTTGCTAATCCTAAAGAGCCGATTGTTAACTCTTGATGTTGAACCAAAACGTGATTCGTTATCATAGTTGTTCGGTTTTAGATTAACGTTTTTCTGTGGAGTCATTGTTTGTGCTTTTGATTGCATGGGACTTTGGTTCGATTTTAAACTGTTCTGTTTGGTCACCTTTTTATTTTCAATTCTCTTTTCATTGACAGCGGAAGACTTAGGACCTGAACCTGTTTTCAGACCAGAGTTAGATTTGATTGGAGAATTAATTGGTTTACCATAAGATCCGTTCAAATCAAACGTTCCTGCAGACACAAACTTGATTTTCCTTTCTTTTGATCCTTTCTTGACAGGTTTAACTTTGTCAGTTTTAACACTTTGAACTTTTGTGTTATCATTCGATTTTAAGACATTTTTGCCTTTTGACTGTTTCGTTTCAGATTGATTGTTCATTGTTTTCGATTTTTGCTTCTTAGCATTTGAAACTTCAGTCATGTTCACTTCTTTCTTCTTGATCAACTGAGCTGCAACTTGCGCCTTTTGTTCCTTCTTCCACTTGATGTATTCAGGATCATTATATCCTGAAAATTCACCTTCTTCCTTCACCGGTGTTTCTGGTTCGGGATTAAGCTTTGGATACTCAACAAGTTGGATAAGAACAGGTTCTAATTTGTTTTCAGATTTGTTGCTTGCTTCATCATCAGCTTCAGTTGTCATTCCTTCTTCTTCTCTCAAACTTTCAATCAACACCTCAGATCCTTCAGACTCGGATTTACTTCTTTGAATTTCTTTAAATTTTCGTTCATTTTCAGGTGAATGATCAAATTCATTAAAGTTTTCCGGTAAGGTTTGAGTGATTGAATTTGGCATCGGTTCATGTGTAAAACCCAACCCGGTTTTGGTTTTGTTACCTCTTTCTTTGATGAGTTGTTTAACCATTGTTTTACAACTTTTAACCTTTGTTAATTCAACTTGAGTGACAGCATGTGCGACTTTTTCTTGTTCAAAGTTCTTTGTCATTTCTTCAAGTTGTTTGGTTATCAATTCCAGTTCCTTTAATGTTTTGTTCCATGATTCTTTAAGTGACAAAATCTTCTCATCAGCAATTTTGTGATCAATTTTAAGTTGTTCATGAATTTTCTCATGTTTGCTTAATTTGTCACCGATTTTAAATGAATGAGTCCGATAATGTTCTACTTGTTGAATGCACTGTTCAGAACATAGCCTTTCCTTGACATCAGCGGGTAATGGAACATAGTTAGGGGGTAGGTCAGTATTAACCTTTGGTTGTTCAGTAGATGATGAAGACTCACTGGCAGTAGCCATCAGCACAAGTTCAGACTCAGATTCTTCAGTAGGATCAGATTTTGCACTCCAGTCATAATCTTCTGAATCTTCACTCACATCTTCAATCATCTTACAATCCCCTTCTTCTGACCAATCTTCTTCTACTTCACATACCAATGCCAGACTTGATGTAAGATCAGACGTGAATTGTTCTGCATAAGCGCTCCAATCATACCCGTCTTTCACACTTACAACCAACGCCTTTGTTTGGTCTTCTGGCTTCTTTCCTTCATCCTTCAATTCGGGCATAGGAAGACTTTGGTATGGTTTCTGAAAGAAACGTTGATTTCTGCCTTGATAACTTGTTGATTGTTGAGAACTTTGACCTTGACCTTGATTGCTTGAACTAGCTTGGTCATTGAAATTCTTTGGAGCTTTACATTCTCTTGAGAAATGACCATACTGGTTACAGTTAAAACATCTGGCCTTAGATTTGTCAAATCCAACAGTCTTGTTAGCATGAGGTTTGTAACTTCTGTTAACATATGCATGCTTTTGAGTACGATAAGCTACCATAACCATCTGCCAGTTAAGATCCATTTCCTCAACATCTACTGGATCCATTTCAAATAAGTCTTGAAGAACAACGTCCATTTGACTTAAATGACTACCTTGGTACGCTTGAAAACTTGCCATAAAAGCAGTAAAGGCATTTTTTGTTTCGTCATCTTGCAACAGAATATTCATGACGTCTTTCACCTTGGCTTGAACATTTGGAATTTGATTTTCTGATTGATTCTTCACATTCTGACTTGGAACTTGAACTTGAGCTCTTGGCGGAGATTGAGGTTGAGAATAGGTTGGTGAATTTGGAAAATATGCTGAATCAGTATAAAAACTTGCACCAACGAATAAGTCGTCCTCATCTTCAAACTTTGTTGTATTTTGCACAAGAAAAGCATTATCCACAGTATTGGCAGGATTTACCACATACTTGTATTGAGTTTGTGACGTTGATCTATCAGAATTTCTTGATCCTTCATCAATCTCAACTTCTTCAATTTTCCCAATCAGCAGATCTAATTCCATTGGAAATTTCTCAGTATGCTTCAAAAGAGTAACAGTCTGCTTCCATGATGATGGTAAAGCACATAACAATCGATCATTCAAGTCTTGAAGTTCAGTCTTAACTCCGAGGTTTGACATCTCAGTAGTTAAGTGAACAAACCTGTTCATCATCTGGTGAACTGTCTCTCCATTGATGTGTTCAAATAATTCCAGTTGTCTTTTGAGCTTTGATTTCTTCAAACTTCTTAACTGCTCTCCTCCTTCACATATAGACTTCAATGCCTTGAAGCATGTATAACCAGTCTGATATGCATCCAATCTAGACAAAACTTGGAGTGGTAACCCCTTGCACATCAACGAATAGGCCTTGCTATCATTCTTTACCTTCCTCAAATCTTCAGCTGACAAATTATCCTCTGGATAAGGTGTAGTAGAATCTTTAGTATAGGTACTGGCACTATCTGGTTGTGTCTGAGTTGGAATGTGAGGACCCTTCTCAATGGATTTCCATAAGTCATTGTCAATAGAACACAAGTGATGTCTCAGTCTGATGGTCCAGTTCTTGAAATCTGCACGATTCAAAAGTCTAGGAACACGGTTATCAGAATCATCATTAGGAGCCATTTTAACAATTTTTTAAAGAAAATATTTTTGGTTTTTGTTAATTTTTTGAAAAGAAGTGATTAAAATACTAAAATAAAGACAAGAAATTAAAGACAAGATAAGAAACAAGTATTGAAAAACAACTAAAAAGAGTCACACGGCAAAACAGTGAAAATCCTTCTTCAACCGACTAAACAGTGTATTTGTTCTTCACCCGGCAGAATAAGTCTTCACACGGCTAAACAGTTAGACGGCTAAACAGTTGTAATTGTTTTTCTTCTTCACCCGGATGAACAGTTACCCGGCAATAAGAAAAACTTCACACGGCAATAAGTCTTTGACCCGGCAGAATCTTGACACGGCAAAGAGCTTCCCCGGCTGAACAGTACTTGGTCACACACAGAAATGTTAATTACCCGGCTACACAGTTGAAGTTTACCCGGCTGTATTTTCTCTATCACCCGGCGTAACAGTGTATCACGCGGCACAACAGTGTCTGATCCGGCTGAACAGTAGCAACTTTTCAAGTCAAATTCTTCACCCGTCTAGAACAAATTCCCTTACACGGCTGCACAGGACCTAATTTCTTCACAAATTCTAAGTCCAAGGAAATTGTCTAAGTCAAATATATCACCCGGCAAGTTAATCTTCAACCAAAAATCAACTGTTCATCATCTTCTTCATGAAGATTTTCTGGGTTTTGTCTAAAACTTGTCCAAATTGTCCAAAATTCACACACAAGCTGTGAAATAGTCCGATTATCAAACCTTTGTATCAATCAATCCAAAACATCATCATTTTTTCGATGAATTTGAGCAAAAATTGATCGAACAGTAACTTTTTCTATTCTTCTTAATTCTTCAGATCTGATGATGATCTGATAGAATCTGCACAATCGCTGTGTATAGAAGTGATTATGATGATAAATCACAACTAAAAACACCAACAATTCATTCAGATCATGATATTTTGAGCAATATTGATGTGTTTTGCTTAGAAACAGCGAAGAACACGATACCGAAAGCTCTGATACCAATTGATAGGTTCAATTGGATCGATAATACCACTCAAATGATCAGAATAAAGCGTACAAACAAACGATTCAATCACAAACACAGTTCATACTCATAAATTCTCTTGTGTATTGATGATCAAAGCAATTCGTAGTACAAAGTGCAGGAGAAACAAATTACACACAGTTAATTCTCTCTCTAACAGTGTAAAAATGATCTCTCTCTAACACACGCACACTACATGCCTATATCAAACAAAATGCAAGTTTAAGGAAAATACATAATAAACCCTAAACTATACAAACATATAAACAATAACAAAAATACAAAGTAAATCTTAACAGGAAATAACCCTAACATAAATGCATCAAGTACATTGATACTACATATATGTAGTATCAAAAAAACCAAAATGTGATTTTTAAAATTGTTTAATGTAAATAACGAATGAAAAAGTTAGTAACGTTTAAAGAAAAATATAATCAAATACAATATCGCAATACTACATATATGTAGTATGAAATTAAAAAAAACGAGAAAAAAAATTTTTTTTTATGATGTTATTTATACTCAAATGAAAGATAATGAAATTCTTGATCTAATGGTGCAATTTTTTTAAAATAATATTAACGTATGCAAAAGATAGAAATGTTTAAAGATTTATATATTTAAAGTTCCAATTTTACCCTTCCTCTTTAAAATTTCATCCCTTGTATTTTTGGTAGTTCTCTAGTTCTCAACTTAAAATGAGTTCTCTCTTGAACCCTACCCATATATATATATATATATATATAGGGGAAGGATCAAATGAGAACTCCATATTAAGTTGAGAGCTAGAGAACTCCCAAAAGACAAGGGATGGAATTTTAAAGTGGAGGGGCAAATTTGGAACTTTAAATATATAAATCTTTAAACATTTCTATCTTTTGCATACGTTAAGTTTTTAAATTTTTTTTCGCACCATTGGATCAAGAATTTTAGTCTCTTTCATTTGAGTATAAATAACCTTATAAAAAAATAAAAATTTCTCGTTTTTTTAATTTCAATACTTCATATATGTAGTATACGATATTATATGTTTTTAAATTGGGGAAAGTGAATATGGTGTTGTTATGCATCTAAATTACATGACAAACCATCAAAACTACGTACTTTGATAAAATAACAAAAGTTCCCTTATATTGATTTCGATGATACCATAACAAAAAACAACACCGTCATGCCTTAATTCTAAATTTGGATTTTTCTCATATGATCGTATTCACATTGCTAGCAAATACTTGGTCCATGTTATGTGATGTGGTATGAATATGTGCAGCATGAGCATATCACAACACCAATTATAAGAGTCATGTTATGTTAATCTGTTTGTTGGAATTGGAAAGCCAAATATTGGTGTACAATCGAATTTTAAAGGACAAGTAATTTTTTATTAAAATAAATGACGATTATTGAGTAAATGGGAAAGAGAAAATTATGATCTAAGTGGAGAAGACCGGTTCGTCCATTAAATACAATAAAGATCAATGAGTTAGTTTTCTAATAAAAAAATAATTTAACTTATTTTATGAAAGCTAGGTAGTTTTAATGGTTTTATGTGTAACTTATGTGCATAAGATCACCGTATTGACTATCCTCTTTTAAAGTTTATAGTATTGCATATATGTAGTATCGTATACTACATATATGTAGTATCGTATACTACATATATGTAGTATCATACTACTACATATATGTAATATATGCAATATTGATGCATTGTTATCTTAAAGTTTGAATTTCAGGTTTATTTTATTTTGTTATTATAGTTATCTTTAACTTATTAGTTTATTATTATTCTTATGTTTAGACATAGTATAAGTATTGGTTTTGTTTTCATTTGTAATAAGTTTTTTTATATGGAATATTATGAACTTTGTTACTGGTCATTTGAGATCGTATGTACACTTTAAATAATTATTAAACTCCCGAGCTATTTGGTCGCTTCAAAAAATGCATCAAGTACAGTGATACTACATATATGTAGTATCGAAAAAACGAAAATGTGATTTTTAAATTTTTTAATATAAATAAGGTATGGAAAAGTTAGTAACGTTTAAATAAAAATATAATCAAGTACAAATTCGCAATATTACATATATGCAGTATGGAAATTAAAAAAACGAGAAAAAAAAATATTTTTTATAACATTATTTATACTCAAATGAAAGATAAAGAAATTCTTGATCTAATGGTGCAATTTTTTTTAAATAATATTAACGTATGCAAAAGATAGAAATATTTTAAGATTTTTATATTTAAAGTTACAATTTTACCCCTCCTATTTAAAATTTCATCCCTTATCTTTTTGGTAGTTCTCTAGTTCTTAACTTAAAATGAGTTCTCTCTTGAACCCTACCCTATATATATATATATATATATATATATATATATATATATATATATATATATATATATATATATATAGGGGTGAGATCCATTGAAAACAAGATTATAATTAAAAACACTATAAACCAAAGAAAGTCTATGCATATGATATTTGTTGACAAATAATATTTTTTAATACAAAAGGGCATATTAGTCAAAGTAAAAACCCATTACTTTCCATATTTTCATTTCTCTTTCATCTTTCTCTCTCTTACTTGTATTTTCTCTCTCTTATTTTCATTTCTCTATTTTTCTCCTGATTTTCAATCATAACTTTTTTTATTATGTTACATGTACGTATTTAAAGATCAATTGGTTTATAGACACGACTACGTATATTAAACTTGCTAAATTACGTATACAAAAAATAAAAGAAGTGCATGCATGACATGAGATACGTATGTTTATTACAAAAATGACATGAAATAAGGTTATAGCGATGCAAATACAAGTGAAGTGTCACCGAAAGTAAGTATGTACTAAATAAACAAACAATATGGGTAACAGTAAGTACAGCTACGTATACGTAACAGTAGTGTTACGTTTACGTAAGAACAATGTTCGTCATGTTCAATGTAGATCATCATCGCCACTCAAATCGCCATCATCGTCACAACCAATATTGATCACCATTAATGCACCGCATCACCGCTGCCGATCAACATCATCGTCGTCAATCATCATCACTACTCCCGATTACCATCATTCATTACCATTTCCGATCACCGTCACCACCTAAATCAGACCACCACCACTGTTCTTTGTCATCGTCTTCTTTAAATGCTGCATAAACATGTATAAAAACATATTAAAGGAAACCCTATGATTGGTTTCTGATGGTTTAAAGAATTGAAGGTATACGTATATTAACAACATATACGTATACGTATATTAACAAACCCCCATGTAAGATGGATTAGTTACAGTGCACATACATATCCACGTTGTACAACATATATGTATTCTATTTACCCCTATCAGTTAAACAATTGGGAAAATTCGACATGTTGTCCTACTATATCAAACATAGATTATACGTATACGTATACTATCAGATTCTACAAAATGTTGTCAGAATCAACCACCAAATCATGTACTAGAATAGGTTTACAAAGTAAAATAACACCAAAGTTAGTTTTACTTGATATTGATTTCCTAAATTGATACACATAAATTGCGTCTCAACGAATCGTCCCCCAAACTACTTGAAATCTGACCAAAAAAAAAATTCATAACATGTTACTAGTTGTCTTTAATAGCCTCTTTTATCACTATACAAAAATATTTCTAACCTATATTTGAACTTGTAGATGATTGAAACCTGTTAATTCAAAGTGACTATTAACCAAATCAGTTCATTACAAGTAGGCTAACAACATATACGTATGCGTATTCAACATTAATTAAACACAATGTAAACACTGTTGGAACTATTTTGTATAAAAACAAAATATTATTTATTTTGTGAAAAAACAAAATAAAAAAGTTGAATTGGTTGTTGTTTTAATTTGAATTCAAACCTAAGATGTTACATCTTTGACTTGAATTCATGTGGTCATTCAACTTAGCATTTAATTAAATGTTACATCTTTTGAGTAAAGGTGACATTTATGGTTCAAATTCTAGGCTCACTATAAATACTAGGGTGAACCTAGTTGTGAAATACACTTGAACTCACTAAAACATGTTCTTGATTTATCTCATTCTTCTAAAGTTCTTACAACACTCTCTTCTTCTCAAATTGCATTTTCGGGTGCTAGAGTCCTCCCCGGCTGTACATACAGCTTCGGCCGTCGTACCCTGGGAAACATTCGAGTTCTCTTGGGAGACTCGGAATTTGTTTTAAGGGACCCGTGTCAATACACGAAGCCTCGGCCACCTTGTTTTTTTCTTCTTTTGTACTTATTATTTCCTTTATTTCAGTTGTATTCTCGTATTGTAATTTACCACTTTATTTGATTTTTGTATTGTAAGTGTATCAATATAATTAATTTTAATTTTGTATGCGAACGGTTCTTACAATCTTAAAACAAATTTTTTTTAAATCACCGTTCGTATTTAAAAAAAAATAATAATAATAATAAATAAATTAAAAAAAAAATCAACAAGTCATTGTTCGTATCTCAAAGTTGGACTTAGAGAACTTACGCTTGACTTCGCTTGAGAATCAGTTTTATTTTCATTTAATTTGATTTTTTTTGTTAGTTTTAGTCAAATGGTTGAATCACATTTTCTCTTATACAGTTTCGAAACCTTCTATTGGTATTTATAAGTCAAAAGTAGTTTTACCTTGATTAAAAAACTTTGCGTGATTTTAGTAAGATGGTGAAAAAAAAAATTAATTTATTTAATTACTTCGATGATGTAAGTGTTTGTTTTCTTTGATGTGTTCAAACTAAATGGAAACATAACATTAAACCATTTGAAATCTTAGGTTTCAAGAATATTTTCTTGTTAATTGACTCATAACTCATGTAACAAATCAAAAAGAGTTTTAATTTCTCTTAAGTTCATAATTAATTGTGATTAATACAACTTTAAATATGGAGTTGTGTCATATTAGTTATGACTAATAAAAATTAAGTTATGAAGTTGTGTCTTTTTTTCTTATGAATGATATATGAACTTTAAGATTCATTATTATTAAGTTGTATATATAGATCACACATTGGAAAAGAGAGGAAACGGTTTTTGTAATCGTTTATGTCGAGAATCAATTAGTAAATATTTAGTTTATATAAAAAAAAACATTAAAATGATTTTTGTAATCATTTATGTCTAACAAATGTGTTAGAAAAGGTTTATATTATATATACAACAAACCTTCATAATGATTTTTGTAATCATTTATGTCTAACAAATGTGTTAGAAACATGTTTATTTATATATAAAAAAAACAACACTTTAAAATGATATTGTAATCATTTATGTGTTTTGGAAAATTGGAAGTAAATTGATTATTTTATAATCAAACAAAATTTCATTAAGTATGAAATTAAATTAAAACTCATTAAGTATGAGATTAACTTGGGTGTTTATTTTATATACACATAAGACTTAAAAATGGTTTTTGTAACCATTTATATCTAATGATCATGTTAGAAATAATTTATTGCCTAACAATATGAAGCTCTAAACACGATTTTAAGCAATAGTTTAATTTCTAACAAGCGTGTTAGATCCGGTTTATTTTAAATAAATCATTCAGATGTTATCCGATAACTCGAAAATGTGGGGGGAGGTCATACTTGTGGCCATTTATCTTTTAAATAAGATACCTCATAAGAAAAGGGATGACAACCCTTATATGGATGGAAAGAAAAACCATTATACAAATACTTGAAAGTGTTGGGATGTCTAGCAAAGATATTTATACCGGAGCCCAAGGTTCAAGAGATAGGACCTAAAAATTGTTACGTAAACACAATAAGGTACGACAAGTACTCTCAAGGGGGTTATCAAAATTGACTATGTGAAGTCAAAAGATAACATTATGAACCCGTTTACAAAAGGCTTAAGCAAAGAGTGAGTACTCAAGTCGTCAATTGGAATGTGGCTAAAGCCCATGAGATAAGTGAATGCGAAGGAAAACCTAACCTATGTGACTGGAGATCCCAAGATCTAGGTTCAATAGGACAACCTAATTGCATAAACTACGGTCACTGTGGGGGTTCCCCGAACACAATAAAGGGAGTTAACCTTAAGACTTCCCAGCCCATTCCAATAATGACCAGTGACATGATGTGAGGATAAGTATAACAAATGGTTATTGATCTAGTGAAATCATTATAACCTTAATGCTTTTAATGATTTTGATAATCACCTATGTGAGAGAGAAGTGAGGTCGCTTCGAATGTATTTGTGGGGAGCGCAAATCCTAGAGCTCTCGCAGAACCAGGCTAGTGATCCACGACCATAATGGACACGACAATGAGGGGTTGACCAGACCAGGAATAATATTGTGTAATGTGTATTGTCGTCTACATAAATGGTGGTTGGTTCAAAGACATCGTGTCCACCAAACCACTAGGAGGCTAAGTATGCATCACAACGGAAGGTTCAAAGTTAACCACTACCTATCCGGCAATATTAAACCGCTGAAATTGTATATTGATATTAAGAGAGTATGGATTGTTGGAGAAATATGTGAAAATGTGTTTTTCACATGAGAGAATTGAAATTTGTTTTTTCATGTGGGGGATTGTTGGAACTATTTTGTATAAAAACAAAATATTATTTATTTTGTGAAAAAACAAAATAAAAAAGTTGAATTGGTTGTTGTTTTAATTTGAATTCAAACCTAAGATGTTACATCTTTGACTTGAATTCATGTGGTCATTCAACTTAGCATTTAATTAGATGTTACATCTTTTGAGTAAAGGTGACATTTATGGTTCAAATTCTAGGCTCACTATAAATACTAGGGTGAACCTAGTTGTGAAATACACTTGAACTCACTAAAACATGTTCTTGATTTATCTCATTCTTCTAAAGTTCTTACAACACTCTCTTCTTCTCAAATTGCATTTTCGGGTGCTAGAGTCCTCCCCGGCTGTACATACAGCTTCGGCCGTTGTACCCTGGGAAACATTCGAGTTCTCTTGGGAGACTCGGAATTTGTTTTAAGGGACCCGTGTCAATACACGAAGCCTCGACCACCTTGTTTTTTTCTTCTTTTGTACTTATTATTTCCTTTATTTCAGTTGTATTCTCGTATTGTAATTTACCACTTTATTTGATTTTTGTATTGTAAGTGTATCAATATAATTAATTTTAATTTTGTATGCGAACGGTTCTTACAAACACAACACCTATTACAGTTTCATCTATATTTGTTAACAATAACACATAACGATGGGTAAAAGCATAGTTACCAGTTAAGAAGCATCATCTCATTGAATGAATCCACGCATGAACAACGAGTATGGTTCTGTTGGGTGCTTCAAACGTGTCGGAAGAATGGAGTAAATGCCACATATGTTTTCTAGGTTGCATCTATATATTATACTAACCAACGCAACTCTTCTGACGAAATGTTGTCAATGAGAGCAAATATGAGAAAACATGTTCTTTAAAAATCAATCTCAAAACCAAAATAAAAGCAACTCAAAACTAAATTCATCAATTTGAACTAAAACATGAAACTCGTTCACCAATTGATAACACTCTAACCCAATAATCAAATCTTAAAATTAACTTAACTTACATGTAGTTTATATTAAATTAGGAAACTAGTGGGATCTTTTTGGTGTTGACAGGCTCGAGGATGGTGGTGGTATTTATCTCCGACGAGTGATGGAGATGGTGAAAAACATATAATAGTAGCGTCTGTGAACATGGTGATCGACGAGGTGGTGCATGGTTGTGTGTTTATAAGTCAGTTTCGTGATTTTTGTGATCAGAAAGGATGGTGGTTAGTGGCGATTGAATGGGGTGACGTTGGACGAGCGGTGGTCTTCGCCGGCATGAAAGAAAAGAGGAAAACTGGTGGTGAATTGTGTTCCATATAAAAGTTGATTATGGAAGTTTATCAATTTAATAAAAATAGTTCAAACGTGATTTGAGAATTATAAGGAATCAGTTTTCAAAAATATAATTCCTGTTTTACCCTTTTCAATTTTATAAAATTAAAATTAGAAGAATATTAAGTTTCTTTGGTTTTTAATGTTTTCAATTATAAACATTGTTTTCATTATTTTACCTTTTTTGTTTTCATGTTATAATATATAGGTTATGAACAAGCTCAAATTTCTTGATTTGGAGTTTTCATCTTCTTTAAAGAGCCTTGACCTAGGGTTGACTCCAAATCTTGAGAGGTTAAACCTTGTATATTGTCGTAATTTGGTAAAACTTTACTGGCACGAGGGAAAGGTAATATATATGGCTATTCTTTGTCTTGTATGTACATGATCTGTTGGCTAGTTAGTTATATATCGCAACATAATACGTGTGTTTTCTTTTCTTCTTATGATAGGTTATGAATAAGCTCAAATTCCTGAATCTGAGTTTTTCAAAGTTGAAGAACCTTGACCTTGGGCTGACGCCCAATCTTGAGAGGTTAGAACTTGAACGTTGTCATGATTTGGTAAATCTTTCCGTGTATGGCGGATGTCTTAAAAGCCTTGTCTACTTAAATTTAAAAAGGTGTGGTAGTGTGGAATCGTTTTTGTTTATCGAGGAGTTGGAATCACTCAGGGTTCTTGAAATAGATAGATTAAATTTGAGGGAATCCCTTGATGATTGGACATCTTCATAAACTAAAGGTTCTATTCCTTGATGATTGCTATTCACTCAAAAGTCTTCCGGCAAGCATTTGTAGTCTACAACATTTAACAAATCTTTCCCTTGGATCCACTTCCATAGCGTGGTTGCCCGAGGACATCGGCCAATTGGGATGTTTAGAGACGCTCAATTTATCAAGTACATTTGTTACTTATCTCCCTCGTAGCATTTGTATGTTGAAACGGTTAGAATCCCTAAATCTTGAAAAGTGTTGTTGGCTTGGGAAGTTACCAAAGAACGTTGGCGAGCTAGAATGTTTGGAGAATTTGAACTAGCTAAGAGGTTGCAGGAACTTAGAAAAACTTCCTAACAGCATTTGTAAGTTTGGATATTTGAATCTTAGAGGCTGCAAGAGTTTTAAGAAAGTGCCTGAAAATGTGGGAGATTTAGTATCATGTTTAAAAGGTTTAGTTATTTCGGATAGCCTCATAACCCACCTTCCAGCTTGCATTTTAGATTTAAAAGGTTTGGAAATCCACGAAACCATACCCGGATTATTTGAATATGATTAAGATGCTAGACATTTAAACAAAACTACTTTATAAGAAAATGGTTTTTAAGCTCATCCAAGCACAATTAATATTAATATTAAATGATAATGAATTGAAGTTGTGCATGCATCAAATATATATGAAGCTTTCAGCATCTATATATGAACGTCTCTGGACTCGTAAGATGTGACATACAGGAAGCTCAGCGAACAGTGATGGATGGTGAATGTTTTGAGTGTGTATATTATTTTGTATTTTTTTTCATATATGTGTATATTGCTTTTTATTCAAAAAGTATTCGGCTTATACATATTGATATTATTGTACTACTTTTGTAATTATTTTTTGTTTAGTAAGTTCATTCCTATATAACTCAATTATATAATTAAGGGTGGAAGGAGCACTCTCAAGGTGAAAACTTTAAAAGGTCATGTCTCACTATAAAGTGTGAAAAATGCAGAATGCCAGATTTAAAAAAATATTATTCATGATATAATCGAATTTCAAAAAAATGTTTTGAAGTCCTTTTTCTTTCTGTCATCCTTCTTAAAAAAAATAAACAGAAATTTAATAAAAAAATCAGTGTTTTCATTCTGTCAAATATTTATAAAAGACATAATGAAAGTAAAAAAATATAATGCAATATTAATTTTTTTATTTTTTATTTTTCGTTTGTTGTTTTTTAAAGATGACGAAGCGAACAAGGTCGCTACAATACCTTTTTGAAATTTGTTTTACATTCTGAGTTGTAAATCTTTTAACTCTACCTTCTATCTTTTTTTTATATCACTGTGTACGTATTTCATACACTTTAAAACATTTTTACACTTATAAATTTTATCTCTCCATTAACTTGTAGTCTTATAGGATGATTTGTGTCTTACATAAAATCTTATAAAATATTTTACAAGTCTGTAAAAAAAATTCTTGTATACGACATTAGAAGTTTTATTTGCACAAGTTTACCCTCTTATCTATTTTAACTTCATCTATGCCTTTGTCCTTCTCAAAGGTTGCTACCTGATATAAATAGTTGATATAAGAACAGAGAAAATTATAATTCTGGGTCTTTATAATAAGCCAAATTATGAATCGTGGTCTTTATTTTAAATTATTGCACTGGTTGGCTTTTATATAAATTTTTCTCACTGTTTAGGGCCTTTAAGTTAACGGTCGTTAACTTTTTTGGTTAAGTCCCCTCGTGTGCATTGCACACGAGGGTATTTTGGTCATTTTACATCTAAAAGACAATAATTAAATAATTATTAATGTGGTTTATTATTTAAGGGACCATTTTTGTAATTTATTCAAACTATTAAAAAACAAAAACCAAACATATATCATCTCATCTAATTCACCGACAGATCATCCAAAAACATCACCATTATCATTATCCACCACCATCATAGTCTCCTCTCTTAGACTATCCCCATCCATGAGCGGTTGGGCTTTGGGATTGCCAATCCAAAAAAAAATAATATAAAACTCAGACTTTTACAATCTTTGTGTCCAACCAGATCGTTCACACAACCAAGATCGTGAGCTGTTTAAGAATAAAAAATAAAAGAAAAAAGCAAATATGTTCACGTGGCTTGAATTTGAAATGCAAAAGTCTGACATGTGTCAAGTTTTTAGAGGTCACATTTCCTTTTCCTTTTTCTTTTATATTTCATCTTAATTAATTTTAACCATAATCTTGTTTTTTATTAATAACTTCTAATAACTAACATTTTATAAAAATCTAATAACATTTTCTTCATCAGTTTTTTGTTACGAACGTGTCGGTATAAATTTTATTAAAATCAGAGTTCGTTTAAAAAAATATATTTTTACTATTAAATAAATATCATTATTTAAAAAAATTAACATTATCTGTTTATTAAATTAGTTGTTATTTCAAACTAAAATAGTTATTTTTTATATTTCTATTTAATTTAAATAAAAATCTAAAAGCATAAATTGTATTTTTTTTATTTAACAAAAAAGTAGTAAAGATTGGGTTGTTGATAAGAGTGAAAAGTTGAGTATGATTGAATTTTGTAGATGAAAGAGAGAAATTAATTTTTTATTAAAAAGTTGGGTTGGGTTATGAATGGGAATAGCCTTAGAAGTCCCAAATGTCCCAACCACCACCATCATCAATCGTTGTCATCTCCCCATCTTCCTCATCATCTCTACCACCACCAAAATCCAAACAAAATCTCTCAAATAACCATATCAACCAAAAACAAAGTTATCAGGTTGCTTAACTGTAATAAACGTTGCTTCATCATCATCTGCACGTACCAGATCTGAGATTGTCCATCGTTCCAGGCTCCAAATCCATAAGCACGACGCGTGGAACAAACCGCCCACCACTTGCTTAACGGTAACAAACGTTGATTCTTTCAAGTTGCAGTTCAGATTCTCCGGTGTACTTTCCGGTGATTTGTAATATGAACAGATCTTCAACCATTCGGAAGTGGCATTATGTAATATACTGATTGCAACTAGCATTTATCACTGACGCTCCACCAGATTCACTTCTACCAATTCAATCTCCTCTTCTTCATACTATTTTCTACTCAAGGGATCCATCACACACAAATCTTTTCAATTCAAACAAAAAAGATGCAATTTTTCTTCCAAAGATCCAATCTTTACAAAAGCCCATCTCTGTTCATGGCCTTTTGATCTTTGTTTCCTACTCCATGTGAGCATCTTTTGGTACTTCAAATCTCAAAATGTGTGATGTGTAGTAATGGGTTTTTGTTCAATCTGTTCAACTTTTGGTACTTCAAATCTCTGTTCATGGGTTTTTGTTCAAATCTCAAAATGTTTGGATTTGGTTTGAATCTTGCAGATAGAACACTTGATCTATTCATATAGTCGTTGTATGGAGAAAATTGAACATCGACGATGACGAATTCATCTAATCGGAAGTGACGCCGGATTCTTCTCTCCGGTGGACGCTTCTTCTTCGCTCCGCCTCTCGCCGTTACCGACTTCGTGTTGCCAGAGGAATCATCGCTGGCGGTGTGGGGGTAGGAGAGGCGGTGACGGTGGAGGGGATTGTGGTGATTTTGTTTGGATTTTGATTGTGGTGGTGGTGATAATTATGGTGGTGATGATGATAGATGATAATAATAATATAGTTAGTAAACTACAAATTACGTCCTTTATGTTTATGGGTACCTGCAAGTTGGGTCCTTTAGCAAACTAATCTACAAATAACGTTCTTATTTTCATTGTTTTTTACCATTCTCTTCCTTTAAGCTAACAGACGTTAAAAGTCTCTGTTAAAAGACATCATGTGCATCTCACATGAGGGTAAAATTGTCATTTTACCCTCATATTTAATAATAATATCACAACTTATGTTTTTAAGTGTCACCCCTCCACATTCCACCACTTTCAACTTCCACCCCTCCACCTTCCACCCCCTCCACCTTCAAGTCCACGCCAACCTTCAACAATCAGCACATCCATAAAAAACTAAGAACAACGTGTCTGGTCCGTATGTGTTGGTGTGAAAAAATGGGTCTCAGGTTCTAAATCAGGGGCAAGCAATTCAATTTGTTTTTTACCCAAAATCAGCACATCCATAACTACGACCTGAACACACCAACCGCCACTACAGATCCATCGCCATAGATTTAGCAGCCTTAGATCTATTAATCGGACTAATAATAACACTAGCTAGCTTGCATCATCTTCAACACCCACAACGAACAATACCACTAAAAGAACACGAATTACAGATCTAGACTAACAAAATCATTGGAATCGAACACACGGGACCGCCATTGTTGATGAGTTCTTCACGAACTTTGTCGCATATCGTCTTCAAGCTTCACCATTGAGCAATTAAACAAAACCATCCTCTACCATCGTTGTTCACATTCAACCTTATGATCCACATCAAAATCACTGCCGGTGAAATATTGGCCATAGATCTGTCGTCGTTGAGACAAGGAGAGGAAGAAGAATGAAATGGAATGGAATGAGCGGCACTTATTTTCTCAACATTTGTAGGGTTTTATTAACTTTCACATAATCCACTTTACACCCCCTTATAGTTTATATAAATACACATTTGTTAATATAAGGGTAAAATGTCAGTTTTACCCTCACATGAGATGCACATGCTGTCTTTTAACAGAGACTTTTAACATCTGTTAGCTTAAAGGACGAGAATGGTAAAAAACAATGAAAATAAGGACGTTATTTGTAGATTAGTTTGCTAAAGGACCCAATTTGCAGGTACCCTTAAACATAAAGGACGTAATTTGTAGTTTTCTCTAATATAGTAGATGTTACAATAAAAGTCTTTTATGGTAAAATGACCAAACTATCCTCATGTGCATAACACATGAGGTGACTTAATCAAAAAACTTAACAGCCGTTAACTTAAAGGCTTTAAATCGAGACAAAAATTTATATAAAGGTCAACTAGTGCAATAATTTAAAATAAAGGCCACGATCCGTAATTTGGCTTATTATAAAGGCTCAAAATTATAATTTACTCTAAAAGAACATGAAACAAATAACTAAATATCTCAATAGACAAAATTATACAAATCCTCCTTTATATACCAATTTGCTAGTTATGTTTTTAATGTCAAAAGGTTGCATTGTACGTCCTTTAATTCTTACGTTTATTGCACCTTGCGTCCTTTAGACTAACCTCCGTTTGCTTTTGACATTAAATGGCCCATATGTTCCTTAAGTGAAGGTAGGGCTGACAAATCGTGTCTTATCGTGCTTAATAGATTAATGACAACGCGAGTAACACAAACATCAAAACACTAAAATGACCCGTTTAACAAATGACTTTAATTGTTTGAGCGTGGCGGTTATCTATTTTATGCACCAATAAGAAGATGTGTTAAACCCTAAGCTTCTAATTTTAATTATATTAAAAAATAATAAAATTACATAGTTTATTTTTTTTTGCTTAACAAGTCTTATCGTGTCTAAACAGGTTGTGACACCCCGCCCGGCGGCGGAAACACCGGACTATCAAGTTGAAATTGGATATCAATAGTACAAAACACATGACACACTAAAAGACATATTTTAATATCATTAAAGCATCAATGTCGTGACATAAATGAGAAATAAATAGTCTTAAAACAAAAAAGCCAACAATTAATAGTGTTTAATTCTCATTTATTCTAGGTCCAATAAGCATCCTAAATGTCTCGAAAGCATAAACGTCTCAAACACCACCTGAATATGTGTAAAATAAGTTAGCTATAGAATTAGCTAGTGAGTAAACCACAAATTGATACATAATAATATAGAAATCCGAGATCATCATAATATGCTGCGCAATCTTACATGTATAGCTATTTCATATCATTCTAGACCATGACACCTTAAACACACATTGAAAACATTGTAATATGACTTGTAGTCATTTATCATGAGGAACCAACTCATGTATTAATTAAGGATAAGTTTTCAAGCAACCGTCATCTAACCGTCTCGATATTTAAGTTATCCATAATTATTTAGCAACTTAGGGACATGGCATAGCAACATAGTATAGCAACTTGTAACATAGTAACTTGTAACCTTGAAATTGAATGGCCGGATTTAAATCACCTATTTTGAAATAATGTAAGTGGGTTTGTCAAATCATTAGCGCTAACATTGTACCGGTGGAATTACTAAGTAACAATACTACTTTAAACTACCACATAAGGATTGCATGTTGCCGCGGAACAAGACTAACACATTTTTTTATCTCTATTTTTAAATGAATAAAAATTGAAAAAAACATTCTATAGTATTTGAACACATTTCAGCCCTAAAGTGTAAAAGTAAAAAAAAAAGGGAGTGAATTTACTCACCTTGAAATGCAAAAATAACCGAAACAATAGAAACGCAGCTAAAGAGAACCGAGGGTTACTCAAATATTAGTATCACCTAATTAATTGGGAAAAACCCTAGCTTAGAAACAACACAATAGTAAGTAGAATAAAAAATCCGAGATCTAGGGTTTTGGATTTGACGATTTAAGGTTTCAAATTATAAATTGGGAATTAGTGTTTTAAAATACACAATGGGAATTTATACGAAACGTCATAGTATTTTCGTAGCGTATATATTTTATAAGAAATCATTTTTTGTTTTCTATTTTAAATATTTGTACAATTTGAAATACTTATAAACATGAAATATTACTATTTGTATATATATGTATTTGAAACTATAAGTTTTTAATCCTTAAAATATGTATGTTATTTAGGTTCTTAGAAAAGTATAGTTAAATGTTTAAAATGATAAAAATGTGAAAATTAAAGAAAAAAGGACAATGGGACTCGAACCCACAACCAACATGTTCACAGCACACACTCAAACCACTAGACCAGATGCATGTTTTGTTAACAAAGTCAAGTTAAAATAGTTTTAACCCTTTATAATTAGCAACACCCATTTTTATTACAAGCTCTAGAATCAAGAACCTTCCAATTCGTTTAAGTTTGTTAATCTAATCCAAAACGATCATAGGGCTTTTAATCTATATCGAATCACGATCATCTATCTAATAAATCAAGGTTTTAGGGGGGGAAATTTTTTTAATCCATAATAGGAAAGTTTGAGAGGAAAATATATATTAAGTACCATGCAATGAGTTGATGGAACAATATTTTTAAATCTATCTAATAAATCAAGGTTTTAGGGGACAATTTTTTTAGGGAAATTTTTAATCAATAATAGGAAGTTTGAGAGGGAAATATTAAGTATGATGCAGTGAGTTGATGGAGCAATATTTTTATATTAAATATTTATAAATTACAAATCTTTAAACATAATGATTATAATTTTTTTATAAATATTATTATTTAACCCGTGTGTAACACACGGGTGTTAAACCTAGTTTTGATATATAATACTTACTTGATTATGGAGATTTAATACAGATTTGGAAGTAAAAAAGAATCGACTGATTTGACGAACTTTTTTATGAATCTGGAATGAGATAAGAAGAAATTGATGGATTAGGGAGTTGTAGATAATCAAGAGGATTCAAACGAGTATAGATACTACTTGAATTGATGTCTTGAAGGAGATGAACACTAAGTGATAGTCACATGTATAGGTTGGACTCACCGGCATGTCGGTGTTATATATTTTGCATGTATTTTGTGTTGTTTTTATATCTAGCGAACCTACGGGCGAATCTATAGATTCGCCCGGAGGTCTAGATTAGTCGTAGTCTATAGATCAGTTTTGTCGCCGGGCGAACCTGTTTGTGCCCGGCGAAGCTATAGTTCGCTGAATAGATTCGCGGATAAGCCCAGCGAATCTATCAGCGAATCTGTAGCTGATCTATATATAGTTTAGTTAGAATTAGGGTTGGGCTTGCTTGAAACATAGCCAAGAATTGGGAGGTTACACATGTAAACAAAATCACTGCAATTCTATCATGTTTGTATGAGTGTCGGAGGTGCTAGGAGCGTATATCATTCATCTATGTAGCATATTTACCTCTTTTGGGTTGTTATTTGATGTTTTTGTTTGAATCAAATGTGTTTTGTGTTAAACAAGTCAACATAGCACTGAAATCACGATCATTATGGACCAACAATATGGTATCAGAGCCTTAGTGCTCTTGATTGTTTGATTCTAGTGATTTTTGTGTTGATTTTTGAAGTTTTTGGGTCAAAACACTTTTGATTCTGTTTCAAGCTTGTTTTTAGTGTTTTGGAGTTGTATTTTGCTCAAGGTTTGTGGTATTTGGACATAGAAAGCTTTTAAAACAAACCTGTAGGCAAATGGTCAAGTTTTGAGGGTTTTCGAGCTGTTTCCGTACTGTTTCAGGGTGGTTGAGCTACCAGCGAACCTATTTGTTCAACCAGCGAAACTAATTGTTCTTCCAGCGAACCTAATTCAAATTTTGTCCTGATTGGTTTGTGTTGTGGCCAGCGAATCTGAGATTTCATCGAACGAAAGTTCACCTGATTGGCTCATTGTGCAAGCGAACTTGCTACCAATCTCATTTGGGCACAAGTCTTCGTTCTGCACAAGCAAACCTGTCGGGCGAATCTATTTCTGCGGCCGAGCGAATCTATTGCGGCCGAGCGAATCTGTTGCTGCTGCTGAGCGAACCTAGCGAAAAAGGGCCGGATCTTTATAAGTTTTATTTTTGGGCTAAAATTGAAAGAATTGAGACAGGTGAGGATCTTACTGAAGATATCCAGGCGGAGATTACTGCTACTATTTTGCCTGATACATATGTCACCGAACAAGAAATTGAAGAAAGGGCAGGAGCTTTCATAGAGCATCTTTGAAGCCCAAAAGGACGGAGCTAATCAGAAGACTTCCCCAGGTGAGGTCCAACCTAGGGGGAGTATTGATAGTCACATGTATAGGTTGGACTCACCGGCATGTCGGTGTTATATATTTTGCATGTATTTTGTGTTGTTTTTATATCTAGCGAACCTACGGGCGAATCTATAGATTCGCCCGGAGGTCTAGATTAGTCGTAGTCTATAGATCAGTTTTGTCGCCGGGCGAACCTGTTTGTGCCCGGCGAAGCTATAGTTCGCTGAATAGATTCGCGGATAAGCCCAGCGAATCTATCAGCGAATCTGTAGCTGATCTATATATAGTTTAGTTAGAATTAGGGTTGGGCTTGCTTGAAACATAGCCAAGAATTGGGAGGTTACACATGTAAACAAAATCACTGCAATTCTATCATGTTTGTATGAGTGTCGGAGGTGCTAGGAGCGTATATCATTCATCTATGTAGCATATTTACCTCTTTTGGGTTGTTATTTGATGTTTTTGTTTGAATCAAATGTGTTTTGTGTTAAACAAGTCAACATAGCACTGAAATCACGATCATTATGGACCAACACTAAGTCGCCGGAATTATTTTTAATCGATTTATTTGCGAATTTGCAGAAAGGAATGAGGTGTTTAGATGATTGGTATGTGTTAGTCAAGTGTTTGAGAGTGATTTGGAATGATTAATTCGTTGATTGGGGGTTTATTTACGGAAGTGGTAAATTACATTTTGAATCTTCAATCAATTCGCGCAATTAGATGAAAGAAACACGTTTTTAAACACATAAAAGGGTTTGAAACCTGCTATAGATAGATTCGGGATGTATTTGGAAGGTTTGGGTGTTTAAAAGTGGGTAAATCGCGTCGCCGGAGTTTTCAAAAGTAGCCGGAAATGTTTCCGGAGATGGTAGCCGGATTCATGGCAAGTCGAAGGGGGCTGGGTTAATAAGGAAATTACACAAACAGTCCTTCATGTTTCAGGTTGTCTTATTTTGAATTATAAGTTTTAATCAAGTTTTAAAATTACAGTTTTGACCCAATGTTAGTTTATAACTTATACTAACTAACTAACTTAACTATGTTGCGACGTAATGATTATATAAGTGTCGTTTTTGTATCTTTAGCTCGTTTGTGATGTTAAGAGACTATTTTGAGACTTAGACACATTTTCTTTTAACAATTTCAATTAATTTCTTTTATGAACTATATATATATATATCTATATGAGATTCATTATTACAAATAGTAATTATTTGATACGCGTAGGTATTTTGAAACATAATTACGATCGATTAACTAAGACGGAAATAACGTAAAATCCATTGTATTTCTTAATAATAATAACGAACGTTACATTTTAAAGAAATAAATATGAATACAATTTAAAAGTAGATAGATCTCGGGTTCGAGTCGGGTATATTCGGGTTCGGGTTGGGGCAGATGCCACACAGATGACCCAATTGTCAGCCCTAAGTGTGGCAAATCTGTCATTTCACACATTTTTAAAGCTTCTTTAACATATATTTAAACTTTAAACAACTAAACAAAAGTTGAATGACCCAATAGTAAAATTTACATTTAAATTACCCAAACCATTCCACCCTCCCCGTTTTCCCTATGTTACTCCGGTCAAGCTCCGGTTAGAGTTCCAGCGAGCCACAAGACACATTTTTAAGTCATTTTATTTTAATCAAACCTTCTAAACTCGTTCGTAGACAAGATTCGAATCCCACCCTATACAAAAATTCAAAAACAACGTGATATTTAACTCAATTAATCAACACCCGTTTCCACGACAACAATTAGTTCCGAAGCTAGCTGCTTTCTGATAAACTTTCTAACTGCATGGACCGCATCAGGGTCAGCTACTTCCATCATGTAAATAAATCCCTACATCAAACAAATCAATTTAGTTCTTTAGTTTCATCAAATCCAAGTCCTAAAGAAAAAATCATACACTTGAACTTGTTTTCCATTCTTTAGTTCTTTTAAATGACATGTTGACATTGTGTTGCAGGGAGCTCCTAATGATTGTAAAATAAGGTTTCGCTTTAGGTTGAAAAAAATTTTAGGCCTTAAATTTTAGCTTTATATATAATATGTACATATATATTATTTCTTCTAATTTAAAAATCAAAATGTTATTGTAGCTCAATTGGTTCTCCCTGACTACAAGAATAAAGGCCTTTAGTTTGATCCTATCTTTTTTCATTTTTAGTATATTTTTGGATTTCACATGTTTAGTTATCACCCCTAGCTTATATAACTTTGATCTAAATGCAATGTTTTAAAAAACGGTTCGAACCACAGCGCTTACCGGTGATGTCCCCAGTACAATATAGACCGGTTTAACTAGTGTATCGGTTTGCATATTATACAACCGGAAATTAAAAAAAGGCCTTGGATTTTTTATTTGCTTTAGGCCTTTAAATGATTGAGCCGTCCCTGTGTTGCAGGCACAATAGAGGATGGTTTTTTTAATCAGAAAGCAGTTAGCTTTCAAACTTATTTATTAAGTGTTGTTTAAACCTGTGAACTCACCAACCTAACATTGACACTTTTTAGCGTGTTTTCTCAGGTGGTCAAGGTTAGTTGAACATCATATTAGGACATGCGTCATGGGTCTACTCGGTTTTCAAACATTTTATTTATTATTTACTTGCATTTTAAACTTATACTTTGGGGTGCACATTTTGCTTTACTTTAAGCTTATGCATTTTTAAACGGTTAAACTCCGACGTTATTTGGTTTTTCTTATTTTTCGAGACACGTTATTTTAAACTCATTTAGAGTAGTTTGTGTAATTAGTGACTTGGATCCTGGTTTGTCACCCTCCTAACGATAAAACTCTGTTAGTGGAATTTGGGGGTGTGACAAGGATGATCACCCATCTTGAGATTGTTGGCAGCTGAACACACTTAACCATGGAGTTCTCCTCTCATCCACTAACATTAAGCCTCAAAACGCGTTGTTGACATTTGAGGTCAAACCGTAAAAGTATATATTATGTATCATGAAATACACATAGCCGGCCTTGATATTAAACACTATTAAACAGTACGTAAAGAGACTCATATCATATATAGTTTAACACACGTACAACCACAATGATATATGAGTCAAACATTTCTTATAAATCCCATATCTCTTATGTCCATGGCCGATGTGAGAATTGTCTAGGGTGTTACAATACAGGTCTCGATAAGTTGCTCGGTTTTGCGTTAAAATGCGTATTCGCAATTGTTTAAGCATTGTACAAACATATAATCAACAAGAATGGTATAAAAAGTATTTCCACTATGATCAAGTCTTGACATTACAAATAATGAATAAATAGTACGATTACATTTGAAATAAAAATACATGGAAATGCGAGATGTTTTTATTTTTGTAAATTGTAATGATACTAGATGTATTTGGGTTATTGTATGTATGAAATTTAATTTCTTTGTCATTTTTTAATTTGACGTGACCCGATTCGACTTAGACCAAGTCGAAAAAAATTATTGTATAGCGATACTCAAACGACTTTCACCAAATTTCTGATCCCATGAAAAAATTTATGGGTTCGTATGTGGTGTGTTAAATAATACTAAACCTACTCCTAATGCCGACATGTGCTTTTAATAATATGTATAACTTCAAATCTATACATATTAATAAAAGAAGGTTTTTAGTGCCACGTGTCATGTATTGAGACATGTTATAGATAGTTTTTCCTGCCCAAATTTTTCTACATTATTTTTGGTAAAAAATCGACATTAAAGATATTTCGATTTGTATGGTTTAGGAACTATACAAAATTTTATTGGCAATAAAAAAAGATAATAACAAGACAATCTTATTTTAAATAGTTTTTTTGTAAAATTATGAACGGGTTATATTTTTACTCATCGCAGTAATTGTTTTATATTCCATCATAACTTAAAGTTTTAATTATATATAGTTTTTAATCATATGTTATAAAAAACATTGTTATTAGCATCCGAGTTCCATAAAAAATATATATATAATCTCATACATACGTCTACAATATGTTTGTTGTTTCATCGTGTTTTTTATGCTCTATGGTTGTATATAAGTATTAAAATAGGATATAGCAGTTGGATTTTGAAAATTGGAGCTATAATGCTCTATACGCATGTTTTAAAGTATTTGAGAGAACTTGTGTTTTCACACACTTGTGTGAAAACAAGACATGGTGTGAAATATATTAGTACGGAAAACACACAAACATAGCCACGAATGCCGATTACAAGGAAGTTTTTACTAATTTGCATTTTTGATAAACTATTCAATATACTTTGTTTATTGTTTATAATATTTGTTACTTTTGAAAACCAAATTTCATTCTTACGTTGTTTACTGTTTATAATATTTGTTACTGGTAGCTTGAATGATAATACTATATGTGTTTTTTTATAGTTACATGTTAACAACTCAGTCTTTTTATTAATTTAATATTTTAATGACCTACCTGTGTAACACACGGGTAATAATCTAGTATAATTATATTAGAACATATATATTAATAAGAAATGTTTGTTTATAAGGTCGATATATACCTTACATGGCTTCTTCTACGAATCTTCCCAACTGAAAAGGTTACTCACTTTCCATACCCTTTCGGCCGAGCAACTTACTTAACTTCCTCAATTTATAATCCTATAAAAACGCCAACGCCAACTCACATTCATTCTCACTCTCGATCATTAATTTTCCTCGATCTGCATCTCACTCACAGCCCCGGAGATCCACCGAACGGTTTCTGATTTGCTCTAACATAAAAAATCCCAAGTAAGATTCTTTCTTCTCATCCATTTGGTTATTTTAATTAATGATTTGTATACAATTTGAAAAGAAAGTGAAACGTTGCAACACATTCAAGTATTGAACTTTAAACTTTAGAAAGTTAAGAGGGTCAAAGTGACATTCTATAACATTGTGGTTAGTTCTATCATTTTTACGAACTTGAGATGTTAGTTAGAACTTAGAAGAGTACGTTAACAAATGCCAGTTTTACATACTTTTGAGTGACTAGAAATATAATGTGAAGGAGTCTAAGTTTACAAAGTTAGAGGGTTAAATTGGAAACTTGATAGAATTATATATGTGTATGGTGACAAAATTAGGATTTGAGGGGCTAAATGCGTAAGGTGATGAAATTGAAATTTTAGAGACTAAAACTCTAAAAGTATAGGGTGACATTAGGGGTTAAAAGTGTGCACTCATATAATTCCTTTATCTTATAAACTTTATCTTATGTGTCACACTCATATAATTCCTTTTAATTCAAAAGGTTGTGGGTTTAAGTCGCATCCGAGACAAAAAAAAAAATAGGGTTTTTCAGGTTGGGTAGATGGTTTTCTCATCTAAGGTGAGTTTCCTCATAATCTCTTCTCTCTACTATAATAAAAAGGTAATTTTTTTTTCACATGATCACACTTGTCATCGCCACAATCAACCTCACCCCTTTCTTTATTTAATCAATTTATGATTCATAAGTTAGTTTTCATAAATTCATCATATCTTATATTAACAAATTAATTTAGAATTTTATTATGTTAATTATCAAAAGTATTTTAATTTAATATTTTCATTCAACTTGTGTATTACAAACGGGTGTCTAACCTAGTAAAGTAATAAAAATGATCACTTGAGCTAGTTAACTTTAGTCTCTAAAAAACCTTTATGGGTTGAAATTTAAAATGTATTCATGATTTGTACTCTTGTGTAGTTAAAAAAACCCTTATGGTATATTTTAATGAAAGTAAAAGTTTGTGAAAATACAAGATGTCAGACGTACATACTTATATTGTCTTTGCTAATATTCTTCAGGATAAGCATTTTTTTCATTCCTGGTTGATCCATTTGCAACCTTTCAATGGCTGCTGCTTCTTCAACTTCATGCGATGACAACAAGATGTATCCGTACGATGTATTCTTAAGCTTCAGTGGTGAAGACACGCGCAGGAACTTCGTCGACCATCTAAACGATGCTCTTAAGGGACATGGTATTCACACTTTCAAGGATGATGAGAGGCTTCAAAAAGGAAAAGAGATCAAAGAGCAGCTCTTGAAGTCCATCGCTGACTCTAAATTCTGCATTATCGTCTTCTCTAAGAAGTATGCATCTTCTTCTTGGTGCTTGGACGAGCTTGTAAAGATTATGGAATGCCAGAAGACAACACATCAAACTGCCTTCCCGGTGTTCTATGATGTAGAACCCACTGAAGTCCGCAAACAAAGTGGGTCCGTTGGACAAGCCTTTGCCAAACATACCAACAAGGTGGTTGTGCCACAAATCGTTTCCAGAACCGTTGGAAAAGCCCTTGCTAGGCATTCCAAAAAAAAACAGGGGAAATGGAGAAAAGCTTTGAAAGATGCAGCCAATTTGTCTGGGTGGGAGTTGAAGAACACTGCTGATGGGTATGATCATCTCTCTCATGTTTTTTTTGTTTTCGTACTCCATTTTTTTTAATTTGTTGTTCGGATCTTCATCGATCATCAAGCTAATTGAATCTTCTTCTTACATATGCAGACATGAAGCGAAAGTCATTAAATTAGTTATTGAGCGGATTTCTCTCGAGTTACGATCCATTGATATAGGCGTTGATGACAGTTTAATAGGCATGGAACACAGGATTCAAGATCTTGATTCGTATCTAGAGATAGGTTCGGATGATATTCGCTTGGTTGGTATTAAGGGCATGGGAGGTGCCGGGAAGACAACTTTAGCCCAAGCTATTTTTAATAAAATATCCTTTGATTTTGAAGGTAGAAGCTTTGTTGAGAATGTGAGGGAAAATTCAAAAGCCCCTTTGTTGGGTTTGAAGAAGTTGCAAGAACAAGTTCTTAGAGATGTATTAAAGGATAACAATATTACTGTAGGCGGTGTTAATGAGGGGAAAAACTTAATGAAAAAAAGGTTATGCGGTACAAGAGCTCTTATTGTTCTTGATGATGTGGATCATAAAGACCAACTTGAGATGTTAGTCGGTGATCCTACCTGGTTCAAGCGAGGAAGTAGAATTATAATTACAACTAGAGATGAGCAGGTGCTCAAAGCACATAGAGTGAAATGGATACTCGATGTCAGTCTTTTGTCAGATGACGAAGCAATTTGCCTCTTGAGTAGGCATGCATTTGGGAAAGATATTCCACCTAAAGAGTATAAAAGGCGTTCATGTGAAGTTGTAAATTATGCTGCTGGTCTTCCCTTAACAATAAAAGTTTTGGGTTCAAATCTATGTGGCAAAGATAACGGTGAATGGACGGATGTGCTAGAAAGACTCAAAACAGTTCCGTCGGAGGAAACTCTTAAAATTTTGGAAATAAGTTATGACAGCTTAGAGGATGATCACAAGGAAATATTCCTAGATGTGGCATGCTTTCTTACAGGTTGGGAGAAAGAGAATGCAATGAGAATGCTTGAAAGTTGCGGATTTTACGCTAAAAACGGTTTAAGAGTTCTTGAGCAAAAATCTCTAATAACAACTTTAATAGACCATAATCGTGCAATCATAAACATGCATGACCAACTAGTAGCACTCGGTAGGAATATTGTACGTCGTGGGCATGCAGATGAGCCTAATAGACATAGCCGATTGTGGGTTCAGGAGGAGATCGAACATGTCTTGGCTAATGAGTTGGTAAGAATCCATTTTATTTGAAGGTGGAGATAGATCAACCACCAATTTCTTTTTTAATCATAACACAAGTTTTATGGTTGTTCTTAACTACAGGTTACTAAAGCAACACGATGTATACAACTTGAAATTGCTCCTGGGATTGTTTTAGAAGGCCTTAAAAGCATGAAGAAACTTAGATGCCTTATTTTGAACAATTGGAAGTCTAATGGCTTTTCGAGTGAACGTGTGAAGATTGACGAAGCTTGCCAACACTTTCCAAATGCGCTAAAATATCTATGTTGGTATAAATACCCTCATTGGTGTTTACCCAAAACGTTTGAAGTAAATAATCTTGTGGCACTTGAAATGTCTCATAGCAACATCGAACAACTTTGGGAAGGGGGAAAGGTATGTAATACGGTTGATTGGTTGCTTTGTATTGTTACAATGAAACATGTATATGAGTATATCTATTTGCTAGTTATCACTAAACATATGTTTACTTTTGTTCTCTTTTCATCTTATAATAATAGGTAATGAAGAAGCTTAAATTCCTTGTTCTAGACTTTACAAAGTTGAAGAGCCTTGACCTTGGGCTAACACCTAATCTTGAGAGGTTAAATCTTCAATCTTGTCTTGATTTGATAAACCTTTACGTGCATGGTGGATGTCTAAAAAGCCTTTTGTACTTAAACTTAAGTGGTTGCTGGAGATTGAAATCGCTTTTGTTTATCGAGCAGCTAGAATCACTGGAGGTTCTTTATCTAGATAGATTGTATATGGAGGAATTCCCTAATAATATAATTACAGGGCACCCCGCCAATAGTTTGCTAGAGCTTCATTTTTCAAGTAACAATATAGTCGAAATACCTGCATCAATTGGTAATCTTCATAAGCTTGTCTCTCTAGTTCTTGGTAGTTGCAAATTACTCAAGAGTCTTCCAGAAAGCATTTGTAGTTTACAACATTTGGTAACTCTAGACCTTCAACACACTAGCATAAAGAAATTTCCTGAAGATCTTGCCCAAATGGTACATTTAGAATATCTTGATTTAAGCGGTATTGATTTTGAATGTCTCCCTCGTATCATTTGTACGTTGAAACATCTGAAAACTCTACTTGTTAGAATGTGTAATCTTCTTAAGAAGTTACCTCGGGATATTGGCCAACTAGAATCTTTAGAGAAATTAGACTTATCAATGTGTTATAATATAAGAGATATTCCTAGTAGCATTTGTAAGTTGAAGAATCTCAAAGAGTTGAATCTTGAAGGCTGTAGGAGGCTTGAGAAACTATCTAACAAACTAGGAGATTTAAAGCGTTTACGATTATTAAACATTAGGGATACTGGCATTGACCTTCCAAAAAGCATTTCTTCATTGAAAGCTTTGAAAATCTACCAATATCAATTGAAACGTCAAGTGATAAGTGAGGATTTTATTCGGTTTTGCTCCCAAAATGATTTTGAGAAGCTTCAAATGTCGGATAATGATTCATATGTTGAAGCATCTGAAAATTTTAGACATCGGAAGTTGAGGTGTGGAGGAAGTGTTTAATTAGAAGAGCTACGTTTAATTTATAAAGATGTTAAACATCTCCCGGTAGCATTTGTGGGTCGAAACGTTTGAACAAGCTTGTTCTTCAACCACTTCTTGAGAAGTTGCATGACAAGGTTGGCCAATTAGGTACTAGATGTATTAAGGTGCTATATATAGTATAAGAGAGATTCGAAGCAACATCTATATGTTGAAATAATTGAAAATTTTGGTTCTTCTGTCTCAACAAGGTTGGCCAATTAGAATATTTGAAGGTATTAGATCTATCAAGGTGCTACAGCATGAGAGAGATTCCAGACAATGTTTGTATGTTGAAAATTTTGAGCCTTCGGCATTGCTTCTGTCTTAACAAGTTACCTGCAGATGTTGGTCAATTAGAATCTTTGGAGGAATTATATATAACAAGAAGCTATAATATAAGAGAGATTCCAAGCAGCATTTGTATGTTGAAACATCTCAAAGGGTTGGAGCTTGAAGGCTGTGTACTTCTTGAGAAGTTGCCTGAAGATGTTGGTCAATTAGAATCTTTGGAGGTATTAGATCTAGCAAGCTGCAATAGTATAAGGGAGATTCCAAATAGCATTGGTATGTTAAAACATCTCAAGAAGTTGGCGCTTAACGGCTGCATGAAGCTTGAGAAATTGCCAGACAAACTCGGAGATTTAGAATGTTTACAAGAGTTAACTATTTGGGATACTGGCATCATTCATCTTCCACAAAGCATTTCTTTGTTAAATGGTCTCAAGATTCACACACAAAATCCAGATGAGCCCAGTTACAAAGAGCCATCAGAAGGTACACACTCTCAGCTAGCTTCTATGTATGAATCAAAATAAAGCTTGTATAAACATTATATATATAGTAAATTAAAGCCATGAGGCATAGGAACAATAAAGTTTTACCCTTGGCAGATTTGGTTCCTTAAAATTTGTTATTGTCCATGTTTGCACCAAGTTCAAGTGACTTGCTTCTAACAAAATACAGGAAGAGAGAGAGAGTGAAAGAAATCAAGGATCGAGAGGCCGAGGAAGTCGATACTGTTTCAGGCTTTGTTGACAACTATTCAAAGACCCACATGTCGGGGTTTTCGCCCGAATCTGCATACATATCAACAGTGTGTGATTCACATGGATGCAGGTACTGAATTTTCAACTTATGTTGGTGCTGATATTTGATTTGTGATTTGGGGATTTTAAATCAGAAATAACTTTTTGGGTCCCTGCAATTCTTTTCACACATTAATGCTGGTGCTGATATTTGCTTTGTGAGTTGGAGATTTTAGCATTTAGGAAGATTTGATTATTAAGTAATCATGCTTTTAGGTATTATATTTGTAGATCGTGGGACATTAATTAATTCAACCAGACTTTACTAATCAAGGGGTCCTAAAATGTGTGGAGGTCAAATGATGAGTTCTTCTTTAAATCTGAAATAACTTTTTGTTTGTTGAGCATAATGGTTTTGTTAATCTGTTATAAATAGTTAGCTACAGCAATTAGTTGGGTAGTTGTGTATATAAATGATCATGTAATTCTGTTTCAAATCAATCAATGAAATCAGTTTTCTCAAATTACAATGTGTGACTCTCATGATCGCATAGGGACACTGAGAGAACCCGAAATCATAAACTTTAAGTACTAAAAAACATGAACAAGATAACCCAATTCGAGAAGGTCAGGTCTCCAATTACAGGAACAAAACCTGATTTGATTAGCAAAATACTTGACTTACTATTCTCACCATAAACAACTTATTTAAAGACACAAAGTACTAAATAACAACCCTTCATTATAGCTGATTATAACTGCAATTAACTGCGTTATTTGACTGAGTTATACTGCAATTAATTGGGTTATTTGACTGGATATGTATCAGAGACCTACAGATAATGGCCAGATACATATCAGGCTACATATTTTCTGGCGTTGTCTGCGACATTTGTTAGCCTTATGTTTGATTTCTCCGGCCTTTATATGTTATTTTGCTTACATATTTTTTATTGATATCTTGATTGATTTTTATTAAGATCCATTCATGATCTCATTTGTGTCTGTATTCATTTTCTATTTCCACTAGAGAACTGTCGTATGGTTATCAACTAAATGAAATAGATACACATGTTGTAAAAAGTGTTGGGAAAAAAGATTAACCATATGAATTTCTTATTCATTGTGCATCTAGGATCCAAGTTAGTATTGTTGTTTGTCATTGTCTGTTCATCAACCAAACATCTGTTTTATGACAATTATTATGATAGGGATTGTTTTAACGTTTTATCAATTGGTTATATGCTTTTTACATCGACTGGTCACTGCCGCGAAGCGTGGTTGGATGATAAACAAAATTTTGACTTTGAAGGTCTTGACATTCATTGAAAATTAGCACATTGGATACATGTATTCTACTGATTAATCAAAGTTATCTTTATTTTCTTAATTATGCTGATCTCATTATGCTTTTTATTAGCTCAATGGTGTATTCTAATCTAATTTTGGTAAACTGATGACAGATGAACGGTTGTCGGATGATTCCTACCCGAGCTATGAGTCGAGCTGATAATCTGATGATGGATTTCTGTTAGGTTCAAATGCTAATTCATGAACATGTAACCCTTAAAATTAAACCATACTTCTATGTTTTCAAAATATTTCCACTTTAACTTGTGAACATATATAGTTTGACTACTATGGAAAGTCAACTACTGTGGTTATCTTTGAATTGGATCTAATACAACATTTTATTCTACTTGTTTTTAATAATACTATTTGTTTAAATGATCTTAAGCTTATAGATTGTGAAAAAAATCATACATAACTTTACTTTTTCTTTTCACTTCTAGGATTGATATTATAGTGGATCCTAATGTCACGAGACACAGCGACACGCATGAGGGTGGGTCCAACCGGCGCTTTTTTATGTACAAACATCACTCTAATGAGCTAGACTGAATTTCCATACATATACTACACGTACAACCACTCGTGATGTCAGCCATAGAAATTTGGCCTAATATCTTTTACAGTACATCTATAAGGATGGAATAAGGCTAATTAGATAGAGATTGCATTTTAAAATTGTTTGTCTACTTATTTTGTGTTAATTCATTAAGCTGCTTTATCTTCATGACCCATTCAACTCTAAATAGGCCGACTCAAACTAAACGGGAATGAGTCACTCTTATTACGCTTGCCAACTTAAAAATGGGTTTATATGGTTTTACTCGCTAGACTTGAGCTCTTTTCAAGGTGTTTTGGTTTTTGATTATGAGCGAAATAAGTTAATTTTAGATGAACCGAAGTACTTCACTAGCTCTGAAAGTATATGCATGATTCAGAAAGTTTGTGCAGATAATTTATCTACACGTAATTTAAAGTTTTAAAATCAATCCTTTTGACCTTCATGTCAACATTATATCCTGTAAAATGACACACCTTTGACCTTTTCATGTCAAACATGTTGCTTCTTGATTTAAAATCTTAATGCACCTAGTTTAGATCAAACATGTTTACTGATTATTAAAACTTCATGTGTTGTTGAACTGTTGAAGTATATGCTGCTAAGTTTGACCTTTAAAGTCAAACATGCAAAAAAGATACGTTATTGAGCTGTATAGTTTGTAGTTACATCAGTTATATTTAAAATGTTTAAATTGGTGAGTCGCTTTGAAGTCAATCAAGTCAGTTTGACCTTAACAGTCAACTTATAACAGATTGTCAGCTGAACAATTGGAACCTACAAGTGGATTGAACACCTTACGCAGATGGGTGGAAGATCTTGGCCTGTAACGTGCTGCTGTTAAAAATGCTCCAAGATGAGATGCCGAGTTGCTGATTTCAATGCTTAAACTGCAATATTACTTTGAAGTCATTATTCTTGCTGAAGAATGTGCAGGGCCAAAACATTTTCCTGATCCTAAAATCACACATTTGTGTTTGAGGTATGAACTTGAATCAATCGTCTCTCCAAATAGCCATGCGACTAAATATGTTCGCCGTGTGTTTTGATGTGCAGTTTTTCAAAAAGGAAACTTTGGATAGCAAAAAATGGGTAAACAGTCCATGATGGCCGAGTTCATCAACGAAAGGATTAGTTGGTTCTTCACGTTGAATAACCATTGCTTTCACTATATAAATTGCATTAATTATAATTTAGTCATATGATGATTGGTAACAACAAGCAAGGGAAATTTGTTCATGTTTATTTGACTCTTTTTGATTGATAATTTGTCAAATATCGTAAACACATTAATATTGAAGAATTTCATTATTGTCGATTCGTGTGATCTTTCTTCAAGAAAAAAGAATGTTTCGATCTACACTTTTTTTTATCAGTTACACCTAAATAATTCTACAACAAATTTTCCTTGATCAAAGTACTTTTAATAAATTCTTGGTTAAGAGACTCCTCTTACTACAATTAAAATTTAATGTTCAGCATAAAGAAACTGCATATTTTGTTAATTAGTACCAATGTTTTGAAAACCGGACCGGACATCGAACCGTAATTTTAATTTTATTGGTCGGACCGGTCGGACCGAGGTCGGACCGTGGTTGGACCGGGGTTTGACGAAATATACATTTATCAAAATAATACCATAAGAATTCTAATTTAAACACAACCTAAGTTCAATAATATTAAGTTATAACACAAAAGTCATAATTAAATCAAACAGATTTTAACACCAAGAACCAGAAAAAAGTTACAATTTAAACAAATTTTAACACCAAAATAAAACCAAATCATCATCATCATAAGTTCTAAGTTCAAATGTCACGTCACGTATCCAATTTTTCATCATTAAGTAAAACTAATTCATCATCTTTATCAATCAGAACATCAACATATTAAGTTTCATCACCTAAAACACAAAAAATTATAGATATAAACATAAAATACAAGAAAAAACGGTTTGATAGCGGTTCATAACGGTCCGGTTCGAGCGGTTCGCAGCGGTTCACAAACACCTATCAGACCGTGACCTATCGAACCGTGATTCTCAAAAAACACGGTCCGACCGGTCGGACCGGCCGGTTTAAAAACACTGATTAGTACATAGAACTGATGATAACCCAGTTTGGTTCAGTTACAGAATTTTGATGCTTTATCATTTTCGACCAACTCTAGCTCTTGGCTTGTTTTGAATCTGATTAAGCATTACAATCATGAAATTAAATTTATAAAACAAATGAGAAACTTGTAATAAGCATGTATATTTATACTAGTTTAGTGACCCGTGATACTCGCGTGTTGAAAACACATATATTTTTTTATATTAAAAATGTGTTGTTTAATTGATGTTACACAAGGATTGGATAAGTTACAAGAGGCAAACGATCGCATTATATTAGTTTTCATGATGATTAAAAATGAACATTCTTCGTCTCAAAGCAATTAACTTTGTAGATTTATTACGTCAATTGATCGAGAGCATTTGAACATGCATATGAGCAGATTAAAAAACCTACAAGTTGTATATTAAAATAAGATGATAGTATTTTAATGTTAATTATATACTAATTGAGATGTTTGGCAATCAAGTATAACAAAAGCTCCTTGAAAGGGATCCGACTTAGAGTAATTATTCATATTAATACTAGTGAAATTATAAGTTGTTTTTTGTGTTAAACAACTGAATCTCATTATAGTATGTTGGGATAGGGTAGAGTTCAAGAGAGAACTCATTTTAAGTTGAGAACTAGAGAACTACAAAAAATACAAGGGTTGGAATTTTAAAGAGGAAGGGTAAAATTGGAACTTTAAATATATAAATCTTTAAACATTTCTATCTTTTGCATACGTTAATATTATTTTAAAAAAATTGCACCATTAGATCAAGAATTTCATTATCTTTCATTTGAGTATAAATAACGTCATAAAAAATATTTTTTTTCTCGTTTTTTTAAATTTCATACTACATATATGTAGTATTGCGATATTGTATTTGATTATTTTTTTCTTTAAACGTTACTAACTTTTTCATACGTTATTTTCATTAAACAATTTTAAAAATCACATTTTGGTTTTTTTGATACTACATATATGTAGTATCAATGTACTTGATGCATTTATTAAGTGGCCAAATGACTCAAGAGTCTAATAATTATTTAAAGTGTATATATGATCTCAAATAACCAATAACAAAGTTCATAAGATTTCATATTAAAAAACTTATGGCAAATGAAAAGAAAACCAATACTTATACTATGTCTAAACATAAAGATAAGAATAAACAAATGATAAATATCATAAAAAAGTAAAAAAAAAAACTTGAAATTCAAACTATAAGATAACAATGTATCAATATTACATATACTGCATATATGTAGTACTTGGATACTACATATATGTAGTATACGCGCGAGTATACGATACTGCATATATGCAATACTATAAAATTTAAAAGGGGATAGTGAATATGGTGATGTTATGCACCTAAGTTACCCGTAAAACCATTAAAATTACGTAGCTTTGATAAATTCACTTAAATTCTTTTATTAGAAAACTTAACTCATTGATCTTTATTCAATGTTAATGGACGACTCAGTCTTCTCCTCTTAGATCATAATTTTTCTCTTTCTCATTTACTCAATAATCGTCATTTATTTTAGTTAAAAATATTATCCGCCCTTTAAAAATCGATCGTAAGTTCGTAACTCAATTTGGCTTCTCAATTCCAACTAACAGATTAATATAACATAACTCATATAATTGGTATTATGATATGCGCATGCTGCACATATTCATACCACATCACATAACGTGAATCAAGTTATTGCTAGTAATGTCAATACGATCATATGAGAAAATCCAAATTTGGAATTGAGGCATGATGATGTTGTTTTTTTGTGATAACGTCATCGAAATCAATGTCATTGAACTTTTGATATTTTATCAAAGTATGTAGTTTTGATGTTTTCTTGGGTAATTTAGGTTCATAACAACACCGTATTCATTTCCCCAATTTAAAAACATACGCTATCGTATATTACATATATGCAGTATTGAAAGTTAAAAAAACGAGAAAAATTTATTTTTTTATAACGTTATATATACTCAAATGAAAGATAATGAAAATCTTGATCTAATGGTGCAAAAAAAATTTAAGAAACTTAACGTATGCAAAAGATAGAAATGTTTAAAGATTTACATATTTAAAGTTCCAATTTTACCCTCCTTTAAAAATTCCATCCATACCTTTTTTTAGTTCTCTAGTTCTCAACTTAATATGGAGTTCTCTCTTGATAACTCCCTGTTGGGATATTATGGTCTAATGTATATAATTATATTTTGTAGTGTCTGTCATATGGAGTGTTGTGATTAAGAGGGTTATGCAAAATAATTGATTTTGGACTGATTTGTTTTACTGCTTGCTGATGGGCTGTTGAATGAGGAGATTCACGAGATTATGAAATGAGTCGGAGTTAAGGATTTGTATACAAAACTCGTAACGGCATTGATTAACAGGTATGTATGTGTCTTCACAAATTGATCCAAAATCTCAGCTAGTAAATGCACCCCTTGATGAATTTACTTGTGTTTGGCATTGATTCGTGAATGTGTTGAGGGTTTTCAGAATGTCATGAGTTGTTCATGTATATAAGTACTGAGATTTGATTGCTGATGTCTTGATTTTTAGATTATTTTATTCCATATGGGTGCATTGTTTCATCTATAATTAGAGTTGAAATTGATTCGATGAACAACGAATGAACCCCTAAATTCTGAATTCATTTAAGTTGTTTTTAGATGGTTAATTCAGTATAATTTCAGTCATGTTATGATCGAGGGTTTAATCATGTAACAATTGAAAGTTAGAAATCAACATGTTTATCATTTTAACCTTATAAGTGAGTTAAGTACCAACTCTGATATTGTAAATAAATATCATTGACCGCCTTTCAGAACTGATTTTCTATGTTCTAAAACTTGATTCGTGTAACGGCTTAACAGATTCATATATTATACTGTCGTTAGTGGTCAAAAGGTATTGCGTTTTGGAGTGCAATTTATTTACCTTTTCTTGCATACGACTGTACTCTTTGTACGTTATAGAGATTTATGCAGTCGTCACTAAATTTTCAAAAAGTACATAAAAAATGTGATCCATTCATGAAATTTATTTACAATTTCTTGCGTATGACTGCATTGGACCTTCAAGTCAACTTTATAAAAAATTTTGCATCATTATCTTTCATTGCACTTCTTGAAGCAACCCTTTTCGACACAGATGGAAGTCTTTGTGACTCAGATCTTCTCCATTATTTCTATGTCTTCCTTGACATACAACTTCAAGTCTCTTTAACTGTTTGATTTATGTTTATCATTTTAAACATCAAGGCCGGCCCGGATGCGGGGCAAGGCGGGCAACCGCCCCGGGGCCCGGTCTCTCGAAGGGCCTGAAATATTTCAACTATTTTTTGTATATATATATTATATCAAAGGATAGATCTACTAGTAAGAGAGATGTGGGAAGATTTTGAAGTTATCATGATGATCACATCGAGTTTTTTTGGTTTTTTCCGGTTGCCGGAGTATTTGTGCAAGCTTTTGTTTGGTGAAAGGAAGAAAGAAGAAGAAGATCAATAATTAATGTGGATGGGATGGTTTGACACACAACACAAAAGTGATATAATTAACTTTCTATTTTTTAATGGTATTTAATTGAATTATTTTAATGACTAGAACGGTATCTAATTCACTTTCCAATTATACAAAGTATAATTCATATTTCTTTTGTCTTTAATTTTAAATAAAAATTTAATTTCTTTTTATTCATATCACGACATTTATAGGTTTTCTTATCATATCTTTAATTATATTATTGTTTTATTTAAAAAAATATAAATAAGTTCATTACTATTCTAGTCATGCACCGAAGTTTATAAAATCAATTTTATAAAACACGTAACAAATAGTTTTTGAAACGTTAATAATTAGTAGTGTCTATTGATAACCTTAGCTGACTTATATGTTAGCAACTACAAAACAATTTGATGGACGCTTAACACATAAAAATATAAATCGGAATGGTTGCATCGAAATTTTTTTAAGTAGGGGCCCATTTTATAATCTCGCCCCAGGCCCAAAGATTTTTAGTAATACGTAGGACCGGCCCTGTTAAACATATATATTAAAACATACATTTAACACGCAAGGACCATCCATATAATTAACTCTAAAATTATTTAGCAATAAATGTACACCAATTAATTCCAATGAGGGTGTATGATTATTCAAATGATTTTGGGATTGTTAAATAATTCAGATATCTTATCTTATTATAATAAAAGGGTATATAAGTAGCCATGTGGCGCTTTTCTATGAACCATATTTTCTCATATTCCCGCTTAAGAAATGGTCAACTCTATTCTCTTCATATTCCCACAACTAGATTAGTACCCATGTACTACACGATTTTTAGTTTTATAGGTTTTAACTAAATTTAGATATCAAATTTATATTTAACATATCCCTTATTAAATCAATTTGGATATTTACAAATATATTCATATAAAAAATAATATGTTAAAATAAAGGATATGATTTATAATAATTGGTAAATTTTTTATTTGAACATATCGGGTTAGAAGATAATTCATAATAATTGTTAATTTTTTTATTTAAACATATTGTGTTAGGAAATAATTAATGATAATTAGTAAAATTTTAATTTGAACATATTGGGTTAGGATAGATCATAATAGTTAATAAATCTTTTATTTGAACATATCGGGTTAGGAGATAATTCATGATAATTTGGTAAATTTTTAATTTGAACATATCGGGTTAAGATATAGATCATGATAATTAGTAAATTTTGTATTTAAACATATCATGTTAGAAGATAATTGATGATAATTTATGAATTTTTTATTTAAACATATCAGGTTATTTCGAATATGGAGCATACCATGACCCGTCTAAAAATTCTCCATCAAATTAATTTAGAAGATGACACCTAAGCAAAATCCTATGTGGAGTAGCTAAAATAGTGACATGTGGATAAGTTACTCAATTATTAGAATAGGTAGATTCTTGAAAATTAGGCATAATTACAGCCTTTTTTCAGAGGTGGTTGTTTTAGAAAGATACCAATTTGATTTCTCAATCTATTAATTTTAGGTTAATAGAAGGTTTCTATCTTCAAAATCGATTCAAACATGGAGGTCATAATCGCTTTATTATCTGCTCCCCCGATAACAATGGCACCGTATGGAGATCGCCAACCAACCAACCAACTAATCAATCGTCTGTCATTCTTTTAACTCTCCCTCATCAATAGTTCATGCACTTATCGGATTCTAGGGTTTGTTTGCAGGTGAGTTTTTTTGTTTCAGTTAGTGTTTTTATCAAATCTTTTTTGTTTTTGATTGATTAAAGTTTGATATGTAAAATATACATAAAGGATGTTACTCTGGATCGATCTATTGATTGTTAAAGGATCAATGTATGGTCCTCTGCTATTAGAACAAAATTTAAATACTCATTCTTAGATTTAGTGTAATAACATGTTCAACATTTAAATTGTTTGATGTCCATTCATTAGTTAGTGTTTACTCTCACGATTAGTCGTTTAATTGATGTACAGATGACAATTCATAGAAAGATCGAGGCTTGACAACTAGACCACCAGACCAAAAGATCATTAGCTCAAATTTTAATGTATGTTTGCTCATATTTTTAAAAGCCTCATTGAACTTTTTTTCTATTTAATGGCTACAGTTTGACATGAGAACATATAGAAAATATTTTTTTTCTTGAACAGATATATCTCACATCTGTCCCATGAAGCCAAAATTATGGTGACCCAGATATTTAGTTATCTTTCAAAGATATTTTGGTGTAATTTTTTATTTGTATTAGTTCGGTATGTATCTTCAAAGGCACATACGAAACACGTATAAGTATTTATATGTATCTTCTATAGGTGTTTGGTATCATTGCTGAACAAAGCTACATGATACAATGTTGATGAGGATGAAATATGTTGATCAAGATGTTGAATTGGAGCTTAGTAACAAAAGTTGTTGAAGTTTGTTTTGTTATTAGGTGTTTAGCATATGCTTGGGTTAGTTGAAATTAATTGTGTCCGACTCTTCAAGTTTGAAGTCCAACAAGGTCATGCAGTGAGTGATGTAATAATTTTTTAACATGTGTTTCGAAGTGAACCAATTATTTCCTTGCTCAACATGATGTATTATATCTCTTTAGGGCATACTTAATTTACTGTTTCAGTGGGCCAAAAGTGGAGGTGAATTTGAATCTGTACACGTTAAACTTCAAACACTGTATGAAGCATTTAAAACTTCAAACACAAGAAATATTCAAGTAGTTGGTATTTCTTTATGTTGTTCGGTCTTTTCATGAGTTCATGGAATAAGGCCTCTATCGGTAAAAGTATTCATGAGTTTCCTAGAGGATTGTCTCAATATGTTGATAGGGGTGCTTCAACTACACAACTTGCTTAAGTATTTATGTTACCGGTCTCATTGTTATTTGTGATGTATTGTTTTCATATCTTCAATAACTAATGAGATGTTGGGTTGTTTCCTATTATTAAATTGAGCTAATGTAGACAAGTTGTTAAATATTCATGTTGAAATATCAACATGCGCATACCATCTTGGCTGAGGATAATACCATCGGAAAATACCAATGGATAGTCAAAATTAGATCTCCAACAAGATTTAAACGAAAGAGTTGTGAATCTAAAAGCTTCACCTTGTCAACAAATGATAAAAATAAAATGTGGGGACTTTATTTGAAAATTTATGGATAAAAGTCATAAGAACTAATACATTTTTATTTTAACTGTTTAGAAGTTAATTTTGTATTATTTTTTACGTTGTTTGTTCAACCCATGTAGTACACGGATAATAACCTAGTTAGATTAATATTTTAATACAACTGATCAAAGTTGACAACGACCCAAAGGTCAGAGAAAAACAAACCACTATTTGGACATACCAAGTCTAACTTTAATAATTAATTTAAGTTTTTGAAATAAATATAAGACCAAACTATGTTACCTTTGTTTGTGTGAGTTATCATTTATAAGCGGTGGTAACGTAATCTACCTATTTTAATAATTGAGTAACTCATTCACATAAGAATTTATTTAGGTGTCATGCTTTCATTTAATTTGATGTAAGATTTGAAAGCGGGTCATGGTTAACCCGATATGATCAAATAAAAAAATACCAATTATCATGAATCATATATCTATTAACTTGATATATTCAAATAAAAAATTTACCAATTATCATGATTATGTTCAAATAAAATATTTTTCAAATATCATTAATTATCTCATAACCCGATATGCTCAAATAAACAGTTTATTAATTATCATAAATTATCTCCTAACATGATATATTCAAATAGAAAAATTATCAATTATTATAAATCATGTCCTTTATTTCAGTATATGATTTTTGTTAAGAAAATATTTATAAATATTCAAACCGATTTAATAAAGATATGTTATAAATAAATTTAATTAAAACATATAAAATCAAGTACCCGTGTAATACACGGGTACTAATCTAGTAAGTTAATGTAACCGTGTACCAATTCATGGAAAGTCTAAACTTAACGAAAAAGAAAAAAAATAACTAAACATGTGACAAGTCTTTGATATTCCTTTCGAAGTAAATGGTTGCGAGTTACTCAACTCAAAAGCTAAAAAAGTATAGATTATAGCAAAACAAATAAAAAAACCAAAGAGCTCCTAAAAACCAAACCATGGAATAGAATATTTTAAAAAACAGAGCAAAGTACAGATCAGTCAATGTTGTTTACCAAGTAACGAGCATATACATCTTGATCTCATTTGATATTTAGTGGTCGTCGGAAAGGCACCGGAAATTTGTCTCCGGTTGAGGTGCTTGTGGTGTTATTGCATGAACATCGCAGTTTAAAGGATACAATTTTAATTTTTGAGGATAAAATAGTCAATATACTATTTAATTTTTATAAAAGTATATTAAAATGAGTAAATTTGTAATATTATTCAAAAAACCTGTAAACCATTAAGTAATAAACTTATCATAGATGGTTAAAACTTAAGATGTAGCATCTCAATAATACTACTTCACCATTCATTTTATTTTTAAATACTTAGTATTTAATGGCTTTCAAACCATTAAGATACAGTTTTTTATTACTTATTAGACTATTACCCGTGTGTTACACACAGTGTTTTAAAATCCGAACCGGACCGGCCGGTCAAACCGGTCCGACCGGGAATCGGCAAAGCTAATGGTCCGGTCATAGGTAGTAAAGCGGTCCTTCAAATAACCGGCCGGTTTATATGTTTATATAGCATTATAACTCCAATTTCAAAATCCAGTTGGTATGTCAAATTTTAATACTTGTATACAATCATAGAGCATAAAAAACACAATGAAACAACAAAAATGTTGTAGACATATTATAGACACATGTATGAGATTATACATGTTTAAGGGATTCGGATTCTAACAACAATGTTTTTTATAACATATGATTAAAATTATGCATAATTAAAACTTTAAGTTATGATAGAATATAAACAATCACTACGTTTAGTAAAAATCTAACCTGATCATAATTTTACAAAAACATTATTTAAAATCAGATTGTCTTGTGATTCTTTTTTAATTATAAATAAAATTTTGTATAGTTCATAAACCATATAAATCAGAATATCTTTAGTGTCGATTTTTTACCAAAAATAATGTAAAAAAAATTTTTGGCGGGAAAAGCATCCACAACATGTCCCAATGCATGACACATGACACTAAAAACCTTCTTTTATTAATATGTATAGATGTATAGATATAGATTCAAAGACTACCAAACAAATCTGTTAAAAATTAATGCAAGCGAGTTCCACTTAGATTTCATCAAGAAATGTGTGAGGCCTTCCTTCAGCAATTGGAATGGTTTGAAGAACTACATTTAAGCTGTACAAACGTTCAACCTCACCTGATACATTATGTACTAGATGTGAGACCCGTGATCACGGGTCTCGGGTCGAACACGGCTGAAATAAGCAACAACGATATATACCAAATTATAAAACACTAAATGCATAAACAGAATAGTATTCCAACAATTAATACAATTGAAACTAATAATTTATAATCCAAAACATTACATATAAGGCAAAATATGTTTAAGCTTTAATTCTATTGAAGTTTCCAAAGTTTTTATAATCTCCTTTATAGCTTCTAGCAAAACCACTTCATCTTGGTCTACCATAAATGCAAGATGTAATGCAGCATCACGAGCTGGATATCGAGGCAAAAGCATCAACATTTTGATTAACTGGTCCCGTTCCTGGTAACCTTTCACCAGCAAATTTGCACATTTCTTCAGGTCCTCAAGCGAAGCACACTCCAAATGATATTGCTATTGTAAAGTTTCTATCATCTTGTCCCTAATAGGAGTTTCATCACTTGATGATGATGAAGAAGCCATTACTATAAAAAAATGTATGTAAGAAAGCAAAAAATAAGTATTGAATATATATGCAGTTTATATAAAGTAAATGATTAACTTAATAAACAACCTAAAAGCAATCTCTTAATAACACAAATTTTCAAAATTTTCAACTTAATAACACAAAGAATCAGAAAACTGTATTTAATTCCAAAAGATATATGTAACAAACATCAAAATAAAAATGAAATCATATTTTCAACCTAGACAGTTCAAATTTTGTGTTAATACCAAATTGCCATGAGAATTAAGTCGATTGTAGGGTAACTAAAAGTCTCATAATCACAGTTTATATACTATTTAGCCGGGTGAAGAAGAAAAATCCAAGTTTTTGCCGGGTGAAGAAGAAAAAAAACACTGTTCAGCCGGGTGAAACACTGTTCAGCCGGGTGAAGCACTGTTCAGCCGGGTGAAGCACTGTTCAGCCGGGTGAAGCATTGTTCAGCCGGGTGAAACACTATTCAGCCGGGTGAAGCACTATTCAGCCGGGTGAAGCACTGTACAGCCGTCCCAAGCTGTTAAACTTTATGTAACCATCTCCCATTAATCCAACATGCTTAATGTTCTAACCTTCTTATATTTCTACAAAACTGCCATGTTCAACTTCATCTAACATTAATCCAGCATGCTTACTGTTCTACCCTTCTTATATTTCTACAAAACTGCCATGTTCAACTTTATGTAACCATCTAACATTAATCAAACATGCTTAATGTTCTAACCTTCTTATATTTCTACAAAACTGTCATGTTCAACTTTATGTAACCATCTAACATTAATCAAACATGCTTAATGTTCTAACCTTCTTATATTTCTACAAAACTGTCATGTTCAACTTCATCTAACATTAATCCAGCATGCTTAATGTTCTACCCTTCTTATATTTCTACAAATCTACCATGTTCAACTTATATAACCATCTAACATTAATCCAACATGCTCAATGTTATAACCAACTATCCTATCTAATATCCACACAACAATCTTACATACACACAAACTATCTAACTTTATCACCACTTTAATCCAACATGGTCAACCTATATAACCAACTATCTTCTTCTAATATCAACACAACAGTCTAAATCAAATGCTCAAGAAACACAAACTTTAATATTAGTACCAAAAAACACAATTCTAAAACATTCTTCAACAACCACACAGAGACAAATTATGCGAGTCGGAAACTACCATTAAAGTGTGTTAACCACAATGTAGTTGCTATTGCTCTTGTTACCAAACAGATTTGGAATTACAGCCCTGCAAACATCAACACACAAATTTTATTAATTCAGTTTGGTTCAAGCATTTCGTCGAACATGTGGTGTGCAAACTAATTTGTCACATCACTATCCTCAACAAATTATATATTGGAATACAAATATGTTTGGTTCAAGCATTTGGTCGAACATGTGGTGTGCATACTAATTTATCACATCACCATCCTCAACTCAGCCTTAAAAAACAAACAATAAAAACAGCTTATTAAGCACATTTTAAACCACAACAAAAACTCAAACCGCATGTGTAAATCGGAGATATAAAACAATCAAACGGATGTATAAACAAACATAATATACCTGAATAGTTGTTTTTGTGTGATTGCTACTGATCTGCAACACATGAGTTCGAATATTAATATGTTATTTCAAGCAAATACACATCAAGATCCAACACATAGATTATCAAAAACATTTAAAAGAGATCTGTGGTGTGCAAACATCAACACACAAATTTTATTAATTCAGTTTGGTTCAAGCATTTCGTCGAACATGTGGTGTGCAAACTAATTTGTCACATCACTATCCTCAACAAATTATATATTGGAATACAAATATGTTTGGTTCAAGCATTTGGTCGAACATGTGGTGTGCATACTAATTTATCACATCACCATCCTCAACTCAGCCTTAAAAAACAAACAATAAAAACAGCTTATTAAGCACATTTTAAACCACAACAAAAACTCAAACCGCATGTGTAAATCGGAGATATAAAACAATCAAACGGATGTATAAACAAACATAATATACCTGAATAGTTGTTTTTGTGTGATTGCTACTGATCTGCAACACATGAGTTCGAATATTAATATGTTATTTCAAGCAAATACACATCAAGATCCAACACATAGATTATCAAAAACATTTAAAAGAGATCTGCAAAAAAAAAAAAAGAAACCCTTTCAAACCGTAGTTCCTGTCCCCTGCAAAAAAAAAAAAAACATTAACAAACTTTGGACTAAAAATCTCATCAACCAAGATTAGCAATCGGCTTTTACGAAGAACCAAATACGTGCAGTGTTTTGTGTGTAAGAAGAAGATGACTTACCGGATCTTGAATTGTGACCGACTGTTTCAGAGCATTTGGATGGAAATCTGCATCCGGTTGTGTGTGTGTGTGTGTGTTTTTTTAGAGCATTTCCAGTTGTGTGTATGTGTGTGTGTTTGAATTAAAGAAAGGGAGTTTAAACTCCCATTTTCCCGCTCACTCTTCCTTTTCAAAAAAACTACCATTTCCACTCTTAAACACACCATTTACAGAGCATGCTTGCATCATCTTGTGGGACCAGATTGATTGTGAGGATGCCACATAGGAATAGATGATGTCACTTAGGCATCATCTATTATAGATAAGTAAGATAGTGATCGAAACATTTGAGAACCATGTTTATTGATAAATGGAATGTTTAAAATGTATGCTTATCGATCTATTTGGGATTGCATTTCTTATTTTGTTAAATGGTCTCAAGATTTACACACAAAAACCAGATGAATTAACATGGTTTAGGGATGACAGTCAGACTCGAAGATGGGAAAACCCGAAACCTGATACATTTGGGACGGGTCTAGAGTCAGGTCTGGGGCTTAAGAAAAAAACTTTGCGAGTCTAGGTCGGGTCTGGGATTACCTGCTAGACCCTATTACCCAACCCGATTACCCGATAACACAGACCCGTAGATCCGTTAGAATACAAAAAAGTAATTTAATATTTTTCATATATATGTTTAATTGTTTTTTATATTATGTAAATTAAAATATGTATGTTTCCTATGATCAATTCACGTTTTAAACTTTTAAGCCTCAACCAAACGTCCAAACCTTTCTTTTTTAGTAAGATTTTGTGAATGCTCAAGCACATTTGAACATTTTGATTTTATGATATAATGATAATTTGAAGTATCCTTTTAATTATATAGTATGATGTATTTTATAGAACTATCAACGAACAAACTCGACGGGCATATCCAACGTGTAAGTTTTATGATAGGGATTGCATGTTTTAACGTTTTATCAATTGGTTATATGCTTTTTACATCGACTGGTCACTGCCGCAAAGCGTGGTTGGATAACACTAGTTATTTAATAATAAACAATATTTTGACTTTCAAGGTCTTGACATTCATTGAAAATTAGCACATTGGATACATGTATTTCTCATGATGCTTTTTATTAGCTCAATGGTGTATTCTAATCTAATTTTGTAAACTGATGACAGATGAACTGTTGTCGGATGATTCCTACACGAGCTATGAGTCGAGCTGATAATCTGATGATGAATTTCTGTTAGGTTCAAATGCTAATTCATGAACATGTAACCCTTAAAATTAAACCATACTTCTATGTTTTCAAATATTTCCACTTTAACTTGTGAGCATATATAGTTTGACTACTATGGAAAGTCAACTACTGTGGTTTTCTTTGAATCGAATCTAGTACAACATTTTATTCTACTTGTTTTTAAAAATACATCTGCTTAAATGATCTTAAGCTTATAGATTGTGAAAAAAATCATACATAACTTTACTTTTTCTTTTCACTTCTAGGATTGATGTTACAAAGAAATAGTGGATCTTAATGTCATGAGACACAACGGCACGCATGAGGGCGGGTCCAGGCACGCATGAGGGTGGGTCCAACCGGCTCTTGTTTATGTACAAACATCACTCATATGGGCTAGACTGAATTTCCATAAATAACTCAACTGGTAAACATTCCCCCATGTTTGTATTACACGTACAACCACTCGTGATGTCAGCCATAGAAATTAGGCCTAATATCTTTTACAGTACATCTTTAAGGATGGAAATAAGGCTAATTAGATAGAGATTGCTTATTAAAATTGTTTGTCTACTTATTGTGTGTTAATTATTCATTAAGCTGTTTTATCTTCATGACCCATTCAACTCTAAATAGGTTGACTCAAATTAAACGGAAATGAGTCACTCTTATTACGCTTGCCAACTTAAAAATGGGTTTATATGGTTTACTTGCTAGACTTAAGTTGTTTTCAAGGTGTTTTGGTTTTTAATTATGAGTGAAATAAGTTGATTTTAGATGAATTGTTTCATAGCAATAAAAGTCATACCCTTCTCATATAATCATCATATATGAGTGACTAGAAGAATTACCCGTTAGTTGAACCGAAACACCTAAGTAGAGTGGATTCAAGATTTGATCGGTGTTTTGGTCTTTGATCTTGAAGATTTGAAGATTATGTTTGAAGATATTGAAGATTATTGATGGGTTGGAGACTAAAAGTTGTTGATTTGAAGATTGAAGTGGAAGATCTTATAGATCCAAGCTTTGATTTGAAGATTGGTGGTCAATCCGGGTGTGATCTATTATTTTTTGAAACTTTTCACTTGATTTGCTTAGTTTTTATTGACATGATGTTAGATCTAGACATATTTGGGTTGGATTTGGTATGTTTGTTGATGATCGGCAAGATTTAGTATGACTATTTAGGCATTAGGGATGGTTGATGATGATATAATGACTTTTGGTTGTTTTGATATGTTGGATGGATGTTTTAAGTGAGAAAATTGGTTTGTTCATGATTATGTATGCAATATATGTATTGGTTTTATGATTTTTGATGATATCTTGTCTTGATTATGATTGATGTTGCATGGATTTGATAACTATGTGACCAATATCATATTTTTAGTGTTAAAATCATTAGATTGAGACCTTATTTGGATAGATCTAGGAATAGATATCCATAAGATGAGACTGATTTGTGGATTTGAGCCGATGTGCTTGTCGGACTAATCTAATTTTGTTAAACTGTTCATAGATCTACTGAAGTTATATGATGAACTGAGCAACGGGTGGAACTCAAATTATGCAACAGGTCAAACTAGGTCAACTCAAATTAAACAGTCAAATAATGAGTCATTCTTATTACCCGTTAGAAATGTAACCAAGTTTGCTAACTGTTTCAATAAAATACCTGAAATTTTTTTTGTCTCTCTAAAGTCATTGAAGTTTTTATTAAGTGTTCTAATTCTATCTACTAGTTTTACGATTATTTGAATTTTTTAAAACTGAGTTGGGTAAATGAAATATGTATAAACTTTGGATACTATTTAGTGATTATTTTTATTCGGTTAAACTCAATAAATTTAGAATCTTGTTATTAAGTTGCGGATTCTAGTCTTTACTTTTAGATTGCGGTTCAATTTAATTGGAAAAACACTCTCACTTTTTATAATCATAATTCCTATATATTTCATAAACATCTATAAACTTATTACATATAATTGTAACACTTATAAAACTTTAGTGACTTTAAAAAGATAAAAAATTTTTGAGATATTTATTGAAACATTGAGTAAGCATTATTATTACATTTATATAACAAATACCGTTTCTATAAACTAAAGTAGTGTGAAAACCGGAAAATGTACATTATTATATATGTCGACATTATATTGACTTTAAGAATTGCTTTCTATCATATCGCTTATCTTAACGTATTTGTGTGGTTTACAGCAATTGTCTAAACTAAACATACAATCTTTAATTCATTCTACTCATCGCCATTCTTAAAAAAAACCTTGATCGATCGATCAATTGGATCTTTAAGCATACCTTGATCAATGGCTTCTTCAACTTCATGCGATGAAAACAAGAGGCGTCAGTATGATGTATTTCTAAGTTTCAGTGGCGAAGACACTCGCAGGAATTTCGTCGACCATCTAAACGAGGCTCTTAAGGGGCGTGGTATTCGCACGTTCAAGGACGACGAGAGACTCGAAAAAGGAAAAGAGATCAAAGACGAGCTCCTGAAATCCATTGATGAATCTAGTTTTTGCATTATTATTTTCTCTAAGAAGTATGCATCTTCTTCTTGGTGTTTGGATGAGCTTGTAAGGATCATGGAATGCCACAAGACAACCTATCAAACTGCTTTCCCTGTGTTCTATGATGTCGAACCAACTGAAGTTCGCAAACAAATTGGGTCGGTTGGAGAAGCATTTGCCAAACATACCAAGAAGAAGGTGGTTGTTGGGAGAACCCTTACTAGAAACGTTGGAAAAGCGCTTGTCAGGCATTCGAACAAACAGATGGGGAAATGGAGAAAGGCTTTGAAAGATGCAGCTAATTTGTCTGGATGGGAGTTGAAGAACACTGCTCATGGGTACGTATGATCTATCTCTTATATGTTTATTATGTGTATATTAGTTCTTGATTAGCAAGATAATTAATTCAATCTTATTTTGATATACAGACATGAAGCGAAAGTTATTAAATTAATTGTTGAGCGGATTTCACTGGAGTTACGGTCCATTAATATGGATGCTGATGAGAATTTAGTAGGCATGGAACAAAGGATGCAAGATCTTGATTCAAGTTTGGATATTGGCTCGAATGATGTTCGAATGATAGGGATCAAGGGCATGGGAGGTGCCGGAAAAACCACTTTAGCTCGAGCTATTTTTAACAGAATATCGTTTCATTTCGAAGGTAAAAGCTTTGTTGAAAATGTGAGGGAAAATTCAAAACCCTCTTTGTTGGGTTTGAAGAAGTTGC